>JAIUCV010000024.1:3287256-3688721 GCA_026724425.1 Erythrophleum ivorense
ATGAATGTGAAAATCATACTTAGGAGGGCCCTAACAGAGATTTTAACCTTTCTAACTATTTATAATTTATAAAATATATTTAAAATTTTTTTACTAAAATTATTAAAAAACCTTAAAAAAAGAATTCTTTTCAATTTAGTTATTGTCTCTTTTATATATAAATGTGTATATATATATACCTTAAGTCAGGTTAGGTTTGATAGGGCCAAAAGGTTGATCCCAAACCTGTCCCAACCTAAGGTGTTGTCCCAACTCAATCTTGTTCTAATTTTTTTTTTTAAATGTTATAACCCATCCTGACCAGATAGTGGTCAGGTCAAGCTAGGCCAACCAAGCTTGGCCGGCTTTGCATACCCCTAGCTCTGAGAGACAAAAATTCAAACTCTCAAAATAAGCCTCAACCTTTCATCAATTCAGTGGAGGGAACCTTAAAGTTTTTCTAAGCATGCCTCTGATTAGACAACACCTCTTAACTTGTAAAAGCGAGTATTATCTTGAAGCCTTTATGATTTGCACCAAATTGAATTCTTACCTTCCCCATATCAAATCCCTAACAAATGTCATGAAGTATAATAATAGTATAATAAAATTTTTCCGCTTATTCTTTATTTTAACAATTAGTTTGTTGGCTCTTTTATATTTAAACTTCTCATCCAATATGAAGCTCGAGTAAATTATGATCTCCTCTTGAATTCTATTCACATTTGTTTTCTTGTCATAGTTTTAGTAAGAACCAAATCAAACACTTTTGTCTCTATCAACCCTTCTTTGAGTTTTCATTCACAAGCTGACTTTAATTTCATGATTTGAGCTATAAACTCCAATTTATTGAGTATTAGGATTAGCTAATGTGTCATGCCCCTAAACAGGACATGAAAAATGAGAAAACCCGCATCTATAATTTTGACAACATACCACTAGTACTAAGAATCTTTATTTAATTTCAATACATAATAATATCATAAGTAATCACTCTAATTCAAGATATAATTCCATAAAAATATGTTTATTTAATATGAATTCAAAGTTCACATCTTTTCTTTTAATTATATCAAGTCATACTTAGCTTTTTGTAGAAAACTCCACAAAGTTTCCCTTGAATATAGGACATTTTAGACTATTTGCAAACAATGAATTCTAGTCATAAACAATTAAGAACTTTGCACTTGTTTTCTAATCAATAACAAAACATGACCAACAAGGTGAGGATCATACCTATAAACTATAGAGCCAACATTAAAGTACAAACATATATATACACAAAAGACAACTAACCACCAATACTGAATTGGTCAATCACTACTTCTCTACTAACAATGCTCCTGAGCTAGGCTAAAGGAGCATTTGGACATAATTCCAATATCTACAAAAATAATTAATGGAATAAATTGTGATACTCAGTGAGTAAAAAATAAAACACAATAATTGAAGGAATAGGTGAGCACAGAGTTTTTCCAAGTGAAATTAGGTTTTAGTTTGGATTTAAGGTGGCAAGAAAATAACAAAGGTAATTGTGGATAAACATACCTTATGTTGATATGGTATATCAATATTTATTTATGATACAAAAATATGAAAACTAAAGAATAATGGAATTTAACAAACAGTGACAAGAGGAGAAAATTATAAAATACATACATAATCATTTTAACTAAACTTAAATTTTAGTTTGACGAAAAACTTACTTTTCATTACTAGCTTGATAAAGTATAAAATAAAAATGTAGTAACCGATAGTAAATCAAGGTATAATTTAAAGAAGCATAAAAAAAATAAGAGATAAATAAACCTTAATTCATAAGAAAAAAAATTATATATCAAGAAGCAACAAATACTATTAGTTTGAAAATAATTTAAAACAACATTACAATAAGAAAATTCATGCAAAACATTAAGTTCTAAGATATATACTAATGTGGGTACACAACCCATGAAGATAAATAACCATAGTTTCAATCTTAAAAAAGTACTATAAACAGGAATCATAGGCAGGACTGCTTCCGTTGTCTGTGCTTACCACTATCCATTCAACCCTTAAACATTCAAAGAGCATCCAACTCAATGTCCTTCAAGTACTTGGTCACAAAAATTACATGGCCACATTTAAGGTGCATCGAGGGCTAACAAAACTATTATTTGCGACTAACATTCTATACAATCCCTTCTTATACATATAATATCATGAACTAAGTAGAATTTATATAATGAAACCTTCCAAATAACTAATCTGCAACAAAATCACACAAATAACAATACAACACTTCATAATCATAAAACATTTAAACTAACTCATCAAAACATATATTGTTAGTCGAATTTCCAAATGTAACACATTTAGTCAATACCAATTCATATCCATTTGATAACATAAGAAAATAGATGGTTTGGAAGATATAATAGTATGCATACAATGAATCACTATGTAGGATGCTAGTCCCACAGACACGCAGCTGTTAAACAAAAGCATAGAAAGTAAACTTAAAAGAAGCTTCAAAACGTATTATGTTTTATAATCTATTTACTATACAAATGCTGCTAAGATATGAACATTATTACCAGGTAGTCATTAATTTATATAAGTTATGTTAACTCAATTTTTTTCCTACAACTAAAATCTTGTCGTTAATAATAATTTCCCCAATTCTAAGAATAATTCCATTCCTAATTTAGTGACTATCCAACACATCAAGTAATCTACTTTTATTTCTACCCTAATTACAACTATTATAAATTCTCAACTTAATTATATTATATCAATCAAGCCACTTTATTCAACATAAAATATTATCCTTTATTACTCTTGCACTTAAATTAATCCTAAGTTCAAATCATCCATTTCTAACCTTCTCATTGAATGGTTTAATTTTGACACTTACACTAACTAATTCACATATCAAATCCCAAGGGATCAACTTAGTTAAGCTACCCAATAATCACCAAACCCCAATTCATGGAGCATACCTACTACACTTAGTTAAAGGACTAGCTGAAGTTCTCTTGAATCCATGCAAGGTAAACCATCAAAGGAAATGATAACCACTTTTCACTGATTTTTAAGTCTCAATTTACTTGGCAATCACCTAACTTATAATCCCACCAAAGCCTCATAGTAACCCACTACCGAAAGAACAAGGCTACCAAAAACAATTTCAAGTGTTGAAAACTCTATGAGTTGTAAGAGTTATCAAGCGCAAAAGAATTAGAGTCGCTACTAAAAAAAAGGAGGGAAAAGGAGGCGATGGAATAACCTATGTTGGGAGAACACAACAGCACCTAAGTTAAAGAAGTTGTGGCCAAAAATATTTTCCAAATAATGAACGAAGAAATAGCACAGGCACAGAGCACAGCTGAGAAACAGAGCTCAATTTCAAAACATAAAGGAATGATGAAGCCCAAATTGATAAGTTGAGGGGAGAGTATACTGACTTCAGGCGTAGACCGGTCGGGCCTCAGGTGATGAGAAGATATGCAGACCAGTTCAGCCAAGATCGGTCGGGCCTCAGGTGATGAGGGAGGAAAGGGAGGTCCCGGTAACCCTCTCCCAGTTCTTAAAATTGAAGCCTCTCACTTATTCAGGGACAGAAAGTCAGGAGGATCCCCAGCTATTCATTGATGGCATTGAGAAGATATGCAGAGCTTTGAGTTGCTCAAGTGCAAAATCCGCTGAGTTTGCCGAGTTTCAATTACAAGATGCGGCTTACATATGGTATCAGACCTTACTGGGGGGAAAGCCGATTGGAGCTCCTCCAATGATATGGGAAGAGTTTAAGGGACTCTTTATGGATCGCTTCTTTCCACAGAGTGTCCGGGATGCTAAGGCCAGAGAATTTGAGGGTCTTAAATTAATTCCAGGCATGAGAGTTTCTGATTATGACATCCGGTTCACACAGTTGTCTCGCTACGCCCCACACCTAGTCCCTACTGAGAGGGATAGGATCAAGCGATTTGTGAATGGACTACCTCGTATGTTGTATAGGGTGATTACTCCACAGATGAACCTCTTTCCTTCATATTCAGCTGCGGTGGATTGTGTACGTATGATAGAGATGAGAGATAAGGAGGAGGACATTTCTCAAAGAAAGAGGAAGCGTGAAGGTGATGGGAGACAGGGAGGTAGTTCCTTTGTAGTTGGACCTTCTTATGGTCTCAGACCTCAGAGTCATCAGAGATTTACTCAAGCTTTTACGGGGCCTCCGACCTCATTTTCTACCGGTACTGATCGGCACAGAGCATCGTTCCGAGGGGTTAGCACGATGTCTACCCCAGTTACTGCTCCATCCTGTCAGTCTAGAGGTCCCTGTTCCATTTGTGGAAAGATACATTCAGGCACTTGCCACAAAGAGACGAGGGCATGTTTTCGTTACGGGCAAGTGGGACACTTGGTGAGAGACTGTCCTCAGCGCTACCCTGATTCGAGTCAGGCATCAGTTCGACCCACCAGGCAATTTTCAACGGGGACTCCCTCTACCGGTGCAGTTACAGTTCAGAGTGGCCGAGGTAGTAGCAGTTGGACGGTAGTAGGCAGAGGACAGGCGACTGTAGGACGAGGTCAGGCTCGGGTTTTTGCACTAAATAGACAGGACGCACAAGCATCTAATGCCGTAGTAACAGGTACACTTACGGTTTGTTCACATGCTGCTTACTCCTTATTTGATCTTAGCTCTACACATTCCTATATATCTCCCTATTTTGCAAAGAAGATTGGTAAGGACTCTGAAAAGTTAGAGTGCCCGTTGCTTGTGGCAACCCCAGTGGGGGAATCTGTAATGGTTGAACGGGTATATAAGGCGTGTATGATTACACTGGCCGATTGCGAGACGCTAGTTGACTTAATAGTGCTTGCGATAGCGGAGTTCGATGTAATACTTGGAATGGATTAGTTAGCGTCCTGCTATGCAGTGGTGGATTGTCATCTTAAGCAAGTGAGATGTAATTTTCCTGAAAAATCACCCTTTGTCATTCAAGGTGACCGAAGTGAAGCACCAAACAATTTAATATCTGTGATAGAAGCTCAAAGGCTCTTAAAAAAGGGGTATCAAGGATATTTAGCGATGGTTTGGGATATAGAACTGCAAGTCCCAGCATTGGAACAGGTTCCTATAGTAAAATAATTCCCTGATATTTTCCCCGAGGAATTACCAAGATTGCCTCCTGAAAGGGAAGTCGAATTTTGTATTGATGTGTTATCAGGCACTCAGCCTATATCTATTCCTCCTTATCGAATGGCACCTCTGGAGCTTTGTGAACTAAAGAATCAATTGCAAGACCTGTTGGACAAAGGTTTTATTCGCCCTAGTACTTCTCCTTGGGACGCACCTGTCCTTTTTGTTAAGAAGAAGGATGGTTCTCTTCGCTTATGTGTAGATTACAGACAGCTGAATAAAGTGACAGTGAAGAATAAGTACCCTTTGCCTCGTATAGATGACCTATTTGACCAATTACAGGGAGCTCAATACTTCTCCAAAATTGATTTAAGATCAGGTTATCATCAGCTACGAATCAGAAGGGAAGATATCTCAAAAACTGCTTTTAGAACCCGGTATGGTCATTATGAATTTCTAGTGATGCCATTTGGGTTAACCAATGCCCCAGCTGCCTTTATGGACTTGATGAATCGAGTGTTTAAGCCATTTCTAGATCGATTTGTTATCGTGTTCATTGATGATATTTTGATTTATTCTAAGGGTTATGAAGAGCATGAACAACATTTGAGAATGGCATTACAAGTGTTACGAGAGCATCAACTATATGCTAAACTTTCTAAATGCCAGTTTTGGCTAGAAAGAATTGCCTTTTTGGGCCATGTAATCTCGAGAGATGGGGTGCAAGTTGATCCTAGTAAAGTGGAAGCGGTTCAAAAATGGCCGAGGCCTACTACCGTTACAGAGATTCGCAGTTTCTTGGGCTTGGCAGGTTATTATCGTCGGTTTGTTAAAGACTTTTCTAAGATAGCTGCGCCACTGACAAAACTAACCCAGAAAAATGTGAAATTTCAGTGGTCTGAGCTGTGTGAAGAAGGGTTTCAGAAATTGAAGGATTTTCTAACTTCTGCACCAATTTTGGCATTACCCTCGGGATCGGGAGGTTATATTGTGTACTGTGATGCTTCTGGGATTGGCCTGGGATGTGTATTGATGCAGCATGGTCATGTGATTGCTTATGCCTCTAGACAACTTAAGAAGCATGAACAGAATTACCCAACCCATGATTTAGAAATGGTGGCAGTGGTTTTCGCTCTCAAAATCTGGAGACATTATTTATATGGGGAGACATGTGAAATTTATACAGATCATAAAAGCCTTAAATACATCTTCCAACAGCGGGATCTAAATCTTAGGCAAAGAAGGTGGATGGAGCTACTCAAAGATTATGATTGTACCATTTTATACCATCCAGGTAAGGCGAATGTAGTAGCATATGCTCTGAGCAGGAAATCCATGGGGAGCTTGAGCCATATTGCGGAGACACGGAGACCACTAATTTTAGATCTTCATAAGATTGAGCGTTCAGGAATCCAATTGGAGATTAAAGAGCCAGGAATGTTTTTGGTGCATGTGCAGCTTCATTCGTCTTTATTTGAGAGGTTGAAAACTGCTTAAGCCAGGGATGCACAAATTTGTAAATTGGTGGAGGACGTCAAAAGTAGAAGGAAAAATGAATTCATTTTAGATTCAAATGGCGTTTTATGGTTTGGTACTCGATTGTGTGTGCCGAATGTGGATGAATTGAAGAGGGAACTTATGGAAGAAGCTCATTATTCTCGGTATATGATACATCCAGGTTCTACCAAGATGTACCAAGATTTAAAGCAAATATACTGGTGGGAAGGCATGAAGAGAGATATAGCGAATTTTGCTTCTCATTGTTTGGCAACAAGTTAAGGCAGAACATCAGAAACTTGTAGGGCTACATCAACGACTAGAAATACCCGAGTGGAAGTGGGAAAGGATCACTATGGACTTTATAACAGGATTACCTCGAACAGTAAGGGGTTATGATTCTATCTGGGTGATTGTGGACAGACTTACTAAAACAGCTCATTTTCTCCCTATGAAAATAACGTACAATGTGGCAAAATATGCACAGCTTTACATGAACGAGATAGTGAAGCTTCATGGTATACCAAAGTCTACAATTTCTGATCGAGGACCCCAATTTACTTCTAAGTTTTGGAGAGCTTTTCAAGAGGCTATGGGTACCCGATTCGATCTTAGTACTGCCTTTCATCCTCAGACTGATGGGCAATCTGAGAGGACTGTACAAATAATAGAAGATATGCTAAGGTTGTGTGTTATGGACTTTGGTGGTAGCTAGGATAACTATCTATCATTAATGGAATTTGCTTATAATAATAGTTATCAAGCTAGCATACAGATGGCACCCTTTGAGGCATTATATGGGAGACAGTGCAGGTCTCCCATTGGATGGTTTGAAACTGGAGAAGTTAAATCCTTAGGACCGAAGTTAGTGCAAGATGCCTTAGAAAAGGTGAAAGTAATCAAGGAGAGATTGGTAGCAGCTCAGAGCAGGCAAAAAGCGTATATGGACCGTCGACGCCGTGATTTGGAGTTTATGATTGGGGATTATGTGTTTCTCAGGGTGTCTCCTATGAAAGGTGTGATGAGGTTTAGGAAGAAAGGAAAGTTGACCCCGAGATATGTGGGACCATTTGAGATCTTAGAGCGAGTTGGGGCTGTAGCTTATTGGTTAGCGTTGCCACTAGAATTATCTAATATCCACCCAGTATTTCATGTTTCAATGTTAAGGAAATATCTACCTAATCCTTCTCACGTGTTACAAAACCAAGATGTTTCTTTAGGTGAAGATTTAGCTTATGAAGAAGTTCCTGTTGCAATTTTGGATAGACAAACGAAAAAGTTACGTTCTAAGGAGATTATATCAGTGAAAGTTCTGTGGCATCACCATACACCAGAGGAAGCTACATGGGAGATGGAAAGCGAAATGCGTGCAAAATACCCCTATTTATTTGAGAACTAAGGTTAGTAGGTATATGTATATATAAATTCGGGGACCGAATTTTTTTTTAGGGGGAGAGATTGTAAAGCCCGACGTGAATATGCATGTAGGAAGCTGACTTTTCCATGCAGAATTTTACAGCTACCACGCACCAGTTCTTTCCCTCTGCCATTTTACAGATGTACCCCTCCTTCCATTTACTTTAAGTGGGTTTTCCTGGTCATTTAGCACTCCAAATTCTGCAACATAATCCATCCAACAAAGCCATCACAGAACTGACAGAACCTTACACCGTCATCCTCTGTTTTGCTGGACACTACTTCCTCTGCTTCTTTGAGTTGCTGGACGCTGGTTTCTGTTTCTGCATACCGTGAAATTTCTTCAGTTGAGTGCTTCATTCAAGTCGCATAGAAGCTCCCTGCTGAACGAAGTTGGTACTGATCAAATTCTGTAGTTTATTTTCCTCTGTTTAGCATTACTTGCAGCCCCTGTTCAGCGTTGGTTCTGGTTCGAATTTCAGTGGCTGCATTGCTCCTTGAATTTTGCTAAGTTTTACTGCTGGTTTTGGGTGAGAGCATGCCAGAAAAATTCCATTTCTTCTCTTCTATTTAGCGCCATTTTTGGCTGATTCTATTTTTACTTTCTGTTGCAGAATTCTCTCCTTGGGTTTGCTAGATTTCAGTGCTGGTTTTTAGTAAAATCACGCCAGAATAATCCTCTCCCCAAGCTACAAGTTCTATCAGGCGAAGTGCTTCTGCTAGACAAAGGCTGGGTTGATCAAAAACTGCAAATTCTTTCTCCTCTGTTCAGCGATACAGTGCCTCTTTTCTGGTTTGATTCTTGTTGCTGCTTGCTTCTCCTCGTTTAAGTTGAGTTTGTGGCTGTGTGGGGCTGGTGTTTAGGCTTGAAATTTCTGTTGCATGTGTTGCTTCTTTAATTCCAAATTTTGGCGCTTCCCTCCTCTGTTTATCAATACTGTGATATGAATTATGTAGAAGCCAGCTAAGGGGGGGTTCTGCGCAGGAGAAAAGTGGTGCAGAAAGTGATTTTAGTTGGATTAAGTTTGACTTTCTTCATGCTAAATTGTATACCCACTTTTCTACACACTAAATTCTTTCAATTTCTGCATATACCTTTCTTAAATTAAGACACAATTTTGTTGTACTCCTTACTTGCTAAATTCTATTATGCAGAATAAGCTTCCCTTTAAAGTGTGGCTACAGATTAAAGATGGTATGCATTTCTTTTAGTTTTTAAATTTGGGTTTAGCTCCTAAGTGGAACCAAGGAAAAGAAAGTACAATATAGGTATATGGTATATACTGTAGACGTATGGAGGGTGTGAAATTGAGTAGAGGAATAAATTTTAAATTAAGATAAATCCGATATGAAATTAATTGGGGTGATTCATTTTCTAAAATCTAATGAACGGGTATTGTAGGAAATTCTGAAGGTTAAGGTATAGCTGAGAAAGGGTCAGAAAATCTCTATAAAAATCTTGGAAGGTGAGTAAGTAATGCGGACCGTGAGACTCAGGAAATTCTTATTTCTGTTCCTAAGTTTCCTTGCAGTGTTTTAAAATTTTGATTATCTATTTATAGAGATATACATCTCAATATTTTGTTATGTATATATGTTTACCAAAAAAATCAGTTCGAATGTGAATTTTTTTTTAAATCGATAGATGTCCGAATCATCCAAAAATTTACTATGAAATTGATCTAGAAGGTATTCTGTCTGAGATGTTAAATGAAAAATTACATAATTTTACGAAGTTATCTACTCAGAACCCTGTAACTAACAGCAGTGGATGTTAGCCCTGGTGCACCATGATCTGTACCTCAGCTAGCAGGGGTGGTGCTAGCCCCGTGTGCAGGCCACCACACGCGGAGTCATTTTTATTTTCGCAAGCTGAAAGCTTTACGTCTGTAGTGATTTTCCCGCGAGCTGTGTGCTCTGCGTCTGTTCCAATTGGTTCTGTTTAGATGCTTTCAGTGCATTTTGAGAAAGAATTTGTATAAAGTCTATTCCATATGGTCTATATATATATATATATACGTAAACCTATTTGACCTATGTATTTTAAATAGGTTGGCATTGCTTATTCATTGGGTATCAAACTCATTGTTTTATAAATTATTTTTTTTCAGAGAGCAGTACGGACCCTACTCTAGCCCCAGCAGCTTTCTAGTGTCGATCCCTTGAGTACTTCTTTTGACGAGCCTGCAGTTGCTCATGTGGGTGTATTTTGGTTGTATATGTATTTTGTTTAAAACTTTGTAAAACTTTGTAAAGTTAGCTCCACTGAATCATAGTTAGGGCATCCCCATACCCCAAATGTTTTCTTTGGTCTGATTGGAGATGAGTTCACCCTTTTGGGATGTATTGTACTGTCTGACATGTTGTAGAAATATCAGGAAGTCTACGTTATAAAGGAGACTCTGCTGAAATTTCTACAAATATCTTTCAAAGAAAAGCTTGTATGTTTTACATGATTCAAATTGATGCCCATAAGCATTTTCTTTATGTTTCCGCTTCTGCGTCGGAGTACTTAAATTGTGGGATGTGACACATAATAAAATACACACCCTTATGGAGAAAACTTTATATAATAAGGAAACATAAAGTAAGCTCGTCAATACAAACATAATTGTTTGACTCTCAACAAAAGCCTGCAGTTTTCATCAATCAAGACAATGAGACCATGAAATTTTTTAGTATTCATCTCGTTGGATAACGTCTCTTCACTAGTAGAATTGAGAAATATGTTGCAGCCTGTGTGGTCTGCACCAAATGGGATTCCTCCCTCTCCCAAATCAAAGCTCTTGCAAAGATCATAGAGTGCAATAAGAATTTTTTGTTCGTTCGTTATCCTATAAAGCAATTCAATAGCTCTTCTATCTTTAGACTTCTCATTAAAGTTAAACCCAATGACGTGCAATCTCCTCTTGAATCTTGCTCACATTAGGATTTTTGTTTACAGTTGCAATCAGAACCATATCAAACAGTTTGTCCCTTTTAACTCTTCTGCAAGCTCTTTGAAATAGAGTGTCTTTAGGCTCATCATCTGAGCCATGAACTCCAATTAAGTGAGTTTTAGGATTGGCTAATGCCTCCATAACATTATTTAGAATTGGCATCCTCCATTCCAAAGCATCGAAAGCTTTGGAATTGAACATACACCCATGTGCTTCTGCTTTATCATAATTGTCAACGCCCTTAACTATTCCGTCGATTCCTTTGTTCTGTTTCTCATCCTTAGTTTGAGGTTTGTGCACACGTGTTTTGCTTGGAGCAAGATAATGGCAAAGAAGATGCCAAATTGTAACAAGGCCAATAATTCTCGCAATTGCTTGAACAGCCCCCATTAATATCCTGTAGTGAAACTCAAGACATGAGCAAATCTACTAGTACAATTGTAATTAATTCAAAGCACAAGATGGAAATACAGTGATGGAGGAGTTCTTTTCTTAAGGAGATCAATGAAAAGACCAAAAGGGTTGTTGTTTGGGACTTCAGAAAACTAGTTTCTATTTCTGGGAATCCACTTCAATTTTTAACTTTCGCTTCGGATACAACAAATTAATTCCCTCAGGGAAGAAGAAGAGAAATTACATAACAGTATGAAAGAGTGAAAGATCCCAGAAATTTTTATGCAGCCTCGTGATCATACTTTAATGAGGTAAGTAAAGGGGAAGACTCATGTTGCAGCAAGTACTTTAATAGGAGCAGACCTTTTTTTAATTGGAAAATTGACTTGTAACAGTCTCCTTTCTCTTTTTTTTTTCTTTTTTGGTTTGCAAAATTCAATTCTCTGAATTCCCGTGTTTCCTTCACCATCCATCATTAACGTTATTTTTCCCATCATACAAACCATTATACAGCCAAATAGTGAAAGATCGATTACTTTAGTTCTTCCTTGCTTTTCTTAAACGATGTTTCAGTTGAATATTTAAGTTCTCTGTTGTAATCTAGTCTCTTGGCTTTTGTTTATGCAATTAAAGTAAGAGGAAGTAAAGGAAACTAGATGAAGAATAGCCTGAATCAAAGTGGTGATGTTGTAGTAGTTGGCAGATACTTGGAAAGCCAAGTATTTTTAATCTTTGGAAGATATCAACCTTCAGTCCCAATGTGGGAAACAAGCTCAAGGTAAAGCAGCACTTGTTCGAGATACATATATATATATTGTAATACCTATTAAAAAAATATATTATAATAATAATAATAAAATAAATTATTTTAGGATATTAAAATAAAGATTAAAATATTTTTAAATTAATTCTAGAGTTTATATAATTCTTAGGGATTTTTTTTATATATCTTAAGAATTTTATTGAAGTGCATAAAAACCTTTTGAGGCAAAAGAGTAATTTTAGCTTAGGGCAATAGTGCAATTTGAGCTAAACAATAAAATAATCCTCCACTAACTCTCTCTCTTGAATTTCCTTAAACTTTCCTCTCCTAATGTTGCGTCTCCCACTACACGAAGCCTTTTTTTTCCTTCTTTCTTCTTCTTTCTTTTCCATATCCCACAAAGCTTATGCATTTTTCTTCCACCTCTTTTTGCATCAACTTCTCAACGCAATTTCGCCATCTTCCTCCCATAGTAGTGATCTGCTTCTCTTATTTTTTTTCAATGAGATTCCATGGCTGAAGCTTAGTGAGCCATTAATATTTGCATACCTTCATTTTATCTGTTTCTTCCTCTATTTGGTGCTGATTTTTGGATTTTTACAATACTTATTTCTCTCCTAGCTTCTTTGCTTTTTCCTTCTGTAATTTCCTCTCTTCTTCCATTATTATTAAAGTGTGATTTCTTGAAAAGCTCTCTCCTTCTTTCTAGTGCCGTGGGTGAGCTCCAAATTGGGGATTTCTTGAATTGCAACCTTAAAGTATGAATTAGCACTTCCAAATTTATCCTTGAAGTTCCAAGAAGTAAGTTTTGAATTTAATTTAAGTTATGATAACTTAGATTGAAAAACCCTAAATTTAGGGTTAGTATTGAGGATAAAAAAGTGTATAAAATTTAGAGATTTATGTTTTAGGGAGTATATTAGGTTATATAAATAATTATGAATGCTATTGGAGTGGTCAACATAATTAATTTATATTGGTTATAATTTTACGCGATATCGGGGAAACTCATTCAACTAGGACTCTACACTAAACAATAGGAATTTGGCACTTATACTATTAGTCCCAACCGGTGAGTGTGTAAATAATGGAGTAACATATCTATTTCATCCCATTTTATATTTTATATGGTGAAACTTTGCATTGTGTGATTTATGTGCTCTACTCTTTGGGAAAACAAATTAGTATTTTCAAATTTCAAAATGGATATACATATTCAGATAATGATTTAATGAATTTATTAAAACAAATAGATAAATGAAATGTGGCGTGATACATCTTTGTGGAATACAAAAGAAGGAATTGGATGGAAAAGAAGTAATGGTGTATATGTATTTAATTGTGAGAGAAATGTTTATATTGTTTTGTGGTTTTATATGCTACATTGATGTTATTGAAAGTGAACTCTCCTTATTTAATTATTCCCTTTATCCCTTATTTATTTTAGCTAGCTAAATACTTTTAGCAAATTATTTATTTAATTACTTATTTATATATTTATTTTATGGATGAGAATCTAGTAAGGACCCCATAGCTGTTAGCAAAGGTAATGGCCTAAATGCACCTAGAATAAGTTATGAATTGTGATAGCACTGCAATGTGATGTGTCCAGTGCTATGATCTGAGATACTCGACATATACTGTGAAAGTGATAAGATGGAATGAATCCACAGAAATGACAAGATATATGATGCAGTAGTTTGATAATTTGGTTTATTTCTATGATACCTATTTCCATAATATTTTCTTAAACTTAGGAAATATGGATTTTACCTAAAAGTTTTATTTTTATTATTATTTTTATTTAAATAATTATTTTTCATTGCAACTATAATTTTTATTATTTAGATTATTTGATAATCATTGATTTCTAAAAACTCCTGTATGCACTTGTTTTTCCCTATGTGCACTTTATTATTTATACACTTACTAAGCCAGTAGTAGGCTTATCCCTTTTCTTTATTTATTTTTCAGACCAGTAAGTAAAGGAGTGAAGTGATCGAAGAGCTCGTGAGCCACCAGACCCTTAGATTAGGTGTTTAATTTTGTGAGATTGTGTCAAACTCCATGATGTGGTAGCACTTAGGTGTAGAGAAAGAATTTTGGAATTGTGCATGTTATATGGTCACTTATAATGTGTAAATATTGTTTATACTTTTCTAACTAGGCATTTTGGTTATATGTAACTTGTTGTTGGTGCTGGTGCTAGTTTTATTTATTTTCCAGGATGTGATATCCAATTTTTAGAGGAGATGCTGCCGGATTTTTGGTAGCCCCTAATGACATAATGAACTGAATATTAATTTTTTCAAAACTTGTGGGTTATATGTGTTAATTGAAATATATGATATAATAGTTGACTTTAGATTTTATAAGGCTTGCTAGGCTAACGCAATCTCCAGATTAGTTTAGCCTACGCGCCGGTCATGGCTCAGAAATTGGGTTGTGACATATATATATATATATATATATTGATATTGATGTATTTCGATCTTTTATGATCCTTCTTTTTTGAACACTTAAATTTTTAGGATGAGATGGTGTTTTACATGGTATCAAATCATCTTAATTAAGTAGCCAAATGTTTGATCCTTGCCATTTGCCCATCCCATCACTACACTTCAAGCTTAGAAGCTTTTGTATTAGTAAACGTGTTAGAGATATATATTAAAATCCTTGATGTGACTTTCCCTGATAGCTTAGATGTTTTTTCCAATTGAGGTTGGCACTACAAACCTGAAAAATCTACATAAAGATGCAAACATGACTTCACACTTCCCATGAACAAAAGCATACAAGAGACTAATGTTTAAAAATCCTGTTTGGAAGCAAAGAAACATCCTTTTGTCGCTAGGAAATGAAATCTCAGTGAAACCATGAATGATATTTGAAACAAGTTGTAGCGAACATCTAAAGGCACCAATGATAAAAGAAAAAAAAAGATATGTAAATTTAGAAGCAAACCCTTGAATAAGATTCATGAATATATGGTAGAATTTATTTGTAAAATATATTATAATTTTATTAAGAAATTTTGATTAGGAGTTTCTTATTGGTATATCAAAATTTGAGAGATTTGGAAACGTCTCACCAATTATCAAGGCTTAGTTTGTAGTTTGGTGCTCATACAGCCCTTTGCTTCATGGTTTAGTTCCTAAAAATTAAAATAAAAAAAAATTGTTTTGCTCCAATAAAATTTAATTAGGAAGATTACCCATTTCTCTTTGGAATAATAGTAGTATAAGTAACTACTGGCATCTTGACAAAAAAGTGTGCAGTTCATTCTCATTGTCATCTCTTTCAAAAGGAGTCATTATGAAGCATTAATAGTCCTTAGAAATGGGATATATTAAAAAATACAGAAGATTGAATTAAAAAACAAAAAAACAAAGCTTGCAACTTCTAAAAATCCAATTCTAGTTAATATTGGGTCTTTGCATCCAAGAACATACTATCATTAGCATATCCCCCCATAGAGTACTAGACAACCACTATTGCATCATTTCATTCTCATTAGTAATCATATGACAATGAAAATTTAATACATGATCCAACATCATTATCATAGCAAAAAGTCTAATTCAAAGAAAAAGTTTTTGTTTAATATAATACCTATTCGCATTTTAATTTTTCCCTTTTAACTTGCCTAAAAATCTAGCTAGTCTAGCAGGATTGAAAAGGCGTTACATCATAACCCTTAGCCTATGAAGTTTGGACACAATCAAAAAGGCGTTGCATTCATGTCCAAATGCGACAGATATATATTATTATAAAACGTGACATCTAAAGTTTTGTCATGTTGCAATCTCTATTTCGTTGTCAATGCCATGCTCCTTAACCCTTAGTTTCGGAAGTTGAATGTGTAATTATTTGTGTTAGTTGCAATCGTATTCACATAGGGAGAACTCTTTCTTATATGGGTTAAATTAGCAACTTGGATCCTTAATTTTATTTACTGTTTTGATTGAATTCATTAAATTTTGTTTCATACCAAATTGATTCTTTAACTTCTACTTCATAGGAATAATATCATGTGTCCTAAATGGTCAATTCTATCTATTAGGTTAACTCACGCATAAGATATACACCATTAGAAATGTTTGTTTATGTCAAGGCCAAAACTGAGTTGTCATTAGCATATAGGCTAAACCAATTTAATGATTAGGTTAGCCTAGCAAGTCTCAAGAATTCAAACTCTATTATAATACCATATTTTTAAACTAGCCCATACAATCCATATGTTTTTGAAAATATGTATTCATTCAATTGTTTCATTTGGGTGATTATCAAAAATCTGGTAGCATCTCTACTAAAAGTTGGACATTCTAACTTGAACAACATATCAATCTAGTAATAGTACCAGTAAGAACTAGTTACATGCAATAAATACTTCATTAAGAATCTTTGAATAGTATATATGCATGTTATAAGTAGCCATAACAAAGGACACAACACATATCATTCCTAAAATACTCCCCCACCCCTATATGCCGCCACATTATGGAATTTGACACCACCTCATAAAAACTAAGCACATGCTCTAATGTTTGGTAACACACAAGCTTTCAGATTACTTCACTTTCTTGCCTGTTGGTCTACAAAATAATAATAAAAGAAAGGGAAAAGCCTAGCCTAGTGATTGCGTGAACAACAAAGTGCGAGGAGGAGAAATAAGCACATATCTGATCAAATAGTTATCAAGTAATTTAAGTAATAATATTTGATAATCAAAATGAAATGCAATTATTTAATAAATGGATAATTTTTAGATAAAAAACATATTTTCTAAATGTTAAGAAAATATTATGGAAACAAACATCATAGAAAGGAACCAAAATACCAAACGCCTTTGAACCATCAAACAACAACATCATATCTCTTGTCATTGCTTAGGATACATTCCATTTTATCACTTTTACAATACATATATAGCATCTTAAGTTGTGGCACTAGATACATCACATCATAGTACAAACACAAATCACAACTTATTTTAGGTGCACCTAAGTCATTACCTTCGCTCATGACTATGAGGTCTTTACTAGATTCCCATCATTATTTTAAAAAAAAGTGAAAAATAAAATCAGCTAAATAGCATTTAGGTAAATAAAAATAAATAAGAAATCAAGGAAACAAGTAAATAATTAAATAAAATGAGTTACCCTTCAATTGAGTCGCCATAAAATATGGAGTAGCAAAATAATGTAAAACACTTATCATTAATATATATATATATATCACTACTTTGTTTTCCCTAATTTCTTCTTTTGCATTCCACAAGCATGTACCTTTGCCACATTTCAACCATCTATTTGCTTATTCATTTATTTATTAAATCATCATATGAATATGTATATATACCTATACTTGTGCCATAACACTTTTTTTTTCCAAGCTTTAAAAACACTAATTAGTTTCCCCAAAGAGCAAAGTGTATAAATCATAAAACTAAGTTTTGGCTATAGAAATATAATGTGGAATAAAAGGAAAGTGTTAGTACATTATTCATATACTCATCAGTTGGGACCCATATTATAGTTCCCTATTTCCTATTGTTTAAAATTGAATCTCATTTGAAGGAGTCTCCTTGATATCATCTAAAATTATGACCAATAAGAATTAAATATTTTAACTACTCATCTAGTATCCACAATCATTTTAATAGCCCAATATGCTCTCTAAAATATAAACCTCTAAATTTTACGAACCCTAAATTTAGGTTTTTTCATCTAAGCTTCTATGATTTAAATTAAGCTTAAAAGTTACTTCTTGGAGCTTAAAGGATGAAGTGGAAAGTTTTAATTTGCTACTTCAAGATTCACAATCAAAAGCCCCAAATTAGAAGCTCACCCATGGCCAAAATTGAAAAAGGGAGCTACATAATTTATAAGCTTCAATAAAGCATGTAAAAAGGATGAAAATTGATAGAGGAAGAAAGGGAAAACTAACCCTCACAAATTCCACAAGAATTCATGACTAAATAGTGAAAGAAAAGAGGAAGAAGATTAGGAAAATAGAGTTGCAACTATGGGAAGGAGCACTAAAAATGGGGCATGCTGGAACAATAGCTAACAGTGACAAGTTGCACAACTAGAAGTGACTGAAAAGGAAGAGAAAAAATTTTGAAAGATGAAGAAGTGCAGATGTTAGCTAAAAGAGATGCAGAGCCTCAATGAAGAAGATAAGAAAAGTCACTACAGTAGAAGGAAAAAGGTGGAAAGAGAGTGTTAGATGAATATTAAAATATCCTTTGGCTAATATTGCACTTTTGCCCCAAGAAAGTTTGGTATGCTTTAGTTGGAATAAAAATTAATTAGAAAAACCCCTAGAAAATTTTATAAATTTCAAAATTAATTTAAAAATTGTTTTAATAACCTTAAATAATTTATTTTATTTTTTTAAGGTATTACATTCTTCCCCTTTAAGAAATTATGTCGTTTGAATTTTGATCAAGCTCCTCACCAAGAGATTCAAAGAGATGTGGATACTTCTCATATATTACTTCCTCAACTTCCAGTGTCACTTCCTCCTTAAAATGATTTTGCCATATTACTTTCACTGAAGCTATATCTTTGTTCCTTAATCTCTTGACCTATCTATCAACTATAGCTACAGGTTACCCCTTTATAAGAGAGCCACTCATCCAACAATATTGTTTGTAGTTAAAGCATATGAGAAGGATCAGGTAGATACTTCTAAAGCATTGATACATGAAACACAAGATGCATATTTGCAAAGTTCAGTGGAAGAGCCAAATGATAAACTACGTTTCCTACCCTTTCAAGAATTTCAAAAAGCCTAAGGTCCCTAAGGCTTAACTTCCTTTTTTTACCAAATCTCAAAACACCTTTCATTGGTGATACATATAGGGACACAAGATCTGCAACTACAAATTCTAAATCACGTCTCCTATAATCGGCATAAGAATTTTATCTACTCTAAGTAGCTAATAGCCTTTCATCAATTAGCTTTACCTTGGCCACTGACTCTTGAACTAGGTATGAGCCTAATAGTTTTGACTTACCCACTTCAAGCCATCCAATAGGTGACCTACAATGCCTACCATACAATGCTTCAAAAGGAGCTATATGAATGCTTGATTGATAATTGTTGTTGTAACCAAACTCAATCAAAAGCAAGTTTCTATCCCAACTCCCACAAAGGCTTAAGACATATGCATGTACCATATCTTCTAATATATGAATCATACATTTAGACTGCCTATTTGTTTGAGGATGAAAGGCAACGTTCAGATTTAATCTAGTTCTAAGTGCTTCTTGAAAAGGCCTCCAAAACTTAGCTATAAATTATGTTCCACAATCAGAGATAATGGATCCCATCTAAGTAAAGCATAACATATTAAGCCACACTATAAGTAGTCTTCACAGGCAAAAAGTGGGCGAACTTGGTCAAACAGTTTACAATCACCCATACTAAATCATAACCCTTAATAGTTTTAGGCAATCCCATTACAAAATCCATAATAATTCTCTCCCACTTTCATTATGGTATCTCAATTTGCTAAAGCAAGTTTGCTAGCTCTTAGTGCATAGCTTTTGCCTACTAACACATTAAGCACCTAGATACAAACTCTGCGACATCCTTTTTCATCTTTTTCCATCAATAAAACTCATTCAAATCTTGGTACATTTTATTAGAACTAGGTGGAAAGTATAAGTCGAGTAATGAGCTTTTTCTAACACTCTGCTCTGTAAGTTTTCCACATTCGGCATGCATAACCTGTGATTGCATCTCAAAATTCTTTTAGAATCCACTAAAAACTCTTGTGGCTTCCCCCCATGAGCTTCTTCAATAATCCTCTTCATTTGAGGGTCTTGGTCTTGCATAGCCTTGATTCTATCCACTAAGCTAGAAAAAATCTAAATATGGGCCAACAAGGTCCCAAATCTCATGATCTCTAATATTACTCCACTCTCATGAAGCTTCTAGAACTCTTTCACCACAGGCCTCTTGACTTTGGCTATGTGGGCCTAACTACCCATTGACTTTCTGCTCAATGTATCAGTAACCACATTTGGTTTATCAAGATAGTAAAAATATTACAATTATAGTTTTTCAAAAGCTCCATCCATCTCCTCTGCCTTGAATTCAAATCCCATTGTTGGAAGATGTACTTGAGACTCGTATGATTAGTGTAAATTTCACAAGTTTCACCAAACAGGTAATGTCTCTATATTTTTTAAGCAAAGATCACTGTGGCCATCTTTAAAACATAAGTAGGTAGTTCTGCTCATACTTCTTTAAGTTGCCTAGATGCATAGGCTATCACCTTTCCATGTTGCATTAAAATGCAACCTAAATCTACTCTTAAAGCATTATAGTAGACTGTAAAGCTCCCATTTCTAGATGGAAGAGCCAACACTAGTGTAAAAATTAGACAATCCTTTAGCCACTGAAAACTATGCTCACAAGTGTTTTACCATTGAAATTTTATACCTTTCCTTATCAACTTAGTTAAAGAACTGTAAGCTTGGAAAAAGCTTTAACAAATTTACAATAGTATCCTACTAATCTAAGAAAACTATGTATCTTCATCACCATGGTAGGTTTGAACCAATTTTGAACTACTTCTACTTTCCTCAAATCCACACTAATTACAACTTTGAACACTGTGTGTTTTAAGAAGCCACACTATCAAACCAAAACTCACATTTCAAAAATTTAGCATATAGCTTATATTCTCTCAAAATTTGCAAGGCCATTTGTAAATTCTATTCATGTTCCTCCTTACTCTTTAAGTATACAAGAATATTATCAATAAAGACAATCATAAAGTGGTCTAAGTATGGTTTAAAGACATGATTTATCAAGTCCATAAAAGCTGCTAGGGCATTTGTAATCCCAAATGACATGACTAAGAACTCATAGTGCACATAACAAATCCTAAAAGCTATCTTTGGAATATCTTCTCCTCTGATCTTTAACTAACAGTGCCCCGACTTTGAGTCAATTTTAAAGAAACATTTACTAAAATTAGTCAAACAAGTTGTCTATTTATGGTAATGGATATTTATTCTTCACTATCATCTTATTTAATTACCTGTAATCAATACATATCCACATAGATCCATCTTTTTTCTTTACAAATAACACCAAAGAACTCAAAGGAGAAGAACTAAGGTGTATGAAACCTTTACTAAGAAGATCTCAGACCTGCTCTTTCAACTCTCTAAGTTTTGTTGGACCCATACAATACAGGGGTATAGACATAGGTGAAGTGTCGAGAACCAAATCTATACATAACTCAATATCTCTATCTAGTGGTAAACTAGGCAACTCTTCTGAAAAAATATCAAGGAATTCATATACCATAGGAACTTCTTCTAGACTTACTTCTATCACCCTTGTGCTTCTAACCATCACTAGACAGCTTTTGTACCCTTTTCTTAAAAGCCTTCTAGCACCCAAAGTAGAAATCAAATTACTAGGCGCCAAGCTTCTATCACCCTAAAAAGTAATAATTGCTCCCCTCGGTAACTCAAATTTCGCTACTGTATTACGAAAATCAAGTATGGTATGACAAGAAGATAGCAAATCATTACCCAAAATCATATCAAAGTCCATCATATCAAGGACTATTAAGTTGATTAGTAACTAATTTTCTCCTACTAGAACTTCACATGATCTATACACATAATCAGCTACAATTACATCTCTTATAAGTGTAGCCACCATTAATGGTTCTTCTAAAGGTGATGCATCTCTAGTAAACTGTAATGCAAAGAATAGGGATACAAAAAAATTTATAGCCCTAAGGTCGAATAAAACATATGCATCAAAAGAACAAATTAAAAGTATACTTGTAATTACTGCATTTGATGTCTGAGCATCCTAATGTCTCATAACAAATCACTAGCTTGTCCCTAACCTCTACCTCTGGACCCTCTACCACTAGTTAGGCCTCACTAGAACTTTAACCTCCAGAGCCTCCAATTTACTTTAAAGTTACTATAGGTATCGAAGAAGATGATAGTGCTAAAGGGTTTGATATGTGACTAAAGGATGGCTAAACTGATAGTGTAGGACAATCTTTCTTGAGGTGGCCCTACTAACCACACTGATAACACACTCTTCCTGTTCTGAAACAAACTCTAATATGAATCCTCCCACAAGTAGGACAAAGAGCGAAAGTCCTTAAAGATATCTCTCTATCATGACTTATTTGAGAAAAACGTGACTGATCATTTCCACTTACCAATATTATGCTAGATGAATGGCAATTATAACCCCCCAATGTCAGGAGCCCTACTAATGACCTTGATAGCTTACCCTAATCTCTTTTGATGCATTACCATCACCTCGACTTTAATAGCAATCTCGAGTACTCTCAGTGCATTGTCACTTATGCAGCTCTTGTAATATCTTACTTTTTTACTATAAGCTTCGAACAGTTTAGCACTTTCAACAACATCTTCATATGAATCATAATAGGTCCTCACTATAAATCAAAATAAATAATCTTGAAGACCCTAAACTAACTATTTTGCCTACATTTCCTCAGTAGCTACTAGGTGTGGAGCATATCTAAACATATGAGTAAATACCATATCATATTCTAAAACTATCATACCCTCTGTCTATTTAAGAAATTCAAATTCCCTTGCTCTAGTACCCCCAAAAATCTGTGGGAGGAACCATCTCATAAATAACTCCAAAAAACTCCTCTAACCTAGAGAAGGTAAATTTCATGGCCTTCCTTGCATCACGATCTCATACCATGTCCAAGCTATACCCACTAAATAAAACTATGCTAATTTGACCAATCTTGTGAATGTACACCCCAATGCCCAACCAAGTTGGCTTATTTCATCCAAAAAGTATTGTGAGTCTTCACTTACTTCTGTGCCTGAAAGGAAGAAGGCTTGAGTTTCATAAATTCAGCCAACCAAACCTCATTATCCCTTCCCTATAGAGCTGGATGTTCCCCCTCTGGCCTAGGTTCTTATTCAGGCCTAGGATCCAAATGTTGTTCTCACTCTTGTTATTGTTAATACTACTGCTATTATTACTATTACTTATATCATACCCAACATTACCATCATAGCCTACTGTATCACATGCATCCTAACCACAACATCAGTTAATGTTGGATTGGCTTGCTTAGCCTCAGGCACCTCAATCCTCACCACTTTAGTGGCTTCAAGTCTCTAATCATTTCTAGATCTACAACCACCACCATGTCTGTGACCTATACCACCATCACACCTTTAACCTCTCAATGCTAGAGCAATGTTACGAGGCAAGTTAGAGGCCTCATCAGGAACATATATCCTAGACACCATCCTCTCTCTTGGTGGCATCTTTACCTAAAATAAGAGTAATATACACATAGTTGATAATTCCAACAAGAATTCAAGAATTAAATAGAAACTACACATAAACAAAAACGTGAGACTCCTTGACTAGGATTTGGAGATAATAGCCTCCTATATGTAAACTGTGCTAGCCAAATATACAATTACATACAAGATTCTATCACTTCTCAATCATATGGCTACAAGGACTTAAACAAACCATAGCTTTGATACTGACTTTGTCATGATACAATTTCTGAGCCATGACTCGCACATAGGCTAAACCAATCAAATGATTAGCTTAGCCTAGCAAGTCTCAAGGATTTAAACCCAAATATAATATCACATTTTTTAACTAGCCCATACAATCCACAAGTTTTAAAAATATGCATTCATTCAATTATTTCACTTGGGGGCCGCCGAAAATCTGGCAACATCTTCCCATTGCATAATAGATCAATCTAGCAATAAAACTAGTAATATCAAGTTACATGCAATAAAATACTTCATTAAGAAACTATGAACAATATGTACCTAAGTTCTAAATGGCCATAACAGGCCCCCACAAAGTACATAACTCATAGGGGTGTTCACCGAGCCCAAAGGGCTGGTGGGCCCAACCCTGCCCAGTTAAATCAGGCTAGGTTGAGTCAAGCACAAAAAATTTTTTTTAAAAAAATTAAGGCCAGGCCAGGTACAGGGCCAACCCTTAAGGCAATAAGGGCTCGACCTGGCCAAAAAAATAAATTTATATTTTTTTAAAAAATATTTTTTTATGAAGATTTATATCAAAATTTTAATTTTTTAAAAATAAAATAAAATTTTATAAAAACTTATATAAAAATTTTCTTTTTTAAGTATTATTTTATAATTTTCATAATAAATTTAGGTTGCTTCTAAAAGATATATTAATCTAATCAAATCTAAAAAAATAAAAAATATACATTTTTTATAAATATTTATACCAAAATTTTAATTTCTTAAAGATAAAATGTAATTTTATAAAGATTTACATAAAAAATTTTACTTTTTTAAATTGATTTTATAATTTTTATGATAAATTTAAAAAAAAATTTGTCAGGCCACCTCATTTAGCCCGGCCCTGCCCTATATTAAATTTGGTCAGGCAAGGTAGGGCTTAGGCTAGGGCAACAAGTTTCAATTTTGAAATCCCTTTAAAATCGGGTCAGGTATCGAGCACGGCCAAAGCCCTACCTAGCCTGACCTATGTACACCCCTAATAACTCATATCATTTCCAAAATACTGCCCCCACCTATAGCCCACCATATCATAGAGTTTGACACCTATTACGCAAAATTGAGCACATACTCTATAAGTCTGGTAGCACACAAGCTCCTTGATCACTTGACTCTTCAAACTACTGGTATGTACAATGATAATAAAAGAAAGGAAAAAAAGCCTACCAATGGCTTAATAAGTGCATAAATAATAAAATATGCGGAAGAAAAATAAGTGCATATTTAAGTTTTTAGAAATTAAATAGTTAACAAATAATTTAAGCAATAATATATTATAGTCAAAATGAAAATCAATTATTTAATAAATAAGAAATTTTCAAATAAAAACTATATTTTCTAAATGTTAAGAAAATATTATAGAAATAGGCATCATAGAAAGCAATCAAAACACCAAGTGTCTTTGCACCATCAGACCACAACATCATATCTCTTATCATTGCTTAAGATACATTCCATCTCATTACTTTCACGGTACACATTTAGCATCTTAAGTTGTGGCACTAGATACTAATGACTCCCTAATTTAGGATAAAAAAGGAATACATTTGAGATTAAATTAGGGAGGCAAAACACTTTCATCTTGATTAATAGGGTTAAAAATGTATTCAATCAAACAAAATAAAGAAAGTATTTTATTGTAATATCTTTATCAGTTTGAGCCTTACTCTATGATTAATTTCAATTTCAGGAAAAATAGAAGAAGGAAGAAAGAATTGAGAAAAGAGAGGGAAGCTGAGAAGTGAAAAAGTAGTGAAAAAGTACAAGTGGAACAAATCCCCTCGCTACAGCTAGAACTCAATTCGCTGTAGCGAGGATGCGCTTTCGCTGTAGCGAGTAAGGTACTTCGCCATAGCGAAATCGTAAGGCATACAAATTCCAGGGAGAAACTCGCCATAGCAAAGCAGTAGCGAGAACAACAAAAATCTGGGAACTTATGAGCTCTTGCTATAGCGAGAGGCACTCCTCGCCATAGCGAGATCGTACCCTGAAATGCACAGTTTGGATTAGCAAGCTAAAATAGACGGAAGGAAGCTAGGGTTTACATCATTCAGCATAGGGAGAACGTTCTGGCTGACTAGGAGAAGAAGAAAACGCACAAAGGGTGTTGGAAGAGTTTGAATTTGATCGGGAATCCATCAATTCTATCATTTATCCTTCCGATTAGGTGTTTCTACTCTATCTTCCCTTCTAGTTGATGATAGTTAATATGTTTACTGAATTAGTTTGTGGATTTCAAGCCATGAGTGACTAGATTTTGTAACTCTTAGGGATTTTATGAACCTTTGATCTTTAGAGATTGTTTCTCTTGTTGATTATGCGGATTATTGAGAATTTTAGTGTTTAATTTGAATTATAGTTCATTTTATTATGTGGCCTCCTTTAGTTTGATTGTGGATTGGGTAATTAACCTTCGAAAGAAGGAAAATTCTTATAGACCATTGGTTAAACAACTTAGGATTAGACATGATCTGATTTGCACTTGAGATAGAGATATACTCAAGGGCCCTAGGTAGTCGAGAGAAGGTCTGCACTTAATTAAGTATTAACTACCCCTTGAGATATCAAGAGTGAGTGGATATAGGGGTTCAATTGGATCGAAAGACAGTTGCACCTAATTGGACCTTGACTTTAAAACTTGCATTAAGTCGTTTAATTGAAAGGGGAATGATTGACATTGGATATAAAGGGGATTAAAATTCCTAGGGTGTTTTTAATTGTATACCTTCAAATATAACCATCGTTTATGACTGTCACTTACATTTGAAGTAATTTTCATACAACCTAATTACAATTTGATTGTTTAACTAAAATGAATATGAGAACTCTAATGCCTAGTCGCCAATCGTACTAATTCTCTAAGGGAATAACCTTGATTCATCACATGCTACTTCTACGACCCGTACACTTGCGATGTCATTATTCAGTGAGCATCAAGTTTTTGGCACCATTACCCAGGAATTAAGGCAATAAGTGAAGAGAATTAGAGGGCTTTAAGTAGTTTTAGCTTAAACACTGAGTTTCTTTTATTTACTTCTTTTTGGTTATTTACGCTTTCAGTTGTTAGCTATAGTAATTTTACTATTACGTTCTTAGTAATTACCTTTTGATTTTCTTGGCTTAGTGAGACTCTTGATCTACGCTTCTTTGTTTTCACAGGTACATAATTTATGCCACCTAAATCCAAATCTAACAAAACACCAAGAAAGACGAGGAATTTAACGAATATTTTGGTCGAGGGGTCTACATTAATTCAAGCGGAAAGTGAGATAATTATTCCTACTACAAATATGGCAAACGAAGATAATCAGAATCGCACTATCAAGGATTTTGTGGGAAGAACCATGAAAACCACTCAGCCTAGCATTGTGGTCCCAGACTTTCAAGCTGCTAATTTTGAGCTAAAACCCGTGATGATCTCCATGCTATAGCTCAATGGATAGTTCACTGGTGAGAGGTTTGATGAAGATCCCAACCGCCACATCCTATCATTTTTGGGAGTGTGTGATTCATTCAAGCAGAATAGGGTACCAAGGGATGTTCTAAGACTTAGACTATTCCCACTCTCTCTGCAAGGAAAGGCGAAGGAATGGTTGTTGAATCTACCGGAGGGTTCAATTGACACTTGGGACAAGCTAGAGGCAAGGTTCAGAGCTCGCTTCATTCCAAATAATAGAATAATAGATGCCATTCGTGAGCTCATCAACTTTAAGCAAGCTTCAGATGAGCATTTGTATGCTGTATGGCAGAGATACAAACATTTACTCCGCCAGTGCCCGAGTCATGGAATGGATAACTATGCCATTGTTTAGAATTTTTGCACACGCCTAACTCCACAAACTGATACTATGTTGGATGCTATCTTAAATGGGCGTTAGGATGACATGCCGGTAGATGATGTTATTTTGGCTTTGGACACATTATCTGAGAGCTATGTGCAAAGAGGAGGTGATAGAAGGATAACTGCTAATGTTGCTAGCACTCAAGAAGACTATTCCGTACCACTAACAACTATTCTCTCCGCCTTGAACAAGAGATTTGATATGTTGGAATCTCAAGTGCAGCGAAGCCAGCATATGAATGTTTGTTCTACCCAAGTGACTCTAACTACTTGTGAGAATTGTGGGGATCTGCACTCAACAGAATATTACCCCTTTGCATCAGTAGAATCAGTTAATTATGTGGGGAACTTTCTAAAGAATCAGAATCCATACTTAAACACTTACAATCCTGCATGGCGAAATCATCCGAATTTCTCTTAGAAGAATGGTCCATCACTTAATCAACCATCATCTTCTAGAGCAAGGCCAACTCTACCTCCTGGGTTCTCTCAAGTGACAAGGCAGAATGTGCCTGTTCAAGAGCCCAAAACAAATCTAGAACATGTACTGGCTAAGTTCATGACCACTCAGATCAAAAATAATGAAGAGCAAGCCGGTATTAATGCAAAAGTAGATTCCTCCCTTAAGAACATAGAGGTACAGATGGGGCAACTAGCGTCTGCTGTAAATGCACTGCGCCAAAGAGGTTTGCCAAGCGATACAATTCCCAACCCAAAGAGAGATGGTAAGGAAGAATATAAAGCTATCACTTTGAGAGGTGGTAAAGAACTCCCTGAAGTACAAGTTCAAGTGAAGGAACCAACTAAGGTGACTTCTAAGGGTCCATCAGGCACTATTCAGATCGAAGGTGAAGAACTTCAACAGAAGAGAGAGAAAAAGGCTGCCAATTCGAGTAACAAAGAAGAGGACAAGGAAGGAGAGTCTAAAGTGAAAACGTTTGAAGAAAAGATAGTGGTACATCCTAAAGTGGTGCCATTGCCCCCATTTCCACAAAGATTGCAAAAGAAAGCCCTTGATGAACAGTACAAGAAGTTCTTGAATATGTTTAAGCAACTTCACATCAATATCCCCTTCTCTGAAGCTTTAGAGCAAATGCCTAAATATGCTAAGTTCCTTAAGGATATGCTTAGCAAGAAGAAGCGGTTCACTAAATTTGCAACAGTGGCTTTGACAAAGGAGACCACTAATATCTTCAAATCCAACCTGCCAACAAAATGCAAAGACCCTGGTTCCATTTCAATCCCTTGCATGATTAGGGATAAATTTGAAGGCCGAGCACTCTGTGACTTAGGATCTGCTGTGAACCTCATGCCCTTATCTGTTTTTTGAAAGCTACAGATGGGTGAGGCCAACCCAATGACAACCACTTTGTAGCTGGCCGATAGAAGTATTTCTTATCCACATGGAATCATTGAAGATGTGCTAGTGAAAGTTGGCTAGTTCATCTATCCCACTGATTTTATTGTGCTCAATATTGAGGAGGATAGAGATATCCCATTGATAGTGGGGAGACCGTTTCTAGTTACTAGCAGGGCACTAGTTGATGTGGAAAAAGGGGAGATCATAATGTTACTTGGAGATGAGTGAGTCACCTTTAGTGTGGAGAAAGCTATAAAGCATCTGGGTAGTGTCGAAGAATGCTCATGGGTATCTATTGTTAAAGAAATGATTCAAAAAGAATTGAACTCTTATGCTTTCACTGATCCTCTTGAAGCAGTACTTGTTGGTAAGCCAAGTATAGAAGAAGTGATAAGAATGGAGGTTGAGCACAAGCTCAATGCATTTAGACCTATGGCTAAGCAGAATGGACATTTTGAATCACTGGAGCTGACTTCACGAAAAACCCATGCTCTCCTACCTTTCATCGAGCAACCTCCATTGTTGGAATTGAAATATCTTCCACCGCATCTAAAATATACTTATTTGGGGGAAGGAGAGACTTTGCTGGTCATAGTCTCATCTGCATTGACACTTCCCCAAGAGAAGCAGCTGTTAAAAGTGTTAAAAAAGCACAAAAGAGCTATTGGTTGGACTATAGCTTATATAAAAGGAATCAGTCCAGCCATCTGCATGCACAAAATTCTCTTAGAAGATTACCACAAGAAATTAGTGAAAAACTAAAGAAGATTAAATCTTATAATAAAAGAAGTGGTTAAGAAAGAGATTATTAAGTGGCTTGATGCTGGCATTATCTATCCCATCTCGGATAGTGACTAGGTAAGTCCAATGCAATGTGTCCCTAAGAAAGGAGGTATGACAGTGGTGAATAATGAGAAGAATGAAATGATTGCCACAAGAACAGTCACAGGCTGGAGAGTTTGTATAGACTATAGAAAGTTGAACACGGCTACAAGAAAGGATCATTTCCCGCTTCCATTCATCGATCAGATGTTAGATCGGTTAGCAGGAAAAGAATTCTTTTGTTTCTTAGATGGCTATTCTAGATACAATCAAATTGCCATAGCCCCGGAGGATCAAGAAAAGACCACTTTCACATGTCCATATGGAACTTTCGCATTCAGACGCATGCCTTTTGGATTGTGTAATGCTCCCGCTACATTTCAAAGATGTATGATGTTAATTTTCTCAGACATGATTGAGCATATCATGGAAGTCTTTATGAACGATTTCTCAGTATTTGGCATCACGTTTGAAGAGTGTCTGGACAATTTGACACGGGTTTTGCAAAGATGTGAAGATACCAATTTAGTCCTAAATTGGAAAAAGTGGGACTACATGGTTTGTGAGGGTATAGTACTTGAGCATAAAGTGTCTAAAAGAGGATTGGAAGTGGCTCGGGCTAAGGTTTTAGTAATTGAGCAACTACCACCACCCACTAATGTGAAAGCTATTAGAAGTTTCTTAGGGCATGCTGGGTTCTATCGGAGATTTATCAAAGATTTCTCAAAGATAGCGAAGCCTCTTTCTCAATTGCTTGAAAAGGATACCCCTTTCAAGTTAGATGCAAACTGCTTGAAGGCCTTTGAAGAGCTTAAGCATAGACTTATAACTGCACCAATTATAGTGGCCCCTAATTGGTCACTACCCTTTGAGGTTATGTACGATGCAAGCAATTATGCAGTTGGAGCTGTGCTTGGCCAGAGACATGGTAAGATTTTTTATTCTATTTACTATGCAAGCAAAACCTTAGCTGGAACACAGGTAAATTACTCAACTACTGAAAAAGAAATGCTTGCTGTTGTCTTTGCTTTTGAGAAATTTAGAGTACATTTGATGGGTACTAAAGTTATAATTCATACTGATCATGCTGCTCTTAGATATTTTTTGTGTAAGAAAGAATCTAAACCTAGGCTGATTAGATGGGTTTTACTATTGCAAGAATTTGATGTGCAAATTGCTGATAGGAAAGGAACTGAAAATCAAGTTGCTGATCATCTATCTAGGCCTATGAATAACTCTGATTATGTGGATAATCTCTTGATTAATGAGAGTTTTCCTAATGAGTCTATATTTGCTGTGAATTGTGTATCTATGCCTTGGTATGATGATTATGCCAACGACTTGGTCAGTGGCATTGTACCCGATGAATTAACTTTTTATCAAAAGAAAAAGTTTTTGCATGATGTGAAATGGTTTGTGTGGGATGAACCATTTTTGTATAGGAAGTGTGCTGACCAAATTTTGCGAAAATGTATGTCTCAAACTGAACAAAATGACATTCTTCATGCTTATCATTCTGCTCCTTATAGTGGTCATTTTAACGGCCAACGTACTGCTTACAAAGTATTGCAATCTGGGTTTTATTGGCATTCACTGTTTAAAGATGCTTATTTGTTTGTTAGCCAATGTGATGCTTGTCAGCAAACAGGTAACATCTCAAGGAGGCATGAAATGCCCCAATCAGGTATTTTTGAGGTAAAATTATTTGATGTGCGGGGCATTGATTTCATGGGACCTTTTGTTTCATCTAAAACTCATCAATACATATTAGTTGTTGTTGAATATGTAAATAAGTAGATTGAGGCTGTAGCTTGCCACTCTAATGATGCCAATACGGTGGTGCGATTTGTGAAAAAAAAAATATTTTTACTCAATTTGGCACACCTAGGGCAATCATTAGTGATGGAGGAACTCATTTTAACAATAGATTGTTCAAGGGTCTGCTTGAAAAATATGGAGTCACCCATAGGATGGCATTGGCTTATCACCCTCAAACCAACGGCTTGTGTGAAGTATCCAACAAAGAAATAAAAAGGATTTTGGAAAAGACCGTAAACCCCACTAGAAAAGATTAGGCAAATAAGCTTGATGATGCTTTATGGGCATACAGGACGGCTTTTAAATCTCCAATCGGTATGTCCCCATATCAATTGGTTTTTGGCAAAGCTTGTCATCTGCCCATTGAGCTAGAACATAAAGCATTTTGGGCTATCAAGAAACTGAATTATGATATGGCTAAAGTGAGTGAGAAAAAACTAATGCAACTCAATGAGTTATATGAGTTTAGATTGCAAGCTTTTGAAAATTCTAGAATTTACAAAGAAAGAACTAAAAGAGTTCATGATAAACACATCTTACCAAGGAAATTTGAACCTGAAGATCTCGTGTTACTTTATAATTCTCATTTAAAGTTGTTTCCAGGTAAGTTGAGATCAAGATGGTCTGGCCCATTCAAGGTAATTGTTGTGACATCTTATAGAGCCATTAAAGTTCAAGATGAGAAATCAGGAGATCAGTTTAAAGTAAATGGTCAAAAGCTTAAGCATTATCTGGATGGTGAAATAGACCGGCAAGCTGCAGTCCATACCTTGGCTCAACCTCCTTGATTGGCAAACAAAGTCCGGCTGAGGACTATAAACCAAGCGTTCCTTAGCAGGCAACCCAAGTTTTCTTCTTGTTCTTATATTTAAGTTTATTGTTCTTGTGTTTTTATTTTGATTTTCCATGTTCCTTGTGTGTTTTATAGGTTGGGTGTTGGTACTGGAGTGCTGGATGCTAGGAACAAAGTGATTGGTAGGAAAGACCAACGTCCGACATGATTTTCAGGGAGTTTCTAACCTTACTTTGAATTGCACATCTTTATTCTAGTAATGTTGATCAACTATGTTGGTTCGGTTTGAGGGAAATAGGTTGAGGTGAGAGGAAATATAAATAGGGTCATAGAATACTTATTTGAATATTCAAGTGTTAAAAAAAAATTGCTATAGCGAGAAGTCTACCTCGCTATAGCGAGGCTGCTTGTTCTGCATCAGGTATAGCAACCAGAGAGTCCTTCGCCATGGCTAGGTTGTGGTGAGCCCCATAAGCAATACTAAGTGTCATCGCTACAACGAGCCAACCATTTCGAATGGTGAGATCTCTGTGTCCAATCTCGTACAAAGTCCAGAGAGTATGTCGCTATAGCCCCACTATAACAAGTGACATGTGCAAATAATTTTAAGTTTCCTCGCTATTGCGAGATAGTCCACTCGTTATAGCGACTGCAGCATACTCCTGAACCATATACAAACATCAGAGAGTTCCTCGCTATAGCCTCACTACGGCGATATTCTTCAGTACCTAGTTTTTTTTTACAAGTCTTCTCACCATAGCGAGAGGACCTTTCGCTGTTGTAAGCCAGCAGCCCTGCTTGTCATACTACTTCCAGAGGCATCCTCGCTATTGCCTAGCAATAGCGAGGTCGCTAATATCTTAGCTAAAAAAAACCTCATTATGTCGCTTAAACAACCCCGCCCTCATTCTCGCTATAGCGCCTCTGAGCTCTCCTCCCTTCGATCTTGTTCTTCGACCAAATTTCTTACGATCAACGCTCCCATTCCCCTCGCGCTCCATTCTCCCTGCACCAGGTAAGTAGATTATCCTTTTTATCTCCTAAATCGTTGTGATTTGAGCCATTTCTGTGGACATTAGGGCTCAATGTCATTTCACATGAATTTGTGTAGTTAAGGGTAAATAATTTGTTTTATATGCCTGCGCTATGTTGGTTGAATGTTTCTGTGCAGGAGCTTCAATTAATTTGGCATATTACTGCGTGAAATCATATTTTTCGAACATCAGTTCATTCTCGCTATAGCGAGCATCAACTCGCTACAGCGAGTTCAAAAATTTTTCCAGAAAACACTCTTCCTTTTCCGGGCGCTCCCTCCTTCGTTTGCTTCCATCTTCCTTTTTTCCTTTATTCCCTTATAGGCTTTTCAAGGCTTATTTCCTTCTTGTAAGCATGTCACATGTGGTTATTTCATGATTTCTCTCTTTTTAGCACTATGCATGTGGCCCTCCATTTCCCCTGTGTATCCATTTGCTTTCTCTTACTGCTTGCACTGATCTTCTTCCATTTCTTCTTTGTATTTCACAGTGATGGCTCCCAAAAAGTAAACCAAGACTACTGAAACTTCCTTATCGATAAAGATCGGTTTACTTCAGCCTGGGTGGAATTCCATTTTGAGAGGCTCTTCTCTGACCGGGGTGTGGTAGAAGACAGATACTATGAGCCTCATGTCTTGGATCTCACCTATCCGGACTTCCAGTGGCATGGATTGCAAGGCTTCACCAAAAAGCCAGTGCATCGGATTCCACTCATGATCCAAGAGCTTTATGCAAATTTTGAGGACATTGAGGAGGAAGAGGATGAATATTACTGCCGAGCTGCTTGGGTACGCATCAATGAGAAATTCTTTCAAGACTTCTATGAGTTACCAGATGTCGAGGAATGTGCCTTCCAAACCTACTTGAAGAATCTGCAATCTGTACTATGGGAGGAGGTGGAAACCACCATCGTACTAGAAGGATGAGCCAGATTGGTTAACAAAGTGTACCAGGTCAATCAATTGAACAAGCCTACCCAATATTGGCTGCAATTCATAAACAACAATATTTTGATGAGTTCTCATGGATCTGATATGATCCAAGAACGAGCTACGCTGACTTAGTGCTTCATGACAAAGCAGTAAATGAATATCCTTCGGCTCATGTATCTAAACTTCAAGCAAGTGGCAAGGTCTGATAGGGCGAGCTTAGCATACCCCCACATGCTTATTGAGCTAGTCACTATAGGGGGAAGCCGAGTCTCCAAGAATGATGCACAATTCAAACTGAAGAGGCCCTTTAAATATGATAATATGAAGGATGAGCCGGGGCCTCCTCGCAGACACCGAGCATCTACACAGGCACCACCTGAGGTATCTCCACCACCTCCTCCGCAGTGCTTGAGTACCCCTAAGCCGATGTAGCAGGATCCACCACATTTAGTTGAGTTTGAGGGCTGGGTACGGGAGTCCATTGACAGGCTGGAAGGACATGTCCTGTCAATGAAGGACCAATTGCAAATGCTTATGGACTACTTGATGCCTGCTCCTGCCCCTTCACCTCCCGCGGGCCTTCCACCTTCAGTGATTGTTCTTCCACAGAACCCTACACTGCAGGACAGGCCTGGACCTTCTAATTCACAGGACCCTCCTAACCCTTGACTGCTGTTTCTTTTTCTTATTTTACTTTCCATTTTAGGATAACTATATATGGAAGACTGTATATTGCTATGCTGTTGATACTTGCGCTAGCTTATCTCATGACTAATCTATTATTTCTCATGCCAACTCACTGTTTGCTGCTTAAATTCTATCTATTTTTGGTCTGTCAGTTGCAGAATTTGTTTGAGCACACCCCTCTCGTCCACACAATTTTTTTCTTATCAGGGGAGTCTCGTCACTTTATTTTCCCTCCACCCCATTTTGCTTCTTTTCCCCTGCTTTTATTCTTCTCTTTTACACATTGTAGACAATGTTCATTTTAAGTGTGGGGAAAGGTACACTTAGGCTAAGTAGACATGGACACACAAATTCAGTTAATAAGGAAAAATCTAGCATTAATAAATAGTCCATCATAATGTCTCCAATTTTAACCAGAATTAGCCCTCTTGCCTTAGATTAATACTAATCAATGAATATGGGGGTGAAGCAATCTTGAAATGAACAAAGTAAGTAATGTAGTTGTAGTATGCACCCATAGTAGGACCACTCTTCCACAATATGATTATTGAAGTTATTCAAGTTTCTCTTTAACTAATTCTCAATTATTTTTTTTAGCTCCTTGCAATTTACCTACTTCTAATAGATATCTGATTGTCATTTGAGAGAGATCATTAGTACACCATCCAAAAAAAACTCTACTCCAATGGTTGAAATCACTTAGTAACCGGGGGTTTACACCAAAAAGTGTGAACTTTCGCGTCAAACGGTGATAGAAACTAAGAGTATGCTAGTAAGCACTCTGAGGACTTCCTTCATCTGAGTAACCGGGTGGCTTCATAACCAATGTCGTCATTCACATCAAAAGGATTAAGAGAACTTATGAGAAACAATAAAAAAGGGCAAAAGCCATACACAAAAAAAAATTGAATGATCATGTTGAAAACAGATCTCTGGTGAACAATAAAAATCTCTTTTAATGAATTTTGATGATTGAAGTTAGAATAGATATTTGGATTGGTCTTGAAAATGTAATGAGGATATGTTGAAGGTTACTTGATTGCTTCTTGAAAATCTATCTGTGGAACACACACACACTTAGAAATCAAGGTGTTGCTATGATTGCATTGTTTTCGAAACTCAATTTGAGTTTTGCTGAACTTCTGTTTCTAATATTAGTTTCATTCTAAGTGTGGGGGGAGCTGAAATTCTGATTGATTGGGTGATGATTGTGGAAAAGAAGTAAATAAATAATCACATTGTTTCATAGTTTCTAAGAGTTGCTTGAGGACAAGCAAGGATTTAAGTGTGGGGGAGTTTGATAACTCCCTAATTTAGGATAAAAAAGGAATACATTTGAGATTAAATTAGGAAGGCAAAGCATTTTCATCTTAATTAATAGGGTTAAAAATGTATTCAATCAAACAAAATAAAGAAAGTGTTTTATTGTAATATCTTTATCAGTTTGAGCCTCACTCTATGATTGATTTCAATTTCAGGAAAAATAGAAGAAGGAAGAAAGAATTGAGAAAAAAGAGGGAAGTTGAGAAGTGAAAAAGTAGTGAAAAAGTACAAGTGGAACAAATCCCCTCGCTACAGCTAGAACTCAATTCGCTGTAGCGAGGATGCGCTTTCGCTGTAGCGAGTAAGGTACTTCGCCATAGCGAAATCGTAAGGCATACAAATTCCAGGGAGAAACTCGCCATAGCAAAGCAGTAGCGAGAACAGCAAAAATCTGAGAACTTATGAGCTCTCATTATAGCAAAAGGCACTCATCACCATAGCGAAATCGGACCCTGAAACGCACAGTTTGGATTAGCAAGCTAAAATAGACGGAAGGAAGCTAGGGTTTGCATCATTCAGCAGAGGGAGAACGTTCTGGCCGACTAGGAGAAGAAGAAAACGCACAAAGGGTGTTGAAGGAGTTTGAATTTGATCGGGAATCCATCAATTCTATCATTTATCCTTCCGATTAGGTGTTTCTACTCCATCTTCCCTTCTAGTTGATGATAGTTAATATGTTTGTTGAATTTGTTTGTGGATTTCAAGCCATGAACGGCTATATTTTGTAACCCTTAGGGATTTTATGAACCTTTGATCTTTGGAGATTGTTTCTCTTGTTGATTATGCGGATTATTGAGAATTTTAGTGTTTAATCTAAATTATAGTTCATTTTATTGTGTGGCCTCCTTTAGTTTGATTGTAGATTGGTTAATTAACCTTCGAAAGAAGGAAATTGCTTATAGACCATTAGTTAAACAACTTAGGATTGGACATAATCTAATTTGCACTTGAGATAGAGATATACTCAAGGGCCCTAGGTAGTCGAGAGAAGGTCTGCGCTTAATTAAGTATTAACTACCCCTTGAGATATCAAGAGTGAGTGGATATAAGGATTCAATTGGATCGAAAGACAGTTGCACCTAATTGGACCTTGACTCTAAAACTTGCATTAAGCCGTTTAATTGAAAGGGGAATAATTGACATTGGAGATAAAGGGGATTAAAATTCCTAAGGTGTTTTTAATTGCATACCTTCAAATATAACCATCGTTTATTACTGTCACTTACATTTGAAGTAATTTTCATACAACCCAATTACAATTTGATTGTTTAACTAAAATAAACATGAGAACTCTAATGCCTAGTCGCCAATCATACTAATTCTCTGAGGGAACGACCTTGATTCATCACATACTACTTCTACGACCCGTACACTTGCGGTGTCATTATTCAGTGAGCATCAGATACATCATATTGCAGTGCTACATGAATCCCAACTTATTCTTGGTGCACCTAAATCTTTACCTTTGCTAACGGTTATGGGATCCTAACTAGATTCCCATCCATTATTTTTAAAAAGAAGTAGAAATAAAATCCACTAAAATAGCATTTAGGTAACTAAAATTAAAGAAGGAATTAAGGAAATAAGGAAATAAGTAAATAAGATGAGTTACCCTTCAATAAAGTCACCATAAAATATGGAATAACAAAACAACATCAAATACTTCTCATATATATATATATATATATGTACACACATCATTACTTTTTTTTCCCCAATTTCTTCTTTTGTATTCCATAATTATGTGTCTTTGCCACATTTCAATCATCTATTTCTTATTAATTTATTTATTAATTCATCATATGAATATATATACACACCTATACTTGCATCATAACACTTTGTTTTTAAAGCTTTAAAAACACCGATTTATTTCCTTAAAGAGCAGAGCATATAAATCATAAAACTAAGTTTTGGCTATAGAAATATAACATGGAATAAATGGAAGGTGTCATTACACTATTTATATACTCACAGGTTGGGACCAATAGTATAGATCCCTATTTCTTATTATTTAAAATTGAATCCCCCTGAAGGTGTCTCCATGGTATCACCTAAAATTATGACCAATAAGAACTAAATATTTTAATTATTTATCTAGCATCTACAATCATTTTAATAGCCCAATATGCTTTCTAAAATATAAACTTTAAATTTTTGCATACTTTACTATCTTAAATACAAATCCTAAATTTTGGTTTTCAATCTAAACCTCCATAATTTAAATTAAGTTTAAAACTTACTTCTTGGAGCTTGAAGGATGAAGTAGAAATGTTAATTTGCTACTTGAAGATTCACAATCAAAAGCTCCAAATTATAAGCTTACCCATGGCCAAAACTAAAAAAAGGAGCTGCATAATTTCTAAGCTTTAATAACGCATGTAAAAAGGATGTAAATTGATGGAAGAAGATGGAGGAAGGAAGAGAAAACTAACCCTCACAAATTCCACAAGAATCCATGGCGAAACAAAGAAAAGAGGAAAAAGATTAGGCAAATGGGGTTGCAACTATGGGGAGGAACACCAAAAATGGAGCATGCCAAAATAGTAACTAAAGACGGCAATTTGGAAGGCTGGAAGTGATCGAAAGGGAAGAGAAAAAATTTGAAAGATGAAGAAGTGTGGTTGTTGGCTGAAAGAGATGCAAAGCCTCGGTTAGTTTAGAAAAAATTCAATCAAGATAAATAGACATTATAAAAGCATAATATTTTATTTATTTACTAAAAGTAAATTATTATAATAGAAGAAATTAATAAGCACAATACTAAAAATTGAGAGATTTAACAAAAATCTTTTATATATGGTTAGGCTCATCTATAAATCATAAATTAAAACTATTTGGAAAGCCATTTTACAATGTTATCAAATTAAATGTGAGACATATATATTACGTACAAAACATATATGATTTCATCAAGTTACAAAATCAATGAAATTTTATTTAATCCTATATCATATGATATTTCATCCAAAACTAATTTTAATAAAAAAAATGATGTGCCCACTTGTACCTCTACTTATTGTACTTTATTTTCTATTTACTAGATACAGTAGCTCAATTTTTTTTAATTTATTGTTGCAAATAGTTGAAAAGTGTTTAGATTTTTCCCTTGGTTGAGGTCAGGAGTGAAGTTGGTAGTGATTATACTTTAGAGTTAGCTCTACATAATATAGGCAAGATCCCCACCCTATGAATTATGATTTGTTATTAATTGAAAATTAGGAACAAAGCTCTCTTTATGAGATTTAACTGTTGATTATTGTTGATAATCTAAGATGATCGATGACACTTTGCCTAGTTTTGTGTAAATAGATTAAGACTAAATTTATTCTATAATGTTGTTTACATGAAGCAAACTTTAGGTATGAATAAGAGTTTTTTTTGTTTAGTTAAGCTTATAAATATATGATTATCACATATTTTGTGTTGGTCATCTCTTTGGTTTCACTACTTGACATCCATCTATCTTTTTTGTCACAATTGCAATCAAAACCATATCAAACACTTTTTCTCTTGGTCAACTCTTTTATGAACTTTTATAAGCTATCATTAATTTCATGATTGGAGCCATAAAATCCAATTGAGTATTAGGATACGCTAACCCCTCTATAAGATTATTTAAAAAGCTTTAGAATTGGACAACACTACTTTCCTCTTTCTTTTGTAGTAAAATGAACAACCTGCATATCTCTATATATATATATAATGATTTCTCTTTAACAACTAATAAGTGGTTAAAAGAACTTAGCTATGAATTACGTGGTCTATAGTTTTGAGCCACCTTGGGAAATGGAATAAGAAATTGTTATGTGGATAATGTATTATTTTTTATAACAGATTATATGAAGAAACTTCTTTCACAACCATGCTACTAAATCATAAATAGAAAATTAAGCAAATCTATAGTACAAGACGATCACACATCTAAAACATACTAAATACACAACCCTATTGAGAAGAATATATATAATAAGGAAACATAAAATAAACACTTCAATACAAATCAAGACTATGCATTTTTTTTGGATAATATCTCTTCCCTAGTGGAAGTGAGCAATATCTTGCATCCTGTGTGATTTGCACCAAATAGAATTCCCACCTTACCCAAATCAAGACTCTTTTAGAGGTCACTTAGTACAATAAAAATTTTTTGCTCATTCATTATCATATAAAACAGTTTACTAGATCTTTTATCTTTAGACTTTTCATTAAAGTTGAACCCCAATTGACTTGCAATCTCCTCTTAAATCGTGTTCACATTAAGTTTTTAGCTACAATTGTAGTGAGAACCATATAAAATAGTTTTTCTCTTTTAACTCATATATAAAGTCTTTGAAGTAGAGTGTTTTTCATGTTATCATCACAACCATAACCTCCAATTAAATTATTATTAGGATCAACTAATACCTCCATAACATCATTTAGAATTGGCTTCCTCCATTCTAAAGCGTCAAAAGAGCAAAAATTGAACATCCTCAACTTTGGTATCTGACGAAATGATCTTACACATCTTTCATCACTATAAATTTCCTTTATTTTTCCTCGGGATTGCTTTGTCTTGTTTCCTAACTTTGGTTTCTTGGTTTTCTATGAGTGTTTTCCTTGCAAAGAGATAATGAAGAAGATAATGCTAAAGTGCCATGACATAGGCACTGATCATTCTACCAATTGCTACAATTGCTTCAATTGCTCCAAGCATCAAAAAAATCCCCATTGATTAATTTCCCATGGTGAATGAAACTCAAGACACGAGCTAAAAGGAAAGTAAGAAGAGGAAAAGTATTGCCATTTTGGACTTGGGAGTAAGAGAAAGAATTAGATTTGGATGCCACAAACTAGTTTCCTAGAAGGACGAAGAAGAGAAATTACATATATATAAGTATGAAGGGGAGGAAGATCTCTGTAAAATGCCATGCAGCTTTGTCATTATACATCTATACTAAGGTGAGAATAAGTAAAGAGGAAATTTTTCTTTCTTTCTATTTTGATTTGATTGTAGAATTCAATTATAGGAATTTCCTTTTCCTTTCCCCACCCATAATTTAAATTGACATTATACAAACTCTTTTGCTAGATTCCAAAGTACCCTATGCTTTTGCAATTTAGAAGTTATTCTTACAACTTTTTCAAAAGTAAGAGCACTAGAATAATTTCTGTCATTGGAAATGATAAATACACCTAGAGGGGGTGAATAAGTGTATAGTGTCCTCTACTTCAGTTTGCTGAAGGGTAGAGGACCTATGTACGAAACAATTATAATAACCAAAACAACATTAAGTAATGCTATTAAAAGGATATAAAAGAATTTAAATTTGTAACAATAGAAAGTGGAGGACTAGAGGAAAATGCAGCACACAAAAAATTTATCTTGGTTCGATTAATTTTGACCTACATCTAGTCCCCTTAGAACATCCAAGGGATTTTTTCACTAGTCAATAAAAACTTACGAAGACTTGGATAACACACCCTTACAAACTTCACCACTCAGTGATCTCTCAATAGGGTTTTCAACAGCTTACCCTCAACTCTTTTAAATCTTTCAACAATGCTTCTTTCACAATTATAATGAATCTCAATTTCTCTTAGAATTGCTTCTTACAAGCAGATATATCAAAATACTAGACTAATAAACAATCTAATATATTTTCACATTTTCAATACTTTTCTCAATTTGTTCATCATCACCTGTCTTACAACATTCATATCTTCAAATATTTATAGGCATCTTGTATTGACTATCCGTTAGAGACATTCTTGATCAATGTTTAACTTTAATGGCTCCTTCTTTGTTTGTTTCTAATATTCAAAACTCTTAGCATTCTTAGATTTTGCTCATCCATGTAATTTTGACTAGTCTTCTTACATTAAATGCTCATCACGAAGTTCGAAACGAAATTGATAGTAGAACATGTTTTTACGTAAGTTACTATTGACACTTTTCTACCTATGTTTTATTTTATATAAAGAACCATAACTCGTTTGTCCTTTTTACATAATGCATTTTGTCGTTTAGTCTATAAACATAACTTCTTAAAAACAACACATTAGTTTAGAAATATTTTAGTCTGATTTATTGGGCCGAGCCAAAACATGAGCTTTTACATAAGTCTAATAAGCATTTTGTTATCATCAAAGTCATTAGGCCAAATAACCTTAGGCCAACAATCTCCCCCTTTTAATGATGACAAAACCCTTTAAAAGATTTTTGAACAATTACATAAAAGCTCAACAAGTAAGAAAAGCTCCCCCTAAAACATATATGCTCCCCTTAATAATAAGCATTAGTTTTTATCAAGAAAGGTTATATGTTAAAATTCCAAAAGATAACACAAACCAAGGATAGGTAAAAACAAAAAATGCTATTGTCCTAAAAACTTCAATAAACATAGGAATCATTGATAGAAACACAGAAAATATCATATTTGATGAGAAACAAATCATCATTCACCTTGACAAATAATGATTCAATACATGTATAATGGTCAATAATGCAACATTCATATGTCTCTCCTTTTTTGTCATCAATAAAAAGAGAAAGAAAAAAAATTAGAAAAGCCACAGAAGATGTATAATATGAAGATGATTGAATGTTAGGGCCATCACTAGCAATGGTCAAGAGCAAAAAGTATTCATCAGTGATGACAAGAAGTGGAAGCAAAATGGCAAAATATGTCAGCCAAGGTCTGAGTGAGATGAAGTATAGCGTCATCAAGGTCCTGAAGATGCTGCAGCAGTTCTATGCAGTCATTTTGATATGGTACCTTAGCATCATAAAGCTCAGTGGTCATAAAGAGTTACTATTGAATTGCACCTTGAGAGCCCACAAGATGACAAACAGCCCCAATGTTTGTAGTCAAAGAGTCAACATCAGAGTGAAGTGAAGAGGCAGTATCATTAAAAGTTTAAAGTTGTTGAACGAGTGTATTAAGAATAGGATGGGAGGAGGAGGTAGAGGGAGATAGTGAATCAAGAAGGAGTGGTGGAGTGCCAAGGTAGGGGGAAGTAGGGGTGGGTAGAGAATCAAGAGGTGGAGAAGGTGAATGTTATGGAGGGAGATGGCATTCGAGAAGTAGAAGTGAAGGGTGTAGAGGTGAATCAGGAGGTAGTGGTAGAATGGCAAGATAGAGAGAAATTAGAGTGGGAGGAGAAGCAGGAGGTAGGGAAGGTGAGTCAGGAGGTAGCGGGGGAGTGCCAAGGTAAAGGGAAGTAGGAGTAAGTGGAGAAAATAGAGGAAAGGAAGAAAGAGATGGAAGCAAGAAATTGAGAATTTATTTCTTAGGGGATAAAGGAAGTAGCATTGATGGAGGAGGTAAATCATCTTCTTGATTGGAAAAGGGTGAGGTGGGAAGAAGCTTTCATCATTTATATAAAGGTAAAGAGGGAGGAGTGATACCAAGTTTAGATGATGGTGGGGGAAGTACAATTAGCTGAAGAGAAAGGGAAGACTCAAGATTATCAGATAGAGGTAGAGAAATAATAATGTTTAGTGAAGGTGGAGTTTCTATTTGCATGAAGGAGGGTGGAGGATCAATTTGTGTAGGTGATGGTGGAGGATCAATTGGAGATAGTAGGGGTGGAGGAGCACTTGTGCTTCCTGAGTATAGGAAGGGTTCAACAACTTCGTGAGGTGCAAAAACAGAAGCATTATCAAAGAAGGAGGACTCTTGATTCATGATTTTCCTTTTGGACTTAGATGGTGCCGCACTTGGAGAAACTCATTGGAGATTCAAGGCTCAATTATACTTAATTCAAAAGGCTTCAAGATCCTATCGAAATTCGGCCAAGTCACAGTTTTGAATCCACTCATTCCTAATAGGTGTGCATTTCATTTGGCATAGAGAGTGTCATCATAGGTTCTTGTGATCACTCGACCTTGACATCCTTCAAAGCTTACATTTTGACCCTTGAAGAGTTAAGTCAATAGCATGCTATAAAGAAGACTGAATGAGCTTGGATTTAGAGCGGCCTCTTCCATGAATTTAATAATCCAATAAAATACATTGCCATTAAAATGTATATCTAAAAAATATCTCATGGAGTGACTACATCCAATGATCGGATTCTGGGAAACATAGTTGTTCCAATAATATGTCATGCCACCTTATACTGAAACCCAAGTGCTTAGGCATTTGTTTTCCAACTAGAGACAAGGTCTTTTAACTACCAAGTCATAAGCATCAACGTACAAAGAAGGTAATTTAGCAGGCCTCCACCAAAGAAAAAATGAGGATATTTAGAGAATGAAACCCTATATATTTTCTCCAACGTTGCAATTCCCACAGAAATTAGTTTTCCATTGACCAATGAAGTTAGGGCTTTTCCTTCTTTAGTTACTACCAAATTGCAATAGAATTCCCTAACCAGATCTTCAAACACTAATTCATTGATGCTCACCAAAGGAGTCCAACCCATTAAGGCAAACTTAGGTTCCAAGAAACAATTGAGTTGGGACAATCTGGTGAAGTTTATGCACCTTCTAGGAGCAACTGGTTGATGTTGGAAGTCAACAATATAATGGTCAAGATACTCCTTTAACCGAAACTTAGGAAGTAAATGAGATAGATCCAGAGAGAGTTCTTTGTCTGGCGAGGCTACTTCTTCATGTAGCTTCCTTTTCCCTTTGCCTTATGGTGTTTTGGTCCTTTTAACTGGAAAAGGTTCTCATGTGGAAACCCCTTTTTGTTTTGATTTACTTAAAAATGCTTCGATGGTTTCTATGTCTTCCCAATCTAGGTCATCATCAATAGCTTTACATTTCTTGGATGGTTTGGTTGGAATGGAGACTTTCTTCATTTATTTCACTTGCTCTTTTTTTTTAAGTTTTTCTAGTGCTTGTTCCTTCTGTTGGGCTTCTTCTTCAACATTAATAATTCCTTCAACCAGGATAAACTTCTTCTACCTTTAGGAATGATGGAGATGAAATGTAAATCAATTGAAATGACTTTGCATCTACCAGATTAGGGTTAGGGCACAAGCAATTGTTTGAGCAGTCGACTTTTTGATTCCGCCAGAACTCAAATTTGTTTCTGAAAAGCAAATGTTGTAACCGTTACTTTTATGGGCCTAAGACCATCATTAGCTATCCTGTTTGCTCTGTTTTAAGAATACTTTATTACTTTTGACTATTACCTCAAAACACATAGTAGAAAATGCCAAAATGATTTAATAATGCAAAATGCAATGTTAACACACGTATCCATATGGGGATGCATTACAAAAATAATTTGGAAATGCAATTTGTAAGAGCATTTATGAATGCAAGCCAAAACCAATAGTATATATAAATAAAATAAAATGAACATTGAACCTTTAAAGCATTAAAGATTCTTACGTTAAGCATATCAAGGGAAGGGAGGATCAGTGGTGCTTCACTTTAAGCAAACACAAGATTATTTATGATTAACTATTCTAAGTTTATTTCTTAAGTATACCAACCTATTTTCAAGCAGGGGTTTTGTGAATATGTCTGCAAGTTGATTTTTGGTTTGAGTATACACTACCTCCACATTTCCTTATTGAAAATGATCTCAAATGAAATGATGTTTCACTTTTATGTGCTTAGTCTGAGAGTGATGAACAGAATTTTTGGTCAGGCAAATGGTGCTAGTGTTGTCACAAAATATGGGAATATGATCACAAAGGATGGAAAAATTCTCCATTTGATATTTCATCCATAATAGCTTATTGCAGCAACTGCCAACAGCCATGTATTCAACCTCAATAGTGGAGAGAGCCACATAACTTTACTTCTTGTTGTACCAAGACACTAGTGAATTGCCAAGAAATTGACAACATCTACTTGTGCTTTTTCTGTCCGATTTATCTTCAACAAAGTCTGCATCTGCATATCCAACTAAATTAAAATTGTTAGTTCTAGGATACCACAATCCATAGTTTTGTGTTCCCACCAAATATCTTAAAACTCTTTTAATAGCAGTAAAGTGTGATTCTTTAGGATTAGCTTAAAAGCGTGCACAGTTGCAAACACTAAACATAACATCTAGTCTACTAGCTACTAGATATAGTAAAGAATCAATCATACCTCGATATTTCTTTTAATTAAAAGCCTTACTATCTTTATCTTTATCCAAGGTGGAGGAGGGACACATTGGAGTTCCCATAGGTCTAAAATTTTGAAAACCATATTTTCATATTAGTACTTTGGTATATTTGGGCTGGCTGATGAAGTTTCCTTCCTGAGTTTGTTTTATTTGTAATCCAAGAAATAAATTTAATTCACCCATCATACTCATTTCAAATTCGCTTTTCATCAAATCAGTAAATTCTTTACATAAAGATTCATTAATACTGAATACAATATCATCAACATAAATTTAGACAAGCAATGATTCATTGTTATTTTTCTTGATGAAGAGAGTTGTGTCAAGTTTCCCTCTTAAGAATCTACTTTCAAGAAGAAAATTACTCAACCTCATACCAAGTCCTTGGAGCTTGCTTTAAACCATAAAGAGCTTTGGACAACTTGTACACGAGGTTCGGTAACTTTTCATCTAAGAAACTAGGAGGTTGCTTGACATAAAATTCTTCTGTGATAAGTCCATTTAGAAAAGCACTCTTGACATCCATTTGATATAATTTAAAATTCATATAAGAGGCATAGGCAAGCAATATTCTAATGGATTTTATTTTAACCACAAGAGCATAAGTTTCATTAAAGTCAATACTTTCTTGTTGAGAGAAACCTTGGGTCACTAACCTTACTTTATTTCTGATGATATTACCTTTCTCATCTAACTTGTTACAAAATACCCACTTTGTTCCAATTACTGATGTTCCTTCTGGTACCTTTACCAAATTCCACACATTGTTTCTCTCAAATTGATGTAGTTCTTCTTCCATGGCCATGATCCAGCTTTCATCTTCTAAGGCTTCATTCACAGTTTTGGACTCAATCTTAGATAGTAAAGCCAAATTGTTTCTGAAAGAGGATCTGGTATGTCTTCCTTCATTCAGATCTCCAATGATGAATTGTGAAAGATAGGAAGAGGAGTGTCTCCATTCATAAGGGAGTCTTAGATCTTTTGGTGTGGATTCTAGTTAACCTTGAGTATGTTTGCTTGAGGATTCATCAGTGCCCCTTTCTTGATGAGTTGATTCTTCTGCATTTTCCTCTTTGTTCAACTTTTGGATTTCTTAACTAAGTGGAGGATCAATGTTGCCCTAGTTTCTGTCAATGAGTTTGAAAGGACTGGAGTGTACATCTCTACATTCATCATATGTCTTGCTCGATGTGTTGTGATTGGTAAGCATCTGATTTCTGCTAGCAATAATTTCATCTTCATCTGTGTTCACTATTTTTCTCACAAAGCGGTTAGTTTCATCAAATACAATGTACATAGATTCTTCAACTACCATGGTTCTTTTGTTATAAACCCTATATGCTTTACTGAATGTGGAATAACCCAAGAAAATTCCTTTATTACTTCTAACATCAAATTTACCAAGATTATCTTTTTTATTATTATGAATAAAGCATTTACATCCAAATACAAGAAAGTAAATGACATTAGGTTTCTTCTTTTCCACAGTTCATATGGAGTCTTTTTTAAGAATAGGTCTTATAAGGCATCGATTTAACATATAGCATGCAATATTTACGGCTTCAACCAAAAATTATTTAGGAAGATTATTTTCAATGAGCATGGTTCTAGTCATGTCTAAAAGAGTACGATTTTTTCTTTCAACTACTCCATTCTGTTGTGGAGTTCTAAAAGCAGAAAAGTTATGGCTAAACCCATGTTCATCATAAAATTCTTTAAACATTTTATTTCAAACTCACTACTATGATCACTTATAATATAAGAAATTAGATACCTTTGTTCTCTTTGAACCTTTTTGCAAAAAACAACAAAATTCTTAAAAGCTTTATCTTTATGTGAAAGAAATAGAATCCAAGTAAATCTTGAATAATCATCAATAATAACAAATGCATAGCTTTTATTACCAAAGTTGCAAGTTTGCATAGGACCAAAGAGATCCATGTGTAACAATTGGAGTGGCCTAGATGAAGAGACAAACTTTATAAGTTTGAAGGAAGATTTAGCTTGTTTTCCCAATTGACGTGCATCACATAAATAATCCTTCTGAAAGTCTAGTTTAGGAAATCCTTTTACAAGATCCAGTTTGGATAATTTAGAAATGGTGTGCATGCTCGCTTGGCCAAGCTTTCTATGCCATCACCAAGAATCATTACACATGGAAGAAAGATATGTAACATTTTTTGACTTGAGATGATTGGAGCAAAGAATGTATATGTTTTCAAATCTTTGACCAGCAAACAAGGCTTTGTCCTCATTGAAGACCATGCAATGCATAGGATTAAAAACTGCTCTGTAACCTCTATCACATAGTTGACTAATGCTAAGGAGATTATGCTTAAGCCATCAACTAAGCAAACATTATCTAGACAACAGTTGTTTGTAAGTTCTACCTTACTTGTACCTATTATCCTACCTTTTCCTCCATCACTAAAAGTGATAAAACCTCCATCTATTTTTGTGAAAGACAGAAACTAAGACGGATCTCCTATCATGTGTCTGGAACAACTGCTATCTAGGAATCACTATTGTTTAGATATTCTTCCTTTTAAGCACACCTATAAATTATTCAATTATTCTTAGGTACCTAAACCTTTTTGGGTCTTTTCAGATTAGTACCAGGGACAATGGTTTTTTTGGAACCTAGCTGAACTTTTTATTATCATTTTTGCATTTATAACATGCATGTTTTAATTTGCTACATCAAATGCATGCGGTGAGAGAAGAAGTTTTAACAAAGAAATTTTTTTATAATTTCATATTTGAGTTTTCATTGTATCCAATTCCAATCTTATCAAACATGCATTTTTGTTTTCCAAGTAGCATATTTAAATTTTCTTCTCCTTTTACAAAGTTAGTTAAATCTCTAGTTACTTCAATAACTTTCTTTTTCAGAGATTCATTCTCTAATGTAATAGATTAAACATATCATCTAGTTTAGTATATGATAGGGAGTTTTCAATGATTACCTCAGTTTCTTCTCAAGCTATGAAACACATATTAGCCATCTCTTACTAAAGCTCGTCTTCACCTTCCACATTGTCATCACTCTAAGCTGCCATTACTTTCTCCTTTCCAAATGCCTTTGTAGTTCTTCTTTTGAGATATGGACAATTGGATCTCATGTGCCCGTTCTTTCCTCATTTGTAGCAAGTGATAACATTCTTTGATGGCTCTTCCTTCTTTGAGTTTGCTTTGGGCGTGATACCTTTGGATTTCCATAGCTCTTTCTTCTTTTTAGTGTACTTGTCTATTCTTTTGGAGAAGAAGGCTATTGAGCTCTTCTTCTTCTTCTTCCTTTTCCAACATTATTGATTATAGTGCTAGCATTTTTCTTCTGTACTCCAACTCATGTCTTTTTAGATGATTTTTCTTGTGGGCTATGAGTATACCTAATAGTTCATTACACGTGAGAGCTTGAAAGTTGTTGCTTTCAACAATGTCCACTTTGGATTGCCATTTTTCAAGAAAGCTTCTTAAGATCTTCTAGCTGAGCTCATAGTCTGTATATTTTTGGTCTAGAGCTTTAAAATCTCTAACTAGTTTTGCAAACTGATTGTACATTTCCTCAATGCTTTCTCCTTCCTTCATATGAAACAATTCGAACTCGTGGACAAGCACATTCAGATTGCTTTCTTTGACTTTGGAGGTTCCTTCATATGTTATGATAAGTTTCTCCCACATTTCTTTGGTTGTTTCACAACTTGATATTTTATCGTACTCAAGTCTGTTGATGAAGCATACAATGATATTTCTAGCACGATGATTACACTGAACTATTTTGATATCATCTTTAGTCCATTTAGGTCTAGGTTTATCTATAATAGCACTAATTGTTAGATCCACCTTTTGAGGTTTCTTTAAACCTTCCATGATGACTTCCCACACCAGTTAGTCAATTAAACATATAAATGCTTTCATTCTTTCTTTCCAGTATGAGAAGTGTTTTCCCATGAAGTAAGGAGGTCTGAGTGTTGAGAAGGTTGTTAGCAACCATTTTTTGCACACAATAAAAATAATATTAGACCTTTTCTCAAGGCTGTTAGGCACACAAACAATAGAGACCTACTCTAATACCAATTGATAAATACACCAAGAGGAGGTAGATAGGTGTGTAGTGTAGAAAGTGCAATTTAATAGCTTTTGAAAGTGGAAGACCACAGGTCCTCTATTTTAGTTTGCTAAAGGGTGGAGGACCTATGTATGAAATAGTTATAATAACCAAAACAGCTTTAAGTAATGCTATTAAAAGGATATAAAATAAGTTAAATTTGCAACAACAAAAAGTGGAGGACCAGAGGAAAATGCAACACACAGAAAATTTATCCTGGTTTGGTTAATTTCGACCTACGTCTAGTCCCCTTAGAACACCCAAGGGATTTTTTCACTAGTCAATAAAAACTTACAGAGACTTAGATAACACACCCTTACAGACTTTATTGGCCTATTAGCCTTCTCAAATTTTTCTCATCCATATAATTTTGACTAGTCTTCTCACATTAAATGCTAATCATAGAGTTCGAAATGAGATTGATAGCAAAACATATTTTTATGTCAATCATTATTGATACTTTTCTACCTGTTCTTATTTCATGTAAAGAACTATAACTCATTTGTCCTTTTCACATTATGCATTTTGTCGTTCAGTCCATAAACATAACTTCTTAAAAACAACACATTAGTTCAGAAAGATTTTAGTATGATTTATTGGACCAAGCCAAAACATAGGCTTTTATGTAAGTCTAATAAATGTTTTGTTATCATCAAAGTTATTGGGCCGAACAACCTTGGGCCAATAGGTAGGTCTTAAGGGCTTGTTTGTCTGCCTAATTCCTCTTTCTCTTTAAAAAAGAAATAAATGAATAGAAGTGCGGCAATAAAAAAGTGATTTCATGTACACCAAATCATCACACAAGTTTCTTTAGCAATATTATTACTGTTTAGAACAAAATTTGTAATTATTAATTTTGAGTAAAGCTAATTTTACTTAAAATATCAGTTTTTATTTTTAATTATATATGTTTTACAAAAAGGATCTAGTTTTTTGCTTCTTTCTTGCGTAGAAAAACAAACAAACCAACTTTATTATCATTTAAAAGTGTTTTTATATGTTGACAAAAGGCATATCAGAAATAAATATTTTTTTTCTTAAAAGAACAATTATTTTATCTTCCACTACATGGCCAAACGAGGGATGGAAAATTTTCGAAATTTGGGGATCCCACGGCAAGTAATAGAGATGGGAATAAGAATGACGAAATGAAGGAAACCATTGATGACGGAGACAATATTTGTTGTTAATAAATTAAAGTTTCCTTTGATGAACCCTGTGTTTTACTCTAAATTAAATACATTAGATAGCCAAAATAAAGGAACAAAAAGAAACTTACCTTCATTTTCAGCAACAACAAGGAGGGGATGAGTTAGAGAACTTGAAAAGCACGAACCAACTCGGGAATTGCAAACATGTTTTTTTCCTAATTTAAAAGTTCTGAATTAAGATTAATTTGGTTCGTTTTATGGTAAGAATAAAGAGTAACGTCCTCTAATTATGAACGGTGTCAAGTTAATTTATATATACGCCCTTTGCAAACCACAAAAGCTACCTAACATTCTATTTGATGACTTTTGATTCTTAATATATGAACACCATCGTATAAACAGAAGGTATTTGGATTAAAATTATTAAATTAATAATTAACTAGTCTTTAAGAAAAGATAATTATTAAAAACTGACAACGATGAGGTTACTTGCTTACACACACACACACACACATATATATAACAGTTTGAAAAATTTAAAAAAAAAAAAAAAAACACTACACCAGAAGGCAAAAGTAAGTCCAAAAGGCATTGTGTATGTTCTCAAAATCCGAAGGCATTAATTGGCCTTTTGAATTATGTTGATTATTATTTGAAGTATTTTAATTTTTGCTTTGGTTTTGTAAGAATAGGTTTTATTTAAACAAATTTTGACTTGAGAAAAAATTGCTTCCTTTAAAATTTTAAATAGGTTTAGGTTCCAGATATTTAAGGATTTAATGAATATAAAGTTGGAGTTTAAATTTTTTACCTCGAAGTCCCAGGATAATTTTGATATTTTTGTATATGAGTTCAAATCTAAAAATAATGATATCTGTCTATACCCTAAACTCCAGAAGTTTGTAAAAACTACCCATACTCGGACCAACTCACAAACGATTATAAGAGAGAACATGACCTTCTTAAAAAAATAAAATGGACGTAACGGTTTTGGATATATGACATTTACATATCCTAATTATTTCAAGTTTCCTTTATACAGTTCGATGACGACAATGGCTATAAATCTTTTAATTTTGCCCATGCTTTCGCCCCCTTCATATTTTCCCTCTTTCTTGTAGGAGCCCGTGTGGAGTTTCGGGGCGTGACATCTATTTTGTTTGTTGAATTTGCAGTTAGAAATACAATTTTTCTGTGTCAACCCTTCTATGAACTTTTATAAGCAAGCCATTAATTAATTTCATGATTTGAGCCATAAAATCCAATTGAGTATTAGGATCAGCTGATGCGTTTGTAAGATTGTTTAAAAAGCTTTAGTACTGGACAACACTACTTTTCCTTTCTTTCCTAGTAAAATGAACAACCTACATGTTATACACACACACACACACACACATATATATATTATGACTTCTCTTTAGCAACTAATAGGTGGTTAAAAGAACTTAGCTATGAATTACGTGGACTGAAGTTTAGAGCCATCTTTGGAAATAGAATAAGAAATTGTTACGTGGATGATATATTATTTTCTGTAACAGATTGTATAAAGAAACTTCTTCAACACATATGCTACTAAATCATACATAGAAAATTAGGCAAAATTACATAACAAGACAATCACGCATCTAGCACATACTAAAATACACACCCCTATGGAGAAAAATATATATAATAAGAAAACATAAAGTAAGCCCTTCAAGACAAATATAATTCAGAGACTCTTAACAAAACCTTGAAGCTTCCATCAATCAGATCTTGAAATTTTTCTGAATATGCATTCAGTTGGATAAGACCCCTTCCCTTGTAGAAGTGAGCAATATCTTGCATCTTGTGTGATATGCGCCAAATGAAATTCTCACCTTACCTAAATCAAGACTTTTGTAGAGGTCACAGAGTACAATAAGAATGTTTTACTCGTCCATTAATATCACATGAAACAGATCACTAGATCTTTTATCTTTGGACTTCTCATTAAAGTTGAATCCCAATTGACGTGCAATATCCTCTTGAATCTTGTTCACATTAGATTTTTTTAGCTACAATTGCAGTGAGAACCATATCAAATAGTTTATCTCTTTTAACTCTTCTACATACTCTTTGAAGCAGAGTGCCCTTGATGTTACTATCAGAGGCATGAACTCCAATTAAATGATTATTAGGATCAGTTAATGCCTCCTTAACATCATTGGCTTCCACCATTCTAAAGCATCAAAAGAGTTGGAATTGAACATCCCCGACTTTGGTTTTCAACAAAATGATTTTACACATTTTCACCACTGTAAATTTCCTCTACTTTTCCCGTGATTTCCATGTCCTGTTTCTCAACTTTGGCTTCTTGGTTTTCCATGAGGGTTTTGCTTGCAAAGAGATGATGAAGAAAATGATACTAAAATGCCACGGTGTAGGCACTGATCATTCTACCAATTGCGACAGTTGCTTCGATTGCTACAAGCGTAAAAAAGCCCCCATTAATTAACTTCCCATGGTAGATGAAACTCAAGACACATAAGCCAAGAGGAAAGTAAGGAGATGAATGGAAAAAATAAAGTTTGTTGTTTTGGACTTCAAAGCAGGAGAAAGAATTTATAATTTTAGAATTGGAAGCCACAAACTAGTATGAAGGCGAAGAAGATCCCCAGAAAATGTCATGCAGCTTTCTCATTATACATCTATATTAAAGTAAGAATAAGTAAAGGTGAAATTCTTCTTTTTTTCTGTTTTGATTTGATTGTAGAATTCAATTCTGGGAATTTTCCTTTTTCATTCCCCACCAACCTTGTAAATTGACATTATACAAACTCTTTTGCAATATTCCAAAGTATAGAAATTAAATTAAGAGCGTGATTAAGATTAAAGCATGATAAAAGTAGGAAGTGATAATTAAATTAAAATTAAGTTTCCCCGATTGAATCAAATTAGGTATTTGTAAATCAAAGAGGCGGAAAGGCCCACTTATTGCTTCGGTCAAATAGTCAAGGTCCACTTGAATCCATCACACCCCGCTTATCCCATTTTTCCTCATTATTCTGTAGCACCAAATTCGAACGGAAAGAGCAAGAAGAGAGCTCGGGGAAGACGCAGACATGGAGTCCGAAAACTTGGGAGTCCTGCATGGAAGGGAAAATGCAATCTTCGGCTAAGATACCCCTCACAAAAGTTGCTCCATTTTCCTCGTTCTACCTTCCTACCCGATGGGACTTTTATATGGCTGAGGTTTTGGATTGCAGAGAAACGGGAAGAAGAACATTTGAAGCACAATTGGGAAGAAAGAGAAGAAAAGGAATTAAAGCTGTTATTTTTTAGGTAATTTCAGTTCTTAAGACTCTTGAAATTCGTTTTGTGGAAGCTTTGAGTTGAAGAGCTATTTTGACTCTGTTGTCCATGGAGGGGCAGTAACATTAAGTGAGAGGATAGGGAGTTTAAGCATGGTTTGGTGAAAAAGGAAGTTTGGGGCCTTCAAATAAGTAAGTCTTTCATTCTTTACCTTTTCTGAATCTCATTGGATGAAGATATTCTCATCGGGACTGAAAGTGTGTTGGTAGGAAAAATTGAAATTTACCTTATAAATTGAAGTCTGATTATGGAGTGTTGAAGATGTAAGCTTGATTGTGGTAGGTAAAATTCTTTTTTTTAATGTTTGACATTGCTATATGTGATGAAATCGAGAAGTTTAATGTTTTATTATCGGGTGTGTTGGCCCACATTTAGAAAGGAGTATATGCTTGAGAAGCTTGGAAATTGGACCTTGAGGCATAGGGAATGGCTAAGATATTGGTAAAGATGTTGTTCATAATTAGCTTTCTGAATTTGAGCTATTGGTTTGAGGCCGTTATAAGAGGTATAACTATTGTTTTTTGTGTGATTAAATCTATGAAACTTTTTTGTAGTCCTTGGAGGCTTGAAGAAGTTAAAGAAACATTGCTCTTACTAAATTGGTTCTTAAAATTGAGTTTGAGAAGAATTTAAGCAAGGTATGTGTAGCTTATGAGAGAATGATGGAAATATTGATTGAGAATAGTTAGAAGAATTATTATTAACATTAAAATGACTATGCATGTTGTATGTTTAGATTGTTACCCCTATACAAGATTAGTTGAGCCTAGCACTTGTTGATGGATAAGTTAAAAACAAAAACAAAAAACATTACATTAAGTAGCTTATCAGGCAGTTGCTTAACTTCTTGATATATTTTCTTTGAACTGTTATGAGTTCTGCATGATTATGAGTTTCATTTGTTAATTAATTACCTCTTAGATGATTTAGGTGACAAGGCTATTCCTTCTTGTTTGATGATGATGATGATGATGATGATGATGATTAATTACTAGTAAGAAGGCTATTCATCTCTGCATCATATTAGTAGTGACTGGATTGTTATGGTGAGAAGGCTATTCCTCAATTTAGTTTAGCGATGATGTATGCTCCAGGATTTTTGTGATAATTGGCCATATGAGTTGCATGAGAATATGAGTTTTATGATGTTCATGAGATGCATGTTATGTATGAAATGCATGATGTTTATATGAGAACCTTGTACGCAATCAAATATGCTATATTTATTATTGATGTGTTTTGACATGCCATACTAGTTCCTTATGCATTTGCCTTTTGAAAATGTCTTAAAAAGTAATGCAACTATTGGAATATCTATCTCACCACTTGGGAGGAAACTTCACATTATTTATAAGAGAAAGTACTTACCAGAGATCAGAGAAATAACCTGAGGCCTGAGTAGGGTTGCATCAAGAGTGCAGGAGTTGTTTATGATGACTTTAGTGTCCATAGTTTTTTGGAATTATATATGTGACTCACATTATGGCCTTTTTTTGGGGTTTGAAGTATATACATGGATGAATGCTGTGTTAAGATACTTCTAATAAAGCTTTATATATTTTTTGATATATATAGAGATAACTTGATATTGCATCTCTATTGAATGATGTATATAATTGAAAACATGCTTTGAAAAAGTTAATTTGGTGCTAAGATGTATGACATAAACCTAATCATGGGCCAATTCATGTAGGCTTAGCCCAAAAAAATAAATGAATCTAAAACAATCTAATAAAAAATAGCCCCGTTTCAACGTAGATATAAAAAAAGCCAAGATTAGGCTTGTTTTATCCAAACCCAATATGTATTATAATCATTTTTTATATATTATTAATCAATAATATTATTAGAAAAATTATTTATAACTATAGATATAAAATTCAAAAAAAAGAATTATATACAAATATAATTGTCATGTTTTTTAACTGCTACCTCTTGCATAATATATTATTAGAAATAAATTATAATTCAAACAAAATAAAATTATTAATCAATAATATTATTAAAAAAATTATCATCTGAAAAGGTAGTATTGTCTCATGTGCTCTAAGTGATTTGAATTTCTTGTAATATCTTTTTTGGGCTATTCAACTAAGTGGATCAATACTTCCTAACATACAATAAAGTAAAAATATCAAGTATTTAGAACAAAAGAAAGGATAAAACAAAACAAGAAAAAAATAGATCTTTTATTATAAAAAAATATAGGCCAGGTTAAGCCCTTTTTAACTAAGTAGAGATCAGGCTTGTTTTCTTGTGAATAGAATCAAGCCTAGACCCAAATTTTTTTACAAGCCCAACCCATAATTAGGTTGAGTATAAGTGACAAATTATGATTTTAATAGCCCATATGTGTGTAAAAGAGGTATAGAGTGGCCATATTTAATATTTGTCATGTTTTTTAGGTTGATTTGAATAGGTTAAATATATTATTTATAATATGTTAGAATAAATTTGGCAAGAAGTAAGGCTAGATTTCCCAATTTAGGACAAATAAGCCTGAATAAAAGGATTAAAAGAGTAAGCTATGGTCACCATGACCATTTGGTATGTTTTATGAGATTTTTCACTTTGAGCAAGTTTCATTTAGTGAACTAGAGTGAGTAAAAGTGGTTTGAAGTTAGTTGGAATTAAATTGCACAATCTGGATATGTGAAATCCAAAACATAAGCAATTTTGGAAGTTTATATTTGTAAAAATGCTAAATTGAGATTTGGCGTAGTGATAATTTGATGGAGGATCCATGGTTCGAATTTTTAAGTCTAACAATTTGCATTAGATATCTAAAAGTTGCTCCAAATGGTTTGGAAGTGTATGGTGTGGTAGAATGCATTTTGGACATGGCACTTGTTAGTTAAAAATCCTAATTCTACTGGGTTTGTATTATGTGCTATCATGGTTTTTTTTAGGAGTTGCATAAGGCCTGTTCTATGTATTAAACTTGATATTTTTCATTGTTTTGAGGAGCTACAGGTTAGGACATATTTAAATAGAAGAAGTTTGAGAGCTTATGGACTTGTGGAATGGATTTTAGAATGCAACTTACTTACTTAAAACACCACTTTTATTGTCATTTTGCTATCACTGTTGTCTCAGTTGTTAAGGGCTATTTTGACCAAGTTTTGGAGTGGCTTAAGTGCTCAAATGATAAATTTAGGTGCTTAAGCAAGTAGGTAAAAGTTTTAGCTTGAAACTACAAAGGAATGGTTATATTTAGGTCTAATTTTGTAGCTTTAAAGTGTGCATTTTTCTGATTCTTACTGTCATGGTGCAAATGTGAGATTTTTATTAGGTAAATTCTGTTTTAATGAGTAAAGGGCTGGTTTGTGGTGATAAAGAAGTTCCTGTGGGAATTTAAATCATGTTAGGAGTGTTTTTGTAGCCGTGGAACTGGAATTAAGGCATTTAGTTAGCCAAGTGCACATATCCATTTCCTATAGTTCTGTTATAAGCAAAGTTACGTAATTTTTTTTGCTTTTATTGTTGTCCCTTTTTTATGTTTATGTAGTGAATGGTAAATTCACTCCCAACAATATTCATAGATGGTTCCTATGCATTATTTTGGGTTTTTCTTTTAGGAACTACCAAAGAGTATTAATTAGTAAGTTTTAGGTGATTAATTAGGACTAAAGAAAGGTCTTAAGAGTATAATAAGATTGAATTTAAGAGCTTCTGGGTAAGGTAAATTTTAGTATCCAATAAAACCCACTTGAACTATAGTGCCTTCAGGTTGAAAATAGTCATATTTAGATGATAGTTAGCTCATGCTTAAATCTCCAATAGGAAATTTAAACAAATTAGGACCTACCCCCGGCAAGATGCAGGGGGATTTAAAAAAGAAAAAAAAATTTGTGGGCCTTGCAAGGTTAAAAAAAAAAAAAGCAGCTCTCACCAAAGAAAAAAAAAAGTGAATGAACATTATCAGTGATGTGACGTTAATAAGCAGTGCTTAAGAAACAATAACAATCCACGGAATTTTATATATATATATGATTTTGACTTTAGAAAAAATTGCTTATTTTAAAATTTTCTCAAATAAATAGGTTTAGGTTCCAGATATTCAAGGATTAAAGTTAGGGTTAAATTTTTTTTCACCTCTAGGTCCAAGGATAATTTTAATATTTTTGTATGAGTTCAAATCTAAAAATCATAATACCTCTCCATACCCCTAACTCGAGAAGTTTGTGAAAACTTTGACTAAAACTCGGTCCAACTCACAAAGAAGTATAACGTTGAGCTAGATGTGAAGCAAAAATTATTAACATGGCAACTTCATATCTCATTGATTCATATAACTTTTCAATTAAATGACTAGGACACGCGCGTTGGCTAAATTTTCAAATCTCTCTTCTTTTATTGAAAGGTCACAAACACAAAATTAGTTTTCTCTTTTTCCAATACAAAATACAAAACGAGGGCGTGGATTAAGATAGATATATACTTAAAAAATAAAGAACAATGCCCATTGCATGATGCGAAGAGAGAATATGACCCTTTGAAAAAAATAAAAATAAAATGGATGTATATAACCCTTTTGGATATATGACATTTATATATCCCAATTATTTAAAGTTTCATTTATTCAGATCGATGAGAACAATGGCTAAATATTTTAACTTTGCCCATTCTTTCGTGTTCCTCATATTTTTCCTCTTTCTTGTAGGAAACCAAGGTGAGTTTTCTTTTCTCTTTCTTTCCTCTTCTCCTTTGAATTGCCATAGTTTGTAATTTGTTTTAAAATACCAAAAAAGTTTTGCATACATATGATCCGCACAAAATGAAAAACTATGCTCTTACACCATATTTGGTACGTTTAAGAGCGTTGGAATGGAGATGGAACAGCCATATTTGGTACATTTGAATAGTTTTTTCAAATGGATTTTGTCTCATATGCGCCAAAGCGCCGTACATTCCATCATATTATGAAAGGAAAGCTACTGATGATAGTTAAAAAAAATGTAGAAAAAATATTACTTTATCCAAAATAATAATGATGTTTTATTTTTGTTTGAAAAATTGCAATTAAAAAATCTATACTAAAAGATCTCAAATTTTAAAACTATTTTAAATGACTCAAAAACTTATAATTTTAACTTGAGATCTTAAAATGTAATTATCCTATATAATTTAAATTTTTTTATTCATTGAGTCATTTAAAATAATTTAAATATTTAATATCTTTTAATATAAATATCTTTAATTATAATTTTTTTTTGTTTTATGTTAATCAACAAAAAAAGATTTTGCTTCATAGACTTTTTTTTTTTTGGCTTCATGGGCGTTTTAGCTATTCGTTCACCGTTTATTTTCATTTATATATTATTTTTATGTTATCAAACATTCAAATAAAAAAGTATTCGCATTCTATTTCATGCATACTAAACATGATCTTAGATCACATAATTCCATTTTATTCTTCTTTTTACTTCTTTAATGATCTTTCTACTCTACAAAACTTAGGAAGTTGCAAGATCCAAATACTTGGTAGCCTATGCATGCATGGTACATCTATCTAAATTAACATTTATTGCATTTATACACTTTTTCTGGAGGCGTTTTTCCTACTAATATTATTAATTTGAATTAATTAAACATATTAATTACGATTACGTTTAAGCGTATAAGTAATCTCATGTAATTCTTTCTCTACCATTTCGAAAAGCCCTTTCTTTAATCTGTTCCCTCAATGTGGTTAACATCGTTTCATCTTGTACAATTTGTGACAGCAACAATTGGCTTTAGACTCTGTTTCTCTGACTTCGACTGTGGCATTCATTGCTATAAGCACGGAAGGCAACTTGGATTTTGCGTCCTAAATAGGTGTCACTGCGACAGAGTTAAGGTCACTAATTACTTACTTATTTAGCATTAATCAACACAATTTCTAAAGCATTCTCAATGAAAGATAGAATACCTCAGTCGTGAAACATATTATCAAGGATTGGAAATTCATGTGTTTTGTTCAATCATAATATTTTTAAAAATCATAAATAATTTCATGAAAACCTATATCTTTAATCATTTTTATTAAAAAAATTAATAATTACTTGTAACCCTTTGATGATGGCGATAGCCGCAAGAACAACAGCGGTAGCATGAGAAGAAGGCGGCAAGATCCCTATTTGGGGAAAAAGATCCTCACCCATGCTCTCTTTAATGCTCCCTCCATTGCAAAATTTGAACTGTCAAAATTAATCTAAACGATTTAGATCTTTTTTTTATTTCATTTGCAAAGAAATAATTTTTTTAAAACAAGCAGAGCACAAAATAAAGAATGATGTTTAAGTTCAAGAAAATAAAATAAAATAAATCTGAATTGTCTAAATCTTAATTTGGACGATCCAAATCTTATAGGAGAGATAATAAAAAAAAAAATTATGGGAGAGGATCAGATCTCCTACTTGAAGGACACAAATCTATACTGCACACTCTGTGTTGCGAAGAAAGTTGATTCAAGAAGAAGAATTGAAATCAGAACTTTTCAAAATAAAAAATAGTGGATAATTTAACCTTTTCAAATGAGAAAAAAATATTTTCAATGCAACATTCCCACCTCATGGTGAGAATGGAAATCTGAAAATTGATAATATTGTTGTTCCTAGAAGTATTTTTGCTACTCCAATATCAAAGGGGAAAATTTTTACATTATGTACCTTACATTCCCCAGGAATACAAAATTTGTTACCATATCATCTCTAGCGAAAAGGACATTTCACATGCTTACATATTCATTCATAATAAATTTAATCTCTTTATAATTAATTTCATTTCATTAATTATACGTGAACAATTTCTCTCTGGTTCTGATATTTTTCTGTCTTTTCAATTTCCGATACAGCCACGAAAATATATTAGGCAATACTGGTATGCAGTTGAGGATCCATAGCGTGCTGGGAATCAAGGGAAACAACCATGTGGTTGAATTTGTAATAATCAAGCTACTTCGATTACAGTACAGAATGATTATATATGAGAAGGATTTAGCTTAAGAGAAGGGTGGATGGAAAGATTGAGAAGTATATGTGAATTTAGTGAAAATATTGTTTCCTGTTCAGGGAGCTTTATAAATTGAATAAATTTAGATAATTATTAAAAAGCACAACTATTAATAAGTATGCATGCAATTTTTTTAAAATTCCTTTGTCTCCTTTTTTTTCTGTTACTTCCATTCTTTCTAAAAAACTCTAGAATAAGGAAAGTATACACTGTCTGTTATAGTCATTTATTTTTATTGAGTCTCAACCAAAATTAATTTTAAATTATTACTTTAATAATTTTTATAAGATGAAATTAAAATTTCTCACACATATCATGAATATGATCACTTAAATATTTTTGGAATTAAATTTATCAAGAATTCAATGGAAATTTTTTTTATTTAATAAATTTTGTGTTTAAAAGTCGTTTTAATTTTTTTTGCAAAGTTGAATTCAATTTTATCAATTAAATATATTTCAAAGTGATAAAATTAAATTAAATTAAATTATCAATCTTACAATAATATTTTTTTGTAATGTTGCATTAAAAAAGGAATGATAAGATGAAAAAATATTACCAAACGAATTTGTGACACTAAAATTCATATTTTCTAAACAAAACAGAATTGGATTCCACTTGATTTGAACCGTCAAATTTTTTAGCTGCACAGTTGAATCATCAATTTTTAAGTGTTTTGAAACACGAGTTTATATTGATCAAAAGTTATTTTACAATTTGTAACCTTTAAATATGACTTCTCATGTGCATTAGTGCTTGTCTAGAATGATAAATTAAGGACGAAACGGTCACACTAAATGATGGAAGCAAATAACATTTGTCATTACTATTTGTTACATCATGAAAATAGGAGTGTGGTCCGCATGGAAGGCGAAGAAATTTTCCTTCTATAAGCCTCATAAAAACAAGGTACATTATTGCTAACTGCCAACCACTAAAACCAATCTAAATACTATGATTCATGCCTACAAAAAGTGTAATTAATATATATGGCTTTTGTAGAAATTTCAATAGAGTCTTCATTAAAATTTGGACCTCCTAAATTTCTACAAATCAGCCAGCAAAATATTTACAATGTAGGAGAATTCTACTCTCAACACAGCATGTAAAGACTTAAATGTGCATGTATATATATATTTTAAGGGATAGCATTTGTTGCAAATGTCTTTGGGCTAGTGGCAAGTGTTCGAATCCTGAAGCTTACCAACGTAACTATGTTTTTCTTTCTTCTATAATTTTCTGTTATCCCATATATACCCCTCTTGTGCCTAACTTAAGTCTGGGTTTTAAGTCATTTTGCACCCCCAATTTCTGTAGCATAGAACCCTCACCTACCTCCATGTTTTTGGTCAGAGGAAGTAGCAAAAAATACATCAAAAAGAGTTGCACCTTCTCTCTTTTGTTCACCATCACCTTGCTCTCCTCTGGTTTGATTTTTGCTGCTTGCCTTCTTCCTATTACACGTTGAGTTTCGCTGCTTCATTATTGGTAGATTAACTCCGCATAAGTCCATTTCACAGGCCTAGAGTTTTTACTGTGTGTATTGCTTCTTTTGGTTCCATTTTGATAGCACCCTCCTCCCTTACTTCTTAGTTCTGTTACGTGTTTCTCCTGTATAAAATAAGCTGGTGGGAGTGTTGTGCAGACCAAAAATTTTGTGTAAAAGAATGATTTCTAGTTGGAGCAATCTTGGTTTCCATTATGCTAGAATATATTTCAATCCTCCCTTAGAGTTGTTGTTCCCATTTTCTGCACAAATTTTCTAGTATAAAACTAAGTTCCATTGTGCTTCTTACTTGCCAACTCTCATTTGTGCAGAATAAACTTCCCTCTAGCATGTTCTGCTACTGAGTTGGACAGCCCTTGTATGGTATGAGTCTTCCTTTATTTTTTGGTTTTTGATTCTAACTCCTTAGTGGATTTGGGGATGTAAGGGCACAAGACTAACATGGCTTCATTTTCTTTCCTCCCTTAAGTGAATTTCAATCTTTGGGCGTAGAATCCATAAATGCCCTGCTGCCATATATATATACATATATATATATATATATGTATATTGTGTGGGTTACAGAGGGCATGAAATTGAGGAGAGGATGTTGGAGCTAGTTATTTGAAATTATATACATATATATAGTATGCTAAGAGGAATGAAGAATAAGATGCCAATGGGATTTTAAAATAATAATAATAATAATAATAATAATATCATAGTTTTAAATTTTCTTTTTCTTTCTTTCTTTCTTTCTTTTCTATAATTTCGCTCAAATAGACCAGGCTGGTGATGTTATGAGCGGTAGCCATAACTATTCTCTTATTCGTAAGGAAGAGGAATCTTTAGCCATATGAAGTGCATATTTTATTCTTGCTCATTTTAATCCATGCTTCAAGCTCACGAGATATGGAAATTTTTATGTAAACAAGATAAGTTACTTATGAGATAAATTATGGTTATTCAAACTCTAAAATCTGGTGAATGGGTATTATAGGGTATTCAAGAGATTGAGTCATAGCTGAAGAGTGACCAGAGAATGTTATAGGGAGAATTTCTATATCATCTTGGAAGGTGAGTAAGTAATGAAGACTGTGAGTAACTAGTATTCATTATTTTGTTACTAAGTTTTCTTTTAGTGCTTTAAATTTTGATAATCTATTTATGGAGTTACATATTCAAATGCTTCGTCATACATATGTTTACTAAAAATCAATTTGAACATGAAACTTTGCAATTTAAGTCTGTTTGAGTTATCTGGGAACTTTGATATTGAACTTATGTGGAAGGTGCTCTGTCTAAAATGTTATTTTGAGAAAACATATTGTTTTAAGAGGATATCTACTCAGAACCCTTTAGCTAACAGCAATAGTTGTTAGCCATGATGCACCATGATCTGTACCCCAGCTAGCAGGGGTGTTGCTAGCCTCATGTGGGTGGCCACTATACGTGGATTTGTTTTGTTTTCGTAAGCAAAATTCTTTATATCTATGGTTATTTTCCCCGCGAGCTGTGTGCTCTGCGTCTACTTCAATTGGTTCTATTTAGATGCTCCTAGTGTATTTTAAGAAATGATTTACATTAGGCATGTTTCATGCATTATTTTTTTTTTTACAAAGAAAAAAAAAAAGAGAGGGGTGGCATGACTTGTCCTTACTATTAAGGTTGGCATTACTTATTCATTGAGTGTCAAACTCACCTCATTTTTTTTATTATTTTTCAGATAGTGATGCAGACCCTAGTCCCCCTCAGCAGCTTACTAATAGTTGATATTTTGTTCATTTCTTTTGGTGAGCCCGCAGTTGCTCACATGGGTCCATTTTGTTCATATGAATGTAATTTATTTTTCTCTAAAAAACATTGAGTATAGTTCCACTGAATCATAGATAGAGTATCCCCAATCCTCAAAAATTTACTAGTTGGTCTGGATTAACATCAGAAATTTCTATTGGATGTATTGTAGAAATATCGGGAGGTCTAAATTATAGATGAAACTTGCTAAAATTTCTACAAAAGTCAACTAAAAAGAATTATGTGTTTTATTTAAAGATGATCCAAAAGTGTTACACATAGTTTTATTATATAAAGTTAAGACCTAGAGATATTTTCTAAATTTTGAGTAGGATGTCAGTTCAGTTAGACTTATGTAAGGGGAAAGTTTGTCTTCTATGCCATCACACTTACGTTTGAGGGGTGTGACACAGCACACCAAACATCAATTTCTAAGGGTGGAAGAAACCTATCTATGACTCAATAGAGTGACATACAACATACTACAAAACAAAATATAGGTTTCATAAAATTACTCAAATTCACGCGATAGATGTGAGGCTCCCCAAGAACAGAAGAAGATGACAAATCCTAAGCTCCTAACGAGGGATTGGGTTCAGTCTACTATCTGAAAAGAGTATGAAAACAAAAGGAATAAGTCTAACACTCAGTGAATAAATAAGGCTAACTATAAGAAATATGCACAATTTCATATAAAAGTTTCATTTCAACCTGTAATTCAACAATTAGAACATTTAATACAAAAATAAATAAATTCTCTTAGCAAATTATTCTGTAATTTTACTAGGGACGTATAGTCAATACCAATAAATCAAAGATAAAGCACATAGCCAATAAGAGTAAGTCACACAGATACTGAGCAACATGCTCACAAAAATTAAAACTGATCCATGTATGGTAGCCAAACACATGAGGCTAGCAACACCCCTACTAGTTGAGGTATAAATCATAGTGCACCATAGCTAACACTTACTGTTGTTAGTTACAAGGTTTTATAATAGACAATTCTCGTAAAAATATTTTTCAGAATATACCCTTAAAATACCAAAACCCATAATCATGCCCACTTTCAGTCGAAGAATATGATTTGAATACTTCATTAGAGGCGTAATGTACGAAAAATTAGAACATGTCAACCAGAATCTTCACATTCAGAAAAAGACATGATCAAGGGATGGTTTGTCCCTATAATACAATAAAGTTTATATAAATAATCAAAAATTAAATGAATAATGAATAAATAAATAATGTTAACTACATAAGTATATAGTCAACTCGAACCAAAGAAAGGAAGCAGAAATTATATGATGCTAATAGTCGACATTGCTTACTCACCTTTTAGGATGACATAAAGACTTTCTTATCATATCCTCTGCTAGTTTTTTAGTTGTGACTAATTCTCCCAAATGCCCTATAACACTAGTTCATAAGTCCTTAATGTTAGAATGGTCTCAAGTGATCTTATACTAAAGTTATTTTATTTATCCTAAAAACTTTTATCTCATCTTGCACTCCAAACAATCTTATATCATAGGTAACCAATTAGTTAAAGACTAAATTCATATAGATTAGTACATAGTCTTGACACCAATATGATCGATACTCTTATAACATCAATCCTTATTGTTAGTATAACTAAGGTCAATCCCATCAACTAAAAAAAACTAAAGGTCAATCCCCCCTTGATTTATGGCATAATTCAAAAGCAAGCCATTGTAAATTTTGTCTCCCTTTCAAACTTTCATAGCATTACTATCAACTAACTACATTATCTATAAAAGACAGAATCTAACTTGCAACATCAGACTAATTTACATCATAAATAAGAATTACTTTAAACTTTATTAATTATAAACAATAATAATAAAGTTTTAGTCATCATATAGGATGAGTTTTCTAGATTGAACCTTATCACTTAAAAATTTAGAACTATTGTATAAAGTGAAAAAATATAAGAATTAAAAAAAACTATCATGTTCAACCACATATTCCATTGTCGTGCTCTCCATATAAAATAATATTCAATTCCCATTTAATAAATCCAAAATTTTCCTTTCTTGGTCTGTTAAATCCATGAAAATAATTGTGTGGTGGACTACTTACATGGAGGACCCAGTAAAATGGGCCTAATTCAACCCTTAATTAAATTCTCCCTTATTTCACGACCTCTCTATCTCCCTTAACCAATTTACCACAACGGGACAGCTAACTCATTTCATGCTATATCTATGTTTCCCATTATGCATCTCATAGAAGAACCAAGAAAATAGCATAAAAATAATACATATTTTTACATTACGTCGTGTATAAAAATTTTATTCAGTGTCATGTGGACCATGTGAACTTATACAACACATTCCCATGTTTAATTACATGAATACAACTTATTTGCATCATCAAAAGTGGCCTACACCTTAAGGAACTCGATGGGAAGCATGAAATATACATATATAATTTCGGCTAGATTTTACCTCTTTTCTATCCAAATTTTAGAAAATCATAACTAATTCTAAAAAAATCAAAATCATACAATCTTAGCTATTTTGAAAAGCTACACATGTCTACTTTATATAAAAATATGTCCAGACCATAACATCTAACACAGAGTACATTTGACATCCAAAATGGTCCAGAGGTCAAGCTGTTCACTAGTGCTATCACAAAATTTTGTAGCAAACTTCAAAAATGTCCACTTAATTCTAAAAAAATTCAATCCATACAAATGATACAATCTGGAAATATATGGATGCTAACTAGAGGGAAAAAATAACTCCAAATTGATTCAAGCATACCCAAACCTCAAAACTTAATCGAACGATAACTGAGGTCGGGTGGAGTTCCTGATACTAGATAGATTATTTGAAAATTCATATATCCCTCTATAGACATCCAAATGAGTTACTTCTAGTTAGCACAAGTCACTGGGAATGTTTAGTTTCTTTGTGTAAAATTTTGTGGCAATTGGACATCATTTGAGCCCTATGTGATAGATTTCATTTTCGGACTTGAGTAAACAGTGACCTGACTAAAACTAGAAATTTTGTCAACTTTGAAAATTTCTCAAATATTCTATAGACCTCAAAAAATTATGTTCTTTAGCTTTTCAAAAATCTCTCAACAAGCTCTATTTTCTTGCCAAATCTCAGATCAAGAAGAGCTCATTTGGATAAAAAGTGACATAGGGTTCCATTATGGTCAATTTTGGCTCTATATAAGATACCAAATTGTCTAAATAGCTTTCATTGGGTTTTGACACCTTTTGGACAAGTCTAAAAGCATAATTAGGACTTGTGTGAGTTGCCCAAATGATCCCAAACTTCATGCATTTTATTTTGGCCAATTCATCCACACTTGTACACACTTACATCAAATTTTTAAGAACCATAACTTGGCATTTCATACTCAATTTACATTCTAGCATTCACATATCATATTCTTTCATTTATACATCACATAATATCATTATTACACATGTTCAAGAGTTCATAGACCATATACATCAATAGATTACATTATTTAACATAAATATGGCATTAAAAAACTAAAAACTATGCATTTGATTCTCAAGCTCTCTTCTTCAAGGTAGTTGGCTTCCATTACCTTATTCTCTTAGTCCACTTAGCATGTTAGAACATTGGAGATGAGGGGATGAGATTCAAAGAATCCTAATAGCTCATCTCCCATTCAATCAGATATAACATATGCAAAGCAAGTCTTGAAAATGCATGCATGGACATAATAGATGACATGAATATTCAAAAAGCAAGCTTGGCATGTAAATAAATTATACAAGACATCCAAAGGCTTGCCAAGTGGATAGATTGGCCTCACTCTTTTCCTCATGGATTTTGGACTTGCCTCATCCATTCTTTAAAAGATTTTTGGACTCAACCTTACTCTTGGGAGCTTATCTCATTTTGGGAGACTTCTTCACTTTGTCCCAACTAATTCTAAGGGTTTTTAGCTCATCCTCACCATGGCTAAGAGTTCTTGGCCTCTCCACACTCAAGCAAACTAAACAAACATCATAACATCATTTAGAAACATAATATGTCATCATGAAATCATGTCATATGAAATCATGCTAACATACTTTTCATGACTTGAAAATACACATACACATAAAAGTGTGGAGATGATTTCTCTTGGCTTAAACACAATTTATGGAAGCCAATTAGATTCATGGAATTAACTATAAGGCCACACACATGCTTAGATACTAACTTGGCTTATAAACCTCATTATGGTTCCATAATTGCACCTAATAAAGCAACACCCTTCAAATAAATTATAGGCTCCATTCTTTCCATTCAAATATGATTCTTGACTTCTTTTAAGCCTCTTGGAGTCATCACATGATTAGAACTGAAAGGCTAGCTACATGTTGCTTCTTTAGGTCATAATATGGAATATAAAGCACCAACTCACTTTCTACAAGTTCTAAATTTTTTCCAAGGCCTCCCTTCATTTTCATTCATCAAATATGACTCAAGAATGGGTTTAAAAAAATTTAAAACTCTCCCTAGCTACACAAACCCCTTTAGGCAGAGGCTATAAAGGAAATGGGGCTTCTTAGAGTTTTCTTTGTTTTCTCAAAGGAGGATGCATGTGGGGAGCCTCTTGGGGATCTTGGGAGCTCATTTAAACTCTTATTTGGGCCTAAGAATCATCATACAAAATCATATTTTAGAAGGAACACTTGAAACCTTAGAAATTGTATCTTGAAATCTAATTATTTTTTGTTAATTCCCTTTGCATATTCTTAATCTCCACGCCCTTTTTCCTTAGATTCACCCTTGGTTCTGCCAAAATCAACACCTCCTAGGGTTCTTTAGCTGTGGTGAAATGGAGAAAAAAAGGGAATCAAAGGTAGCAACTATGGAAGGAGAAATTATCTTGTTTTCTTGCTTTTTCTTACTTGAATCTTGCTTTCTCCAAGATCCTCTCTTCAAATCCAAAATTTCCCCTAAGTTTCTCCCTTAAATCAGATTTGTAAATTTCATTTTAATCAAAGGAAACAAAGGAGGATGAAGGAGAGGAGGTGTGGATGGAAGAAAGCATGAAAAACTACCAAGAAACCATACCTTAAAACTTGGATTTCTCCTTCTTCTTCTCTCCCCTTAGTGCACCTAAACCCTAGCCCTTTTCTCTAAAATTGGGCAGAAAATTCTGAATCTAAATGAAAGAGACAGTGGGGCGCCTCCTATTTATAGGGGGAGGATAATGACTTTTTCAAAAATTCTCATTTTGCCCTTCGTTCTTTACATTTTCGTTTCTCCTTCATTTTAACTCTTTTTTTAGAACCATTTTTTAATTATAAAATCTACATTCCCAATTTAGTAAAATTCCTTTGGAATCACTTAAATTGGAACTAAAACCTTCTCAAATGAATCTGTCAAAGTTCGAATACATCGACATTAGAAAACATTCACTGGAGGGGATTTTACTGTCCCATACCTTTCCATGGTTTTTAGGACCTCTGAGAACCCTAAAAAACTCAACAATTTCCATTTAAAAAGCTATCTTGTGTGAATTCCAAAATTTACTCAAAATTACTAAAATGCCATTACGTTTAATAAAATTTTTGTCAAAATTTATTTCTTCATTCTAGTTCCATTTTTCCTTCTGTCTGAGGCCAGGATTCTCATTTTTAGGAGTCTAAAATATTACTCAAATTTTTTGGGACCTTAACTATTTTATTTCAAGGGACTTGCTTTGAAAACATGCTCGTTTCCATTGTTTAACAAAAATCAGACGTTACAATAGCCACCATCACACACTTCTTCTTGATCGAGATTCAAGAAGGCCAAAACAAATGGAGCTTATTCAATCTTTTCCCTCCTGGTCCCTTAACTAGCCAAAATAACCTTATGGAGCCACTAATAAAAATGAAACATTTTTTTAGAAAAATGAACAAGGCAACTTGATAAAGGATAAGGATATTTTTCCAATAATCAATCTTACTTGAAACGGCTATGGAGATGTAAGACCAAGTGAAGAAAAATGGAACTAATTGTAGCCTTTTACCCACCCCTTCACTTTATTGATCCTCCTTCCATTCAAAACACAATTTTAAATGCAACAATTATAGTATATAGCTCATCCTTGCTGGCCAAAAATCATAATGGGAAGGGGAAAAATATAGAACCAGTTCAAGATCGAAGGAAGATTGGAATAATGCACTAAGAAGCAATAAAATTTAAGTGTTAAGGATGCATTCCAGCAAAACAAAACTAAAATTTCAAGCCAAGAAGCATGAATCTTACATGAAATTTCTGTGCTACACCAAGCTCTGCTCCAACTCATTTCCTACAACAAAAATTCTACATCATTCAACAAAAGCTAGAGGAAGAATGCCGCTACACAAAAATAGAGCCGAAGGGAGAGTAATATGCACTAGCCAAGCTTCAAGCTCAAGAGACAAACTTGCACAAAGATATGCTACCAAAATAGATCGACAACCTCAAGTTATAGCAAGGAAGAGATGCATAGAAGATCGAACAAGAATAGAGCTGGGTTGTGGTGAAAATAGAGAAAAGACGTAATATCCGATTCTCTGAAAACAAAAGAAAATATGATAAACGTAACGTACGATTTCTCCATTAATGAACAAAACTCGTTGGATACAAAAGGAAGTCCCCTGAAACAATATAGTTAAGGTCCCAAAAAATTTGAGAAGTATTCTAGTCTCCTAAAAATGAGAATCCCAAGCTTAAATGGAAAGAAAAACAAAGCTAGAATGAAGAAACAATTTCTTACAAAAAGCTTATGAAACGTAATGGCATTTTTGTAATTTTGAGTAAATTTTGAAATTCACACAGGAGGGCTTTTTAAATCAAATTTTTGAGTTCTCTGGGGTTCTCAGAGGCTCTGAAAACTATGAGAAGCCTCGAGACAGTTAAATCCCCTCAAGTGGACGTTTTTCAACATTGGTGTACCCAAACTTTGACGAATTCGTTCGAGAAGGTTTTGGCTCCAATTTGAGTGATTTCAAAGGTATTTTATTAAATTGGAAACCTAAATTTTATAATGCAAAAACCAAATTGCCATTATGAAAGGATAAAATTGAAATTTTTGAAAAATTTTTCTAAAAGCTCCCACACACTTCCCCTTTCTTCTCCCATCTTCTTAAGATGAAATTTCTGCCCAAAATATAGAATATGATCTGCTCTCTTAGGATCACAAGAAGGGGAAGAAAAGGAGGAGAAAAATCAAGAAAAATGTATGGATTCTTAGTAGTTTTCTATGCTTTCTTCCATCCAAACCTCATCTCCTCCATTCTTCTTTATTTCATATGACTAAAATGAAGTTTACAAATCTATTTTGAGGGAGAAATTGAGGGAAATTTTCGGATTTGAAGAGAGGAGCTCAAAGAACCCAAGATTCAAGTGAGAAAAAGCAAGAAAACAAGGTAATTTCTCTTCCTATGGTTGCCATCTTTGGTTCCCTTCTCCACCATTTCGCCCCACTTGAGAAAACCCTAGGAGGAGATGATTTTTAGGCAGAACCAAGCATGAATCTAAGGAAAAAGGGTGTGGAGATTAAGAATATGCAAAGAGAATTATCAAAAAACTATTAGATTTCAAGATGCAAATTCTAGGGTTTTGTGTGCACCTTATAAAATATGACCTTATGTGATGATTCCTAGGTTTAATTAAGAGTTTAAATGAATTGATAAGATCCCTAAGATGCTCCCCATATACTTCCTCCAAGAAAACAAAGAAAACTCCAAAGAGCCCTAAACCATGCATAGGCTCGGCTAAAGGGTGTTCATATAGATAGGGCGAGTTTTAAATTTTTCTAAGGTCATTCTTGAGTCATATTTGATGAATGAAAATGAGAGGAGGCCTTGGAAAAAATTTAAAACTCATAGAAAGTGATTTGGTGCTTTAGATTCCATATTATGACTTAAAGAAGCAACATGATGTTAGGCCCTTTGTTTTAATTGTGTAATAACTCCAAGAGGCTTAAAAGGAGTCAATAATCATATTTGAAAAGAAAAAATGGAGCCTAGAAATTGTTTGAGGGGTGTTGCTTCATTAAGTGCATTTCTGGACCATAATGGGGGTTATAGAGCAATCTAATTTTAAGCAAGTTGTGTAACCTTATAGTTTGTTTCATAAACCTAATTGGCTTCCATAAATTGTGTCTAGGCCAAGAGAAATTATCTCTACAAATTTGTGGATGTGTGGCCGAAAGAGGAGGCTTGAAATCCAAGGAAAAAGTGTGTGATTGTGTGCAAGGTAGCTCTCTCCACCTTCTCTCATGCATGGATGTGTGTTTATCTTGTCTTAGAATATGTTTATGTGTATTTTCAAGCCATGAAAAGTATGCTAGCATGATGTTATATGCCATGATTTCATGATGTCATGTTATGCTTTCAAATGAATGTATAAAGTTTGTTGAGTTTGCTTGAGTGTGGAGAGGCCAAGAACTCTTGACTATGGTGAGGATGAGCCAAGAACCCTTGAGATTAGTTGAAACAAAGTAAAGAGTCTCCCAAAAGCAAAGTGGGCTCCCAAGAGTATGGTTGAGTCAAAAGCTCTTAAAGAATGGGTGAGGCAAGTCCAAAATTTGTAACACCTTTATTTCCAGCTCATACCCATCATGCCTCACATACTCATATACATAATGGAAGTAAAAAAAAGGAGATCATTTTCTCTAGGTTCGTATTCTTTCTCTATGGCATCATGCATGGGTAGACAATCACTTTAGTGTCACATAGACCGGGTGAGCTCTTTCTATGCATCCTCATGTTTAATTGCACTATTAAGACTCATTTCAATCCCAAAAATATGCTTTAAACCCATGGAAAGCAAAAAGGGATATGAGACATGCAATTTCCTTTTCAATAGATTTGGCCTCATTTCTGGGCAAAGTTTGGAAATTCATAACTAAATACAGAAAAATCAAAAACATACTCTCTTGGTCACTCTGGAAAGCTTATACTGTCTAATTCATGGGAAAAATATATGCAACTCATAAAATCCCACACATAACGCGTTTGACATGCGAAATCATCTGGAGGTCGGAGGGGGCTCTGCTACTGTCACAGTTTACTGATATAAATTTCAAAACTGTCTAACTAATTCCAAAAAAATCCAATGCTTGAAAACAATATCACTATGGAAATATATGGATGTTAGCTAGAGAGGAAAAATATTTCCAGATCAGTATATCAAGCCAAACTCCCAGAAACCAATGAAACAGTACCTCGGGTCTGTAAGATGACTGATTCTGGGCTGGAACTTCGAAATTGCATATCTTCCTCTCTAGACCTCCAAATAAGGTGCTTCTAGTTCCTACAAGTGACTGTGACTATCTAGTTTCTGAATATAAAATTTCATAGTCATTGGACTACTTTTTCCCCTCAGATGACACAAATTCCAAACTGACTAAATGAACAGTGTTTTCTGAAATCCGAATTTCTAATGCCAACTTTGAAAAATCATAGAAAACTCTATAGACCTCCAAATGACTTTATCTTTAGCTTCCCAAAAATCTCTAGACAATATCTAGCCACATGTCAAATTTCAAAGTAAGAGGAGGTCATTTGGTCAGTGCATCAAGCCAAACTCCCGGAAACCAATGAAACAGTACCTCGGGTCTGTAAGATGACTGATTCTGGGCTGGAACTTCGAAATTGCATATCTTCCTCTCTAGACCTCTAAATGAGGTGATTCCAGTTCCTACAAGTGACTTTCGTATCCATTGGACTACGTTTGCCCCTCGGATGACACAAATTCCAAACTGACTAAATGAACAGTATTTTCTGAAATTCGAATTTCTAATGCCAACTTTGAAAAATCATAGAAAACCCTATAGACCTCCAAATGACTTTATCTTTAGCTTCCCAAAAAGCTCTAGACAATATCTAGCCACATGTCAAATTTCAAAGTAAGAGGAGGTCATTTGGTCAACTTTTGACATCATGTGCATAAGGACCACTTTCTTGGTTAGAAAGGAGGCTAATGGGGTCCAATCTTAGTTTTCCCACCTCTAGGACTCTTTGAGCACATGAGAAAGCATCCATATGGGCTATCAATCATGGCTCAAGTGTCTAACAACCCAGATTGGAGAAACTCACTATCCCACACCCACTTATACACTCATGTGGCCAATGCTAAAATCATACTTCTCATAACAAAGCTTGCTTCTTCGTTCAAAATGGTCTCATTCTCATATATACATGATAATTACATTGGTTTACAAACATTCATCGGTGCTACATCATATACATCATTAATTTACATTCATTGACTTAACTACAAGTTAGTAACAAAAAGGCTCTTTACACTTTCTTCACCGAAATTCTCTAGCTTCAAGCTTGGTGGCTCCTATCTCTTACCTCACTTGGTCCACCTAGCATGTTTGGATGGTGCAGAGGGGGGTGAGATTCAAAGAATCTCAATAGCTCATCTCTTATTCAATCATACACACAAAGCATGCAAACAAGTCTCACAATGTATGCATGGCATGTTAGCATATAAAATCATAAGGAAAGCATTTGCAACATTTGAATTGGCCATGCATAAAAGAAGAAGCATTCTCGACATGTGAGTAGGCCATACATAACATATAAAAGCTTGCCAAGTACATGGATTAGCCTCACCCACTCACTTGTGGATTTTGGACTTGCCTCACCCATTTTTAAGAGGTTCTTAGACTCAACCCTTACTCTTTGGGAGTCAACCTCACTTTTGGGAGACTTTTTACTTTGTCTCAACCAACTTGAGGGATTTTGGCTCATCCTCATCATGGCTAGAGGGTTATTGGCTTTTCCATACTCAAGCAAACTAAAACAATCACCCAAAACATCATTTGAATTCATAAGATATCATCATGCTAACATACTTCTCATGGCTCAAAACATACATGCACACAAGTAAGACAATGTAAGCACACAATTATGCATAAGAGAAGGTGGAGAGAGCTACCTTATTGGCTATTCACAACTTTCCCCTTCAATTTGTCTCCTCCTTTGTGGGTTTCACATTCACCTCTAGATGGGAGAGCTTCTCTTAAGCCTAACCACACAAGAAGCATAGAATTATTTTCTTAACACTTAATTCATAAAGCTAGGGATCTCTTTCTAGCAACCCTACTAAGCATATCAAGCTAGGGTTCTTTCTCTCACTAGAAATTCCACAACTATTCTTCCTCTCTCAAGCTCTCAAGAAAGGAAAGCAAGAAAAGAGATTACATAACTTCTAACCTCCCTCAAGAGTGGTTTTCCACTCTCCCTCCTCTGGACCAAGCTCAAAACCTAACTACTTCCATAGCCAAAACCGTGGGAAGAGAGGATAAGGGGAGAAGAGCAACATACTAAGAGAAAAGTCATGAAAATCCTTACCTTTCTTGTTCTTCCTTCCTCCTCTAGGCTTCTCTCTCTCTCCTCCGCCCTTTTCTCTATCTTAGAGTGAGCTCAAGTCGATTACAGAGTGAAAGAAGGAGTTGGGACGCTTTAAAAAGTCAAATCCTCTTTTTTCTCACTTTTCCAGGCTTCCCTCGCTATAGCGAGCCATAACCCTCGCTACGGCGAGCTCGTGTCTGTCCCAGACCTCTACCTTCCCTATGGCGTTCGCTACGGCGAGCAGCTCCCTGGATTTTGTATGGGATGCCCGCACTCGCTATAGCTAGAAGCATTTTTGCTATAGCGAGAAGGCATTCTCGCTATAGCTAGACCATTTCTCGCTATAGCAAACAGGTACATTCGCTATAGCTAGGCTGTAGCTAGCAGACTTAGAAAATTTTCAGCCTTTGAAAATTTTCAGCTTTCTTTCCCCTTTTCTTTTCTTTTTCTTTTTCTTTCCTTTCTTTTTCCTGGTTGTTACAAAATCTATGAGAAAAAGTGTGAGGCCAATCCAAACACTTGGTGAGCTCTTGAATGTCTTATATGATTTGTTTACATGCCAAGCTTGCTTCTTAAATGTTTATGACTTCCATGATATCCATGCGTGTATTTTTAAGGCTTGCTTTGCATATGTTATGTATGATTGAATAGGAGATGAGCTATTGGGATTCTTTGAATCTCATTCCCTCCTCTCCAATGATCTAATATGCTAGGTGGACTAAGTGGATGTGGTAATGGGAGCCAACAACATTGAAGGAGAGAGATTGACATCAATATGTCTAGCTTTTGCTTTTTAGAACCAAAATGATGCTTCATGATGTAGATTATTTTTGTAAATGGTGTAAAATTTTATTCTAATTTTAGTTGGCCCCAATTTCTTCTATTTCGAGGACTTCCTTTTATATTTAGCCCATTTTCTGATGTTTACAGCGAAATTAAACATCGTGTTTCTCACATTTACAGAGGGACTAGATGTTACAAATGGTTTATGACCCTTGAAACATATGTAATTATGATATTATGCAATGTATAAATGAAAGAATGTGTTATGTGAATGATGGAATGTGAATTGAGTATATATGGCAAAAAGAGCTTCATGAATGGTTTTATGGAAATGTGCATAAGTGTGGGTTAAATGGCCAAAATGAGATGCATGAGGTTTGGGACCATTTGGATAGCTTACATGTAACACCATCATCTCTAGCTCTCTAGCATCATGCATTACATGCTCATAGGCATCTTGGAAGAAATAAGTGGGATCTTCCTTATTGGATTCATGCATTTATTTAACATTGTGGCATGGTTAAAAGTCACTTTAGTGTCACGTGGACCGAGTGAGCTCGTTATATGCCTCCTCATGTTACATTGAATCATTACAAGTCATTTCAACCTCAAAAACATGATTTAAACCCATAGAAACCGAAAAGTGGTATGAGACATGTAGCTTCATTTTCGGCAGACTTGGCCTCATTTCTGGGCTAAGTTTGGAAATTCATAACTAAATATAGAAAAATTGAAAACATATGATCTCAGTCATTATAAAAATCTTAAGATGTCTACTTCATACTAAAAATATGTAGAAGTCTTAAAATCTCACATATCATGCGTTTGAGACGCGAAATTATCTACTGGTCAAAGGGGTTCTGTTACTGTCACAGTTTACTGATATGAACTTCACAAATGTCTAACTAATTCCACAAAAATAAAATTCTTGAAAACAATATCACTATAGAAAGATATGGATGTTAGCTAGAGAGAAAAAATATTTCCAGATCAGTGCATCAAGCCAAACTCCCGGAAACCGATGAAACAGTACCTCGGGTCTGTAAGATGACTGATTCTGGGCTAGAACTTCTAAATTGCATATCTTCCTCTCTAGACCTCCAAATGAGGTTCTTCTAGTTCCTTTAAGTCACTGTGACTATCTAGTTTCTACTTATAAAATTTCGTAGCCATTGGACTACGTTTGCCCCTCAGATGACACAATTTCCAAACTGACCAAATGAACAGTGTTTCTGGAAATCTGAATTTCTGATGTCAACTTTGAAAAATCATAGAAAACTCTATGGACCTCCAAATGACTTGATCTTTAGCTTCCCAAAAATCTCTAAACCAGATCTAGTCACCTGTCAAATTTCAAAGCAAGAAGAGGTCATTTGGTTAACTTTTGACATTATGTGCAAAAGGGCCACTTTCTTGTTTTAAAAGGGGCTATTGGGGTCCAATTTGGGTTCTCCTACCTCTAAGGCTTTATGAGCACATGAGAAAGCATCCATATGGGCTATCAAATATGGCTTAAGTGTCTAACAATCCAGATTAGAGAAACTCACTATCCCACACTCACTTATACACCCATGTGGCCAATGCTAAAAGCATGCTTTTCCTAACAAAACTTTCTTCCTCATTCAAAATGGGTCTCATTCTCATATATACATGATAAATACATTGATTTACAACCATTCATAGGTACTACATCATGTACATCATTAATTTACATTCCTTGACTTAACTACAAAATGAATACAAGAAGCTCTTTTACAATTCTTCATTAATCTCCTTAGCTTCAAGCTTGGTGGCTCCCATCTCTTGCCTCACTTGGTCCACCTAGCATGTTTGGATGGTGGAGAGGGGGAGTGAGATTCAAAGAATCTCAATAACTCATCTCTTATTCAATCATACACATAAAGCATGCAAATAAGTCTCACAATGTATGCATGGACATGTTAGCATATGGAATCACAAGAAAAGCATTTGTAACATTTGAGTTGGCCATGCATAAGAAAACATTTTCAACATGTGAGTAAGCCATACATAACATATAAAAGCTTGCCAAGTAGATGGATTAGCCTCACCCACTCACTTGTGGATTTTAGACTTGCCTCACCCATTCTTTAAGAGGTTCTTAGACTCAACCCTTACTCTTTAGGAGTCAACCTCACTTTTGGGAGACTCTTTACTTTGTCTCAACCAACTTGAGGGATTTTGGCTCATCCTCACCATTGCTAGAGGGTTATTGGCTTTTCCATACTTAAGCAAATTAAAACAATCACACAAAACATCATTTAAATTCATAAGGTATCATCATGCTAACATACTTCTCATGGCTCAAAGCATACATACACACAAGTAAGACAATATAAACACACAATTATGCATGAGAGAAGGGAGAGAAAGCTACCTTATTGGCTATTCACAACTTTCTCTTTTAGTTTGTCTCCTCCCTTGTTGCTTTCACAATTACCACTAGATTGGAGTGCTCCTCTTGAGCCTAGACACACAAGAAGCATAAGATTACACTCTTAATACCTTATTCATAAAGCTAGGGATGTCTTCTAATAAACCCTACCAAGCATGTAAAAACTAGGGGTTCTTTCTCTCACTAGACCTTCCTTAACTATTCTTCTCCTTTCTTGCATTTCTCAACTCATCACACTCTCTTGTAAAGGTTTCTTGCTTCCTCTAGGTTAGAACCAAAACTTTCTCACTCCTCAACCCATGAAAAGGGAGCTTAGGAGGAGAGGAATAAATCAAGAAGAAGGAGCATGAAGAGTTTTGAAGGTTTTTACCTTTCTTCCTTAGCTTCCCTTCCTTCTCTCTTGGTTCCTCCTTGTTTCTCTCTCTCTCAAGCCTTCTTTTCTGTGCTTGGACAAAGCTTAAGGCGGTTAGAGAGGAGGGATGAGTTGGAGCTCTTTAAAACATCAAATTTTCTTTTTTCTCGCTTTCCGGACTAACCCTCGCTATAGCGAGCTATAACCCTCGCTACGGCGAGCTCGTGTCTGTCCTAGACCTCTGCCTTCGCTACAGCGTGCGCTACGGCGAGCAGCTCCCTGGATTTTGTATGGGATGCCCGCACTTGCTATAGCTAGAAGCATTTTCGCTATAGCGAGAAGGTACTTTTGCTATAGCTAGACCATTTCTTGCTATAGCGAATAGGTACATTCGCTATAGCGAATAGGTATATTCGCTATAGCTAGGCTGTAGCTAGCAGACTTAGAAAATTTTCAGCCTTTGAAAATTTTTAGCTTTCTTTCCCCTTTTTTTTTCTTTTATCTTTTCTTTCTTTTTATTCCTTTCTTTTTCCTAGTTGTTACATTACACAAGTCCTAAATGTGCTATTAGACTTGCCCAAAAGGTGTCAAAACTAAAGGAGAGCCATTTGGCAATTTTGGTATCCTATATGGAACCAAAAATGATCATAATGGAACCCTCTATCACTTTTTGGCCAAATAAATTATTCTTGGTCTGAGATTTGACATGAAATTAGGTCTCATTAAGAGCTTTTTGGGAAGTTAAAGATTATAATTTTCTAAGGTCTACAGATATTTGAGAATTTTTCAAAGTTGGCAATTTTTCTAGTTTTGGTCTACTACACTATTCATTTGGTCCAAAATTAAATTCTATCACACGAGACTCAACTAATGTCCAATTGCTATGAAATTTTATACAGAGAAACTAGATATTTACAGTGACTCGTGTCAACTAGAAGCACCATATTTGGAGGTTTAGAGAGGGAGATATGAATTTTTGAACATTCTATCCAGTATCAATAGTTTTGCCCGACATGAGTTACTATTCTATTGAATTCTGAGGTTTGGTCATGATGAACTGGTCTGGAAATATTTTTTTCCTCTAGCTAACATCCATAGCTTTCCAGATTTGTATCAATTACATATATTGGATTTTTTTGGAATTAATTAGATATTTTTAAAATTTTCTGCAGAATTCTATGACAGTTCCAGAGTGCAGTTTGACCTCTGGACCATTTTGGATATCAAACATCCTCTGTGATGGATTTTATGACCTATGTATTTTATGTAAATTATACATTTGTAGCTTTCCAGAATAACTAAGATTGCATGATTTCAATTTTTCTAGAATTATTTATGATTTTTCAAAATTTGACCAGAAAAAAGGGCCAAATTTGGCCAAAAGTAGTCCTCCATGTTTTATTCTCTACTTTAGTTTTCATGAGTTGTGGGCATGATTTTATAATGTAAATGAGTTGTATTTATGTAATTAAATATGAGAATGCATAGTATGAATTCACACGGTCCACATGACACTAAACGAAATTTTTATACACAACGCAACGCATTTAAATGCATTATTTTGATAGATTTTAACTACTTCCTTCATGGCTTTGATGATCTAATGCATAAGAACATTATAATATGAGTTAGGAATTATGGTGTTACAAAAGATGCAGACATGCTAGTTGTCTTCCATTATATGCTCTAACTAAAAAGGTGGTTGCAGGTGAGAAAAACATGCAGCTAAAGTTGAGAGGAGGAAATGACCAAAAACTCATATTTTTAATCATGTAATTGAGGGCATTTCTGATATAGCAAGGAAGTGGCCTGAAAGGAGGAAAAATTTAAACTTGGGCCACTAAAGATTCAAACCAATGATACTAACACTATTTTGGATAGGGGAGGAGAAAAGTGAGGAGAAAATGGAGGGAGGTAAGAAGTGAGGAGAAAAGTATTTCTTCCTTCGTGTTTAGATGTGGCGAGAGAGAATAGGGAGGGAGAGAGATTTATTAATTTCCATTGGACAATTTTGCCTTTACTGCAGAGCCAGACCAAGTGACGTAAACCAAGTGATAAATAAATTGTTACGTTATACCCGTAAAATAATTATTTTTGTTTTATATATGGGATATATATATATATATATATGTATGTATATATATATATAATACATTTTGATATGTTTATTAGTTTGGAACCAATTAAATGACAGGTAGAATTTATATAAACTTAACATTACTATAAGAAAAATATATGTTTATTAATTTCATACCAATTAACTTGAATAACTAATTTTATATTAATTTCAATAATTGTATATTAATTTCACTTGTAACCAAACAAAAAAAAATTAGTGTGTATCCCTAATTATTATAACTAAGGTTCCTTATAATTACATATAATTATACTTTTATACGTATGTAGTACTTAGATAAATATCATTTATTTCAGATAATAATTTATAAAATATATGAAAATAATATATATATATATATATATATACGTGAATAATTGTCCACCATAAAAGATTGCTATAGTTGTGCAAAGAAATAACGTGTTTTGACTCCACGTGGCTAGCTTATCTTTTTCTCTTAGCTTGTCCCTGCTTGCATCTAAACTTATTTTGTCCTTATCCTTGGCAAGGAGTGAAGCTTCACGTGAAGAACTTGGATGATTCACATGGAGCCATGAACACTTCGTCTTTATCCATGGAGTGACTTAGCATGCCGTGCTTCATAACTAATAAGATGCTTGACTATGCATCTCAAGATATCTAAGGGCGAATGAGGGGAGTACCTAGGCCATGCAGTAGTTGCAGTGGAAGGGTTGTAGTTTGGCAAGTCACGTGAAGTTGAAGACAAATAATATAATGCATTCCATTCAGATGATGCATCATGTATGAGTGCAATTTTCTTATGAGACTCGCTATTATTACCGTAAAGATGGGAGGTAATATATTTGTTTGATTGTTCAACATCAAGAATGTATGTTGGCATGCTTCTTTTATCTTTATCCATTGTTATTTTTCATGTAGATGGATAGAAGAATTTACGGAGATGTTTTGTATTCCTAAATTCGAAAAGGAGGTAATATAAGAAAATAACTTATTTTCCCAACCAGTGAAACAGGGTATGGAATTTTTTCTTTCCATTTAACAATTTTTTGTTTAACCATAATTTTGGTATATGCATTTCTCAAATTTGGCCCCAATGGAAATGATGTCATTGAATATATAATATCAGTGATGAAACATAATTACTTAGGGGCTTATAATTCATGGAAAGAAGTTCCTGAATCAGTTCGCCAATTATGGTTTGCAGAATTCTAGACCAAATTTATTATGCCCACCGTGTTGGAATACATGGATTCACCAATATTTTTTGTCCTAATGGATAGAAATATTAAGTATAGACATGTGAGGATCATTTCCAAATTTATAAAAACTTTAAAGATTGAGCAAGAAATCATTTAAAAGATTTGATTTGTTATGTCTGAAATAAAGGAAAGCGTCCTAATTAGATTCATGAAGACATCTAGAATGATTTATGCATTGGTTGGAACAAGATAGAATTTAAACAAAGTGAACATGCTAAGAAGAGTAGAGCTTCAAACTCCATCTACAGGCCATCTCTCCATAGTGGTGGAAATATTCCATTCATCGATTACGTTATAACTTTAGCTGAGGAATTAGGTAGGCCTGTAACTGTAACACCTTACCTTCTAGCTCATACCCATCATGCCTTACATACTCATATACACATGCTAAGCATACAAGGAAGATCATTCACTCTACTTTTTGTTCCTTCTGCATGGTATTATGCATGGGTAGATATCCACTTTAATGTCACATGGACCGGGTGAGCTCTTTCTATATATTCTCATGCTTAGTTGCACTATTAAGACTTATTTCAATCCCAAAAATATGCTTTAAACTCATGGAAAGCAAAAAGGGATATGAGACGTGCAATTTCGTTTTCGGCAGATTTTGCTTCATTTCTGGGCTGAGTTTGGAAATTCAGAACTAAATATAGAAAAATAGTAACTACATGATCTCAGTCATTATAGAAATATTAAGATGTCTACTTTATGCTAAAAATATGTAGAAGTCTCAATATCTCACATATCATGTGTTTGACATCCGAAATCGTCCACTGGTCAGAGGGGGTCCTGTTACTGTCACAGTTTACTGATATGGACTTTGAAAATGTCTAACTAATTCCACAAAAATCCAATGCTTGCAAACGAGATCACTATGGAAAGATGTGGATGTTAGATAGAGAGGACAAATATCTCCAGATCAGTTCATCAAGCCAAACTCCCGGAAACCGATGAAACAGTACCTCGGGTCTGGCTGAGTGACTGGTGGTGGGCAGGAATTTCGAATTTGTATATCTTCCTCTCTAGACCTCCAAATGAGGTGCTTCCAGTTCCTAAAAGTCACTGTGACCATCTAGTTTCTGTGTATAAAATTTCGTAGCCATTGGACTATGTTTGCCTTTCGGATGACACCATTTCCAAACTGACCAAATAAACAGTGTTTTCTGAAATCCGAATTTCTGATACCAACTTTGAAAAATCATAGAAAATACTATAGACCTCCAAATGACTTAATCTTTAGCTTCCCAAAAATATCTAAACAAGATCTAGTCACATATCAAATTTCTAAGCAAGAAGAGGTCATTCGGTCAACTCTTGACATCATGTGCAAAAGGGTCACTTTCTTGGTCACAAAGGGGCTCATGGGGTCCAATCTTGATTCTTCTACCTTTAGGACTCTTTGAGCACATGAGAAAGCATCTATATAGGCAATCAATCATGGCTCAAGTGTCTAACAACCCATATTGGAGAAACTCACTATCCCACAACCCACTTATACACACATGTGGCCTATACTAACATTATGCATTTCATAATCAAACTTGCTTCTTCATCCAAAATCATTCTAATTCTCATACATACATCATAAATACATTGACTTGCAACATTCATAGAGGCTACATCATATACATTATTAAATTACATTCCTTGACTTAACTACAAGATAGTAACAAAAAGGCTCTTTACACTTTCTTCACCAATCTCCCTATCTTCAAGCTTGGTGGCTCCCATCCCTTGCCTCACTTGGTCCACCTAGCATGGTTGGATGGTGGAGAGGAGGAGTGAGATTCAAAGAATCTCAATAGCTCATCTCTCATTCAATCATACACACAAAGCATGCAAACAAGTCTCACAATGTATGCATGGGCATGTTAGCATAGAAAATCATAAGAAAAGCATTTGCAACATTTGAATTGGCCATGCACAAAAGAAAACATTCTCAACATGTGAGTAGGCCATACATAACATATAAAAGCTTGCCAAGTAAATGGATTAGCCTCACCCACTCACTTGTGGATTTTGGACTTGCCTCACCCATTCTCTAAGAGGTTCTTAGACTCAACCCTTGCTCTTTGGGAGTCAACCTCACTTTTGGGAGACTCTTTACTTTGTCTCAACCAACTTGAGGGTTTTGACTCATCCTCACCATGGCTAAAGGGATTTTGGCTTTTCCATACTCAAGCAAACCCAAACAATCACATAAATCATCATTTAAATTCATAAGGTATCATCATGCTAACATACTTCTCATGGCTCAAAACATACATACACACAAGACAATGTAGGCACACAATTATGCATGAGAGAAGGTGAAGAGTGCTACCTTTTTAGCTAATCACAACTTTCCTTTCAACTTGTCTCCTCCCTTGTGGTTTTCACAATCAACTCTAGATGGGAGTGCTTCTCTTGAGCCTAGCCACACAAGAAGCATGGAATTATTTCCTTAGCACTTGATTCATATGCTATGGATTTCTTTCTAGTAACCCTACTAAGCATATCAAGCTAGGGTTCTTTCTCTCACTAAATTCATTAACTATTCTTTCTCTTCTCTCAAGCTCTCAAACTCTTAAGAAGGAAAGCAAGGAAGAGAGGACTACATGACTTATAACCTCCCTCAATAGTGGAAACCACTCTCCCTCTTCTGAACCAAGCTCAAAATCTACTACTTTAACTACCAAACCGTGAAAAAAGAGAGGATAGGGGAGAAGAGCAACATACTAAGAGAAAAGCCATGAAAATCCTTACCTTTCTTGTTCTTCCTTCCTCTCCTAAGCTTTTCTCTCTCTCCTCCGCCCTTTTCTCTCTCTTAAAGTGAGCTTGAGTCGGTTAGAAGAAGAAAGAAGAGATTTGGAGGCTTTTAAAAAGTCAAATTCTCTTTTTCTCGCGTTTCCGGACTAACCCTTGCTATAGCAAGCCATAACCCTCGCTACGGCGAGCTCAAATAAGTCCCAGACCTCTGCCTTCACTACAGCGTGTGCTACGGCGAGCAACTCCCTGGTTTTTGTATGGGGTGCCCGAACTCGCTATAACTAGAAGCATTCTCGCTATAGTTAGAAGGCAGTCTCGCTATAACTAGACCATTTCTCGCTATAGTGAACAGGTACATTCGCTATAGCCGGGCTGTAGCTAGCAGACTTAGAAAATTTTCAGCTTCCAAAAATTTTCAGCTTTTCTTTTTTTTCCCTTTTCTTTTCTCTTTTCTTTTCTTCTTCTTTCTTTTTCTGGGTTGTTACAGTAACTCTGGTAAAGATTCACATTTGGACTCATCAAAAACCATTGTCTGGACAATGGGTTGATAAAAAACCTAAAAATAATTTTGTATGTATCCTATTTTTTTCAAACTTCGATTAAATGTTCAAACTCCATTATTTTTTTTGTCTCATAACAAAAATGCCGAACTTAAAACTAGTATAGCAACTGCGACTAATGCATAAAATTTTTCATTGGCAAATGAAGTTGCTCTGTGGACAGTAGCTGCTAAAGGGAAAAAAAATGGAGGCTCCATATATGGCTTGGGAAGTGTTGCACATGAAGTGGAAGAGGATCCAATATATCGCTATAACTATGGTAAAAAATATAACCTTTTCCCATATCCAAGTGTGGTAGAGGCCATATATCTAGGAGGTCGCCTACATCCTGATATTGATTAAAAGTTTAAGGATTTTTTAATGCAACTAGACACCAATGAGAAATCAATATTTGAGATACAAGGTGAACTTTTTGAGTATCATCTGAACAATAGAACATTGTGTTCAAAAAATTCCAATAAAAGGAATTAGTGGAGAACTTGCTGAGAAATGAATGTAACTATTTTAAATTAATTTGTGTAATAATTTGAACTTATTTTATATAAGTTTATTTATTTATATTATAATGCAGGTAACATAAAATACACCACTCATTTCTCTTTTTTACCTTTTTTAACTCTTTTTCACTGGGGGTCCTTATGACCTACGCATGGTTCATCATAGTCAGATAGTCATGACAATTATGCGTGAACTACATAGCCATAGATGATAAGTTTTATTATTGCATATTAAATAATATGAAATAATAAGTTTTATCCCATCTTAAAGAATTTTTCTTACTTATTTTCCTTCTTCGTACTTTTACCTAGACAATAAAATCTAAGAATAGTTTTAGTTTGTCTCTTTATTTCTTATCCTTATCTAACTTGGATTCACATGTCACTCTCCTCCATGTACAATCACACACACGTACACAGACACCCACACACACACACACACACACACACACACACACATATATATATGCATATATATACCCATATATATTTCTGTATGGTTAAACTTTGCTTACTATACCTTTCTTTTCTTTATAACATTATCTTTAACTCCGCATCCACAAAGTTGCCAAGGTAAGAAGAGAAGATTATCATTTTATAATTATGAGCATGTAATATATAATTACGCTATTATTGACCCTCATGAACTTGTAATCTAATTTCATACAATTTACCTTTATCATCAACATGAGTTACATTTAATTGTATTGCAGGATGTCTTCTAGAAGAGGAAGAAAGACACGAAGAAATTTTTCTCAACCAAAATCATCTATTGCTCAGGAAGACACATAGCCAATCCCGCCAAACCTGCGTAACATTCAACCGAAATCACATGATATGCAACAAGAATCGCCTGATATGCATGATTAGCACTCTAACGACCAAAATGAACCTCTTCCCACACTAATTACACTTAATGGGATAGGGTTGATAAATTTGTTTCTACTATGTCCTGACACTACTATCTCTTTGTTTAAAATGAGTCGTAATTTTTTCCTTTAACTCTTATTCTCACAGGTTCAAACTAAACAATAAAGATGTTTGTGATTCCATTGTTACAATCTTTAAAGATAAATACTATAGCGCATGGAATTGTTACAGTAAAGTTCCATACAAATATCATATGGTTTCATAAGTTTAAGGTTTGACTGTCTACTTTGGTTGTTATGATTGAAATGCTAATTAATTAACTTTAACTTGAACATATTTTGTTTGTATTAGTGTTGTGTTTCGCATTGCAAGAAATACTATTATTGGGACCTGGCACATCATCATGAGATTTTGGCAGAATTGGAAAAATCGAGTAAAAAGCCGGTTAAAAGATATCATTAGATACGTCCACGACACACGAAAAAGACCCCAATGGATAAAATACTCAATTTAGGAGAATTATGTGACTATTAGGATACTAACGAATTTTGTGCCAAGAGTAAGCAAAAAAAGAAAAATCATGCTATTGCGTCTTTGCATACAGGAGGCTCTACATCTATAAAGAAACATGTACGAAGATTGGTATCAATTTGTACATTTATTTCAACCTTTTGACATATTATTCCATCTAATCCTTCCTCATTTCATTATATAGGCTTAGGAGTTGGGAAGAGATCCTTCATTTTCAAAGGTTTACCTAAAAACGCACTAACGAAAATCTACTAACTCTTAGGTAGATGAAAAATCAAAGGCCGTTTGGGTACGTGCATGATATATATACATTTATTTTTGTATATACCTACATACATACACATTTATATTCATATTAAGCACTTGTATTTATATCGGTAGGAAATAAATCTAGCTTCCTAATATTGTATTATGTCCATATGTTTACGCTATTGTCTGCTATTTATATGTATATATATATGTATAATGGTTCATCCATTCAACTTATATTTAGCTGGGTATGCCATTAAGTGTTTATATACGTAAGGAATATATATATATTGTAATTAGACATAAACTGCTATATACAACATCATCTACCTACAACTCTTAACATAAAATATTGAAATATACCACTTTGTAGGGAAGAAATGTATAGAAAAAATAAAAGAAAAATAAATCTCACACCCAGAAATAAGAAAAAATGTGTAGACAATGAAAAAAACAAGTGAAGGAGAAAAAATTGTGTACAAAATAAAAAACAAAAATATACAACTTTATAGGGGAGAAATATGTAGCAAACAAAGAAGAAAAATAAATCTCACACCAAGAAATATGAAAAAATGAGCAGAGAAGAAGAAAAAAAGAGTGAAGAAAAAGAAATTGTGTAAAAAAAGAAATGCGTACGAAACAAAAAAAAATAGTCTATAAACAAAAAAAAGGAAGTCACAATTAACTAAAATTTTAACTTGTTTAAAATTTAGGCAGAAGTTATAAATAATTGCAAAAGAATAAAAAATAAGATATATCTATAAAATTTTGGGAACCTTATAATGTAAAAAAATCTCATAGAAAAGAAAAAATGTGTTGAAAAAAGAAATAGGTAGAAAACAAAAAGAAAAAGCATGAAAAAAAAAAGTCAAGGGAAAAAAATTTAGCCGAAAAACAAAACAAAAAAAGAGGGAGGTCCAACTGAAAAGCAGTCGAACCCCCCTGGTCCAACTGCTATGGTTCGACTACTGTTTGGTTAAACCGATCCGACTATTTTTCAGTTGGACCAAGGGGTCCGACTACTTTTCAGTCAAACCTCCCTCTTATTTTCTTTTTTTTGCTTGTCTAGCAAAAAAAAAATTTTTCCTCAACTAGTCTTTTTTCACGCTTTTTCTTTTTGTTTTCTACCTATTTCTTTTTTCAACACATTTTTTATGTTCTGTGAGATTTTTTTTACATTATAAAGTTCCAAAAATTTTATAGATATATCTTATTTTTTTCTTTTGCAATAATTTTATAACTTCTTCCTAAATTTTAAACAAACTAAAATTTTAATTAGCATTCGTTTTTAATTTCTTTCTTAATTTTTCTTTTTTTGCGCAGTAATATTATAACTTCTTCTTAAATTTTAAACAAGTCAAAATTTTAGTTAGTGTTCCTTTTTTGTTTTTTTATATATTGGCTTTTTAAGGACGTATATTGGCTTCTTTTTTTCCCTTCGGTTTTGTTGTTTTTAAAGGATGTAGCTTTAGTTTTTTTCCTCTGTATGTTTACTTCTTAAGACTTATATTTTTTTCCTTTCACAAATTATGTAGACATTACATAAAACTATTCCATTCAATGTTATATATATGTACTTTTTTTCCTCAATGCTCTTACATTTTTTTCTTAGAATTTAGACAAGTTTCCATGCTTTTACCATATGTATCTCCTATCCCGTCCAACGTACAGCCATTATGCATGGAGGTGAATTCTAACAAACAAGCACCATGAAATTGAATAATTATACCAATTAAAGGAAAATTTTAAATAGTACACTTATATGAGATTTCAATTTCAAATCTAAATAGCATGTTAACGTCATCCAATATGTTACAAAGCGTCTACCTTACAGTTATACAAACAAAATGGAATAAGGCCACATCTACTTAAGCCTAATTTTATGTCCAACATCAAATATAACTGCACCACAATGATCATCACAGAATGACTTTCATCACTTAAGAATATCAAAAGAGTTTGTCATCTCCTAACCATCAGTTGTGAGAACTTCTAACTTCACTCATCATCTATATCAATGTTTATAGTCGAAGATGATGTGAAACTCCAAAAAAAAATTCGCTTACTTTTTTCTTCATTACATAAAAAAAATAACATTTTAACTTGGTCTTATCAATTAATCAAATTTGCTCTAGCTCTGCCCATACTTCTTCTTTGCTATAATGCCGAGCTTTACTTTTTTCCAGGATTGCAAGGCCCTTTTCAGCAATCTCAACTTGTTTTTCAGCTACTGCAACCTGCCTTTCAGACAATGATATAGATTTATCCTATAAGGAATTTCCATCTTTTATAACCTCAGCTAATTCTTTAATTCCTAGCGTAATTTTTTCATATCTATTTTCAATATTATCAAGCATCACTTTCTTAAGCTTTTGACCTTTGAAAGATGCAATGCTAGTCGAGTGATTTAAGTTGTCATACGTGGGACTAAACGAATCCATATTAACTCCAAAGTTCGTGGCCTTGTAACCCCAGTTAAAATCACCTTCATTCGTTATTTCATTCATTATCCCTTCTTCACAATAGTTATTTAAATCAATGCACTCTTTTTGCCACCATTTCACTTTGTCCTTGGCACTCTCAACATATTTCCTTGTTACTCTGTCTGCACCAAACAATTCATATAACTTATCATAATGTAAAACAGGTGCAGTCATCCACTTTTTCGCCTGGGGTTTTTTCTGCAATGTGCAAATTTGTATGTCATACTAATGTAAATGTAAAAATATTCCAAACAAAGCTATGAAAAGAGAAATTAACAAAGATGTCAAATTAATTAACATTTATGTAGTATAATTACCAAGATGAAATTACCTCAATCAACTCACGCCAAATTTGAGTTTCAGCTTCAAACATTTTTGTTATCAAACTCTAGGAAAAGCCACTTAATCCATTGAATAAATCATAGAGCTCTCCAAGTTGCTGTGATAAAGCTTTTTTTTATTTTTCAAATGTTGTTTCATAATATGTAGCCCAAAAGAATTTCTCAAAACTTGCAGCACATTATCATATGCAAATGTTGTGAAGGTACCATTCGGCGATTGTCTTTCATCATCTCATCCAATAAAGCATCAAGAAAGGCTTCATCCATCTCAGGCGACCATCACAGATTGTCCTTTACTGAATCCTTCTACTTTGGGGCCATTGTTGAATTTCTGCATGAAACAGAATAACATGAAATCTTAAACAACAAAAAGAATTCTATCTCACAATCCAAGTCTTCTTTATTGATAGGTACGTAAATGTTTAAAAATACACCGAACAATTTTATTAATAACATACTTTAGCATGTCAAATAATATTAATATATATATTAAAATAATACTATATTGATTGTATGAAATGATTATATAATAAATTATAATCTACTTCAATAATTATTCCATATTTGGCCAGCTATACTATCTCTTAACATTGATCCTTATCTATATTCCTCCTCTTGATCATAACTAGAGTAAGCCTCAGTATTATCAGGAAGTCTCTGTTGTAATTCACGATTAACTTCAGCAATCAAGTTCTCATCAAGATCGACCCCTATCAAAAAATTTTGTAATATGCAATAAGCTATAACAATGTTAGTCATAGTTTGGAAGGAACAATGTGGTTCAATGTTGCTAGCTATGATCAGAAATCATTTTTTTAAAACTCCAAATGTTCTTTCGATGACATTCTGCAATGAGGCATGTCGATGATTAAAAATTTCTTTTTCATTCTGTGGTGATCGTGCCGAATATTCCTTCAAGTGATAATGCACTCCTCTGTAAGGTGTCAATAGACCACACATGAGTGGAAACCCAGCATTCCTAAGATAAAATTTTTCTCCAATTATGCAACATTGATTAGCAACCATAGAAATAAAAAAAGTCTACACCTAACACTATCAACTATTAATGGACTACATACACAACTTAGGGAATTATAAGGTTATCTTCTCGTGATAAAGCATTTTTTAAAATTCTGGAATCCAAAACTGTGCCTTCCCAACCAGCCTAAACATAGGTGAATTTCATGTCAAATAAACATGCAGTAAAAATATTTTGCATAGGATACTCTTTTCATCATCTAAAGCGAACAGCCTCTTCTCTAGGTACTTTTGCTCGAACATGAGTTCCATCTATAGCTCCTACACAATCCTACCATTTACAATTGGTTAACAGCAATATATTATGAAACAATTATTTTATTCATGAACTAGGTAGATATAGAAATAATTATATACCTTAAAATATGGATAGAATCTATTATGGTTGAAAATTTGGACAGCAACTTCTGATCTAGACGGCTGTGAAAGAAACTCAGCTTCAAGTGAAACCACCGTGCGTAAGACATTATGAAAATGGCGACTAATAGTCTCCCTTGATCAATGGAAGTAAAAGCATAGTGTCTTATTTTTCACATTATATGCCAATATGTGGAAAAATTTGGCAACTTGTTCCTTAACTAAAACCCATCGTGAATCTTTTACTCTTCCCGTGGTTCAAAGTTTCTCACATAACTCCCTAAAAGCCTGTGGGCCTATCGTAGCAATTTTTTTCATCTTGTAGCCATATCATCAACTATTTTTTTATGTTATACCAATCAATATTGCTAATGCTAATAGATTTATTAGTTAGAGTTGACCTCTCTTCCATTAAATGAATTGCATGCAAAAGCAAACATATAAGTTAGACCACACACTTATGCTTATGCCTCTCTAACTCTTTTATTAAATGGTTCAAATTTGAACATTCATTTGTTACTCCAAAATTAATCAATTGCTTGACTTCAAAGTCAACATCATACATATCATCTTCCACATCCTTCATGAATTCTATGTTATTGTAGTTATAGCTCTATTAGACAATTATATAAAGTATATGAAGGCATACTGGATACCATCAAAAGTAAGAACTTATAAATAAAAATATATAAAGTTACCAGACAGAGTCAATGTTATGATCAATTATATTAATGATAGGTCACATGATAGATTAAGATATGAAAAGTAGCATGGCTCTTTGACAACTCTTTAAATACTTAAAAGGAATGCCACAAGTCCCATATACTAAATGGTTAATCACTAACAATTCACTCACTCATATTAATGCTCTTTCTCATTTTCCCAAATTTCTTAACACATTTTGCAGGAAGCCTAAGAATATTGCTATCTCTGGCCGCAACTCGCCTTATGGTACTGGACATTCTAATTGAGTTGTAAAGAGCAATGCAAGTGGCAGGAAAGGAGAAGAGTTGACTCATAGTTTTTTATTTCAGATAGCCAAGGTTAGTTGTCTCAAATTTTATATCGAAATGTGAGAGGCAACCCAGAATAACCACAAAAAATATTTCAATCTTAAATACACAAAAAACTTATACGTATACAGAACAGGCCAAACCTTGACTATCAGTTCTGAATCGTAGCAAAATAAGCCACAAAATTATGCAATACAAGAGGACGAATGAAACCCAAAACCATATAATGTTAATGCTATGACAATAATACAGATGCATACATATAACAAAAAAAAGTACTTCTTTCATGGACTTGCTGGCACAGGTGTGGAAAGCAAAACTCAAAATTTATAAATTTATCCTTCAAATCCTACACTACAATTTGAACCTTCTCTGTCTGCAAACCCAATTTATGTTTTCAAAAAAGTTTATCAGGGAAAGGACTTTGAAATCATCACCTACGGAATGTAAAAACTATAGCAGTAACAATAATAAAATTTCTACTAATAGTAATAAGCATTAGTGAAATATGAAATGAAAAGGTGAAAATACCAGACAACGTTGCGAAACTTGGAGGTGGAAACCAAGAGTTCGAGTGAAAATGTGGAATTTTTAGGAAATATGAAATGAAAAAGGTGAAAATACCAGATGATACTATGAAGCTTGGAAGAGGAAACAAGAAGTCGAACCAAAATGTGGAATTTCTGGGCACGAAAAAAAATTAAAGTTGTATGGCCTGTTTATTGGGAAGAAAGTCACAAGAAAGGAATTTTTGTTAAGGGCAATTTAGGAAAACTAAAAGATACATGACGTTGCTGCTCCTTTTCTCCTCAAAATCTCTCCACATCAAGAGAGAAAAAATTCACGTGGGACCCATGCTCATTTTTTTTTTAGTTTTTCTCTCCCTCTGTTTTCCTCTCAATCCAAATGGGGGAAAAAACCACTCCTCCCTCCTAATTTTCTCTCCACCCTCATTTTCTCCCCATCTAAACATAGCGTAAGGTGGGGAGGGTCTTTACACTATCAATCTTTAATTATTTTTATTCAATAATAATTAATTAGTAATTTAATAATTTTGACCCAAATACCTTTTATCTATGCGATTGTGTTTAAATATTAAGAATCAAAGTTATAAAATAAAATGCTAGATAGCTTTTATAGCTTTTAAAGGGCATGTATAGAGTAAAGCAACTCTCCTTTGAATTTATCATTAAATTAAACTTAACACCTATTCATAATAAAAGGACATTACTCTTATATTCTTACCATAAAATAAACTGCACTAATATTAACTTAGTACTTTTTAGTGACCATTTTGCCACTTAGGAAACGACATGTTTACCTTTCATTTTATTTTATTTTTTTTTTTTTTTGACAAATTTAAGAGGTTTTTACTCTTATTTCTAATTAATCACAAATTAAGAGTCTATGTTCTTCGGATGCATCCTAGGGGAAAAAAACATAAATTAGGTCATGAGTTTTGGATAGCACTTTGGTTCAAGAAGATACAGTTAAGGAAATGGGGATGGGAGAATCAGGTCTTACTTGATTGGAGATAAATTTTTCTTGTTGCTGCTCGTCAAGCTTTATTATTTATCAAAAATAAAGGTGTCATCTCAATTTCTACATATTTTCTATTGGTTTTCTTAGTTTTTCATAAGTAGCATTTCGGGTTGTTGGCCAAGGATGCAATATTGAACTCAGCTTTACAAATCATACATGTGGGAGGATTTTAGCTTCAATCTATATTAAGCTCCTATTTTCGCCTACTAGGCAATACTTACAAGAAAGCTCCATTGCTTAGCCATGTGACGATTGTGTCGATCAACCTCAAATAAACTAAATTGAGTAAAGATTTTGTAGTTAGTGATGCAACCTAAATCGTTTCCCTTAGAATTGGATTTTAATTATTTTAAGAGAATTCTTACAAGTGTGAAAGCCAAGTAAAAACACAAAATAAGAAATAATTGGAGGGGTTCAATTATTAGAATTTAATTGAATCAAAATAACAACAAGAATTAAAACTATGCTAAGTGGTGAAATCAATTAACTATGCAAGGTAGTAAACCTTAGACTCACTTCCTTCACTTTAATTATCATTGTTCTCCTTAGATTAAGGCTAGAACTAATCCCCTTGTTTAGTGCATTCATTAAAAGAATTCCCAATTAACTAATTGAGACACAAGTACTTAACCAATGAAAAGCTTATGACCACAATACTATTAATTGATTAACACTTGCATGTAAAATATAGAACACACCTAATTATGATTTTAATTGTTCTTTTAGGTTATTGGTCATTCTATTAAGAGTCTAAATTACCATTCAAACTCCTAAAAGTTTGAAGTATACCAATCAAAAATAAATTCTAGCATCAATCACATAACAACCATTACACAATTAAGCTAGAAATTGCAAGCAAATTAAATGAAAATGCACAACCAATCAAGAGCAATTTATCAAACATTTTAAGTTCAATATACATCTTCCATTCTTTAAACAAAATTCAAAGGCTTAACCAAATCAAATTAGTTACTGTAACATCCGGTTCCTCCATAAACGTGAGAAACGCAATGTTTGGTTTCTCCGTAAACGTCAAAAATGGGCCAGATACAAAAAGAAGTCCCTGAAATAGAAGGAACTGGGGCCAAATAAAATTATAATAAAATTCTAAATAATAGAAAATGAGGATTTGAGCCTTGAGTTGCCCAGAAATCAAGCAAGAGTGATTCGATAAATTTGCTGAAAGACCAGTGGCATTTTCGTAAATATGGGTACTTTTTGAAAAACTCACAAGATGGCTTTTTAAATGAGAGTTTTGAGTTCTCTGGGGTTCTCAAAGGCCCCAAAAACCATGGGAAGCCCCAGGACCAATGAAGCCCTCCGTGTACTCTTTCTGATATTGGTTGACCCAAACTTTGACTGGTTCATTCGGGAAGGTTTTAGCTCCGATTTGAGTGATTCCAAAGGCATTTTATTAAATTAGGAATCTAAATTTTATGATGAAAAAGACGGTTCTAAAAAAGGAGCTAAAACGAAGCCAAACCGGAAATGCCATTACGAAGGGCAAAATTGGATACCATTTTCAAAAGGAAGCTTCTTTCTTCTTCTTTATATGCCACGTTCTTTCTCTCCTATCTAAGATCGACTTAATTCTGTCCAAAACCAGAGGAGAAGCTGCCTTTCTTAGGCACACAAGAGGAGGAAGATTTTGGAGGAAGAAATTCAAGATAAAGGTAAAAAACTTTAAGAAATTCTATATCCTTCCTTCTTGAAACTTGCTCCTCTCCTCTCAAGCTTTCTTTCTATACTTTTAATGGAGAGTTTGGTGCTATTTTGGGGGCATAATAGAGAGGTAAATTTCAAAATTTGAGGGAGCAAGTCAACCAAGTGGAAGAATAAGCCAAAGGAAGCAAGAAAACAAGGTAAAACTTTCATTCTTTGGTAGTTTCTTCCTCTCCCTTCCTCTTGCACGAATTTGGCCACCATGAGACCAATTCTTAGGGGCTGTTTTCTGTCCAATTTATGAAGGGATTAGAGGTTTTAGATGGCAAGGATTAAGAAGGAACCAATAGAATCAAGAAATAAGCATTAGGAGACAAGATAAAACTATTAGGGATCCAAATGCTCCCTTGCAAATCTGATTTTATATGAATGTTCTTAGGCTTAATTAAATGTTTAAACATGCTCCTAAGACCCCTAGAGAGCTTCCCAAATGAACCTCCCATCCAAGAAAGCAAAGAAATTGCAAGAAAAACCAATGAACTCTAAGTAGAAAAAGTGTAGTGCATTTGAAGGGATTGTAAAAACTGATTTGATTCATGCATTCCCTAGGATATGTGAGTGTTTGTTTGAGTTCCTAAGACCCCTAAGAAGCCTCCCAAGTGTGTTTCCCATCAAGGAAAAATCAAGAAGGCCATGAACTCTTCTTCCCCCCATAGTCTTGGTCTAAGCAAGTTCCTATAGCTAGGGAGAGTTTTAAATTTTTCTAAGGCTATTCTTGAGTCATATGTGATTATTGAAGATGAGTAGAGGCCTTGGAAAAAATTTAGAACTCAAAGAAAGTGAATTGGTGCCATAGGTTCCATATTAGAACCTAAAGAAGCAACATGATGCTAGGCCCTTTGTTTTAATGATGTGATGACTCCAAAAGGCTTAAAAGGAGTCAAGAATCATATTTGAAAGGAAAGGATGAGGCCTAGAAGTCATTTGATGGGTGTTGCTTCATTAGGTGTGATTATAGACCATAATAGAGCCTATAGAGCAATCTAGTATTTTATCACGTGATGTAGCCTTAGAATATGTTTCATAGACCTAATTGGCTCCCATAAATTGTATCTAGGCCAAGAGAAACTATCTCCACCAAATTGTGGGTGTGTGGCCGAAAGAGGAGGCTTGAAAGCTAAGGAAAAAGTATGTGAAATTGTGCAAGATAGCTCTCTCCACCTTCTCTCATGCATGGATGTATATTTAGCTTGTTTTAGAATGTTTGTATGTGTATTTTCAAGCTAAGAAAAGTATGCTAGCATGCCTTTATATTCCATGGTCTTTGATGCCATGTTATGTTTTAAATGAATTATGATATTTGTATGAGTTTTCTTGAGTGAAGAAAGGTCAAGAACTCTTCGCTTTGGTGAGGATGAGCTAAGAACCCTTGAGCTTGGTTGAGACATAGCAAAAATTCTCCCAAAAGCAAAGTGGGCTCCCAAGAGTATGGTTGAGTCCAAAGCTTTTAAAGAATGGGTGAGGCGAATCCAAAATCTATGAGGAGAAGTGTGAGGCCAATCCAAACACTTGGAGAACTCTTAAAGGTCTTGTATGATTGATTCACATGCCAAGGTTGCTTTGAAAATGTCTATGACTTCTATTTTTTCATACATGCATTTGAAAAGCTTGCTTTGTACATATTATGTGTGATTGAATGGGAGATGAGCTATTGGGATTCTTTGAATCCCATCCCCTCCTCTCCAATGATCTAATATGCTAGGTGGGCTAAGTAATTATGGTGAAGGGAGCCAACAACAATGAAGAAGAGAGATTGACAAGCTTATGCCTTGTTTTGTCCATTTTGGAACCATAATGATGGTTCATCATGTATATGAGGTTGTATATGTACTATGAACGTTGATACATGTGTAAATACATTATTATGTGATGTTTAGATGTATGATTATGATATATGACCACTAGCCCATGTTTTGAGTATGTAAGGCTATAGAATGAGAATTTAAAGTTTGATGAATATGTGTATAAGTAAAGGTGGAATGGCCAAAATGAGATGCATAAGATTTAAGACCATTTGGGCAACTCACACAAGTCTTAAATATGCTTTTATACTTGCCCAAAAGGTGCCAACACCAAGGGAAGACCATTTGGCAAATTTGGTACCTCATATGGAGCTAAATTTGACCATTATGGAACTCTATGTCACTTTTTGGCCAAATGAGTTAGTCTTGATCTAAAATTTAACATGCAATTAGGTCTCATTAAGAGCTTTTTGGGAAGCTAAAGGTCATAATTTTCAAAGGTCTACAGAATATTTGATGATTTTTCAAAGTTGGCTAAATATATGGAAATAGTCTGATGTACTGTTACAATGGTCCAAAAATGTTTTCTGTCACTCGAGCCTTAAATGATGTCCAATTGCTATGAATTTCATACAGAGAAACTAGGTAATCATAGTGACTTATGTCAACTAGAAGCACCTCATTTGGAGGTCTAGAGAGAGAGATACAAATTTTTGAAGTTTCTGTCTAGTATCAGTCATCTTGCCTGACTAGAAGTACTGTTCCATCGATTTCTGAAAGCTAGGATTCATGAACTGATCTGGAGATATTTTTTCTCTCTAGTTAACATCCACATCTTTCCATATTGGTATCATTTTCATGGATTGTATTTTTTTGGAATTAATTAGACATTTTTGAAGTTCATATCAGTAAACTGTGATAGCATCAGAACCCAGTCCAACCTCCAGACCATTTTGCATGTCAAATGCCCTTTTTGTGGGATGTTATGACTTGTGAATATTTTTACCATGAATTAGACATCCCAAGCTTTCCATAATGACTAAGATTTTATTATTTTGAATTTTTTAGATTTAGTTATGATTTTTCAAAATTTGCCCAGAAATGAGGCCAATCCTGGCCGAGAATGAACACTCATTTTCCATATCTCATTTTGGTTTCCATGAGTTGTAGGCATCTTTTTGGGATTCAAATGAGTTGTAATGATGTAATTAAATATGAGGAAGTATAGTATGAGCTCACACTGTCCACGTGACATGGATTGAAATTTTTAGATATGACACAACCCGAAATTAATCCCATTCTCCTTACTTTTTCTATAGGAAGCCTATATGAATTATGATAGAATGCTTAAGAATGACATGAAATGAGCTATAATTTATAGTGTTACAGTCACTACAATCAAGTTTTCATTAATTAAAACCAATCAACAAAACATTAATTGAAGTAACAATGAAATTAGAAAAAGAGATGAAGGAGTAGTCCATTCTTGATTGAAAATTGGAGCTCTAATTTTTGCCAAGAAGTTGCATCCAAGATTAGCTACCAAGAATACCTAAGTATCCATTGAATTCAAGGAATAGAGGAAGAAGACCATGGAAGATGAGTTACGGCTTTAAGGAGGAGAATGGGTGGATGAAGCTCTGGCTTCCAGGAGGTGAATGGAGTGTTTTTTAATGGATGAATGATGTATCGTGTGAATGGATGCATGGAATGGATGGCTAGATCCTTCTCTCGATGCTGTCCAAGCCACCTTTTGTGCTTGCTTGAGTGTATAAGTTGCTCTATCTAAGACCCTTATACTCTTTGTAACACCATACTTCTAGGACTCAATTCGTGCAATTCTCATGCCTCATCTTATGTTTGTTCTATGGAAACAATATAGTGGCATAGGGAGTTATGAATTAAAATGCATTTCTCTACAAGTAAAATTTTTCTTTCGATGTCCTATGGGCCATATGAATGCATATATCACATTCTCATACTTAAACACATGAATATAACTCATTTCCATCATCAAATTTGGCCTACAACTCGTGGAAAGCAAAGGAACACATAAAATCCATGTTTGCATTTTCGGCCAGAATTTCCTCTTTTCTGTCACAAACTTTAGAAAATCATAACTAATTCTAGAAAAATCAAAATCATGTATTCTTTGCCATTCTGGAAGCTACACATGTCTACTTTATACTAAAAATACGCCCAGACCATAACATTCATCACAGAATGTGTTTGACATCCAAAATGGTTTAAAGGTTAGACTGAATTTTGGAACTATCACAGAATTCTGCAGGAAATTTTGAAAATATTTAATTAATTCCAAAAAAATTAAAAACTAACAAACTTTACCATTCCAGAAATCTCTGATGTCTACCCCATGGTAAAAATAGTTTTAGTTCATGAATCATTAAGGAGAAGATGTTTTACATTCGAAAAACTACTGAGATCGCTGCTGTCTTGGCTGCTGTTTTATATTACTGATATAAACTTCTAAAATCTATAACTAATTTTATAAAAATTGAAATCATACACATTCATTCATTCTGGAAAGCTAAAAACGTTAAATTTATGTTAAAAATAATTTCAGAATGAAACAGATGCATTTAGCCATTGGAAATCTATAGAAGAGTGAATGAACTCCTAGGGCGCCACTGCTACTGACAGCAAACTTTAAAAATGCATAACTCTTTCCTTAGACTCCAAATGAGATTATCCCAGTGACCATAGAAAGCTTATGACCTCTAGTTTATGCCTGTAAAATTTCACAATCATTGAACACCATTTGCCTATTGAATGATACAGAATACAAATCTGACCATATGAACAACACATGCCTCATGACAGCAGAAAAATTTGAACTTTGAAAATTTATAATTAATTCTATAGAGCTCCGATTTTTCTACACTTTAGATTTCTAAAAAGCTCTTGATGAGCCCTACATATCTACAAATTTTCATGGCAAATTCCTTCATTTGGTCAGTTTGTGCCATAAGGTTCCATTTTGGTCATTTTTTAGCTCCAAATGGTATCAAAGGGTCTAAATTTACTTCCCAAGCTTGTGTGGCCATTTGAGCATGTGAGATTGCACCAAAATAACATTTTAAACTTATCTTAAAGGTACACAAACCCAGAATTTAGGAACTCACACTCTCACCCTATACCATAGACACATTTCCATAAGGCTAGTTTTGGCATTCTATACCCAAAAATTGCAATACATTCCATTTATTTACAAATTTCATACATACATCATCTATTAAGATATTTACACATGTTCCATTCATTGTGCATCAATTCTAACAAAATATTACATTATATGCCACTCATTTAGTTACAACATAAACAAAATTAAAAGCTTTATGATCAATGTTTCATCTCCTCACTTGGTGGCTTCCATTTCCTTGTTCATTGGCTCCACCTAGCATGTTAAGATATTGAAGAGGAGGGAATGAGATTCAAAGAATCTCAATAGCTCATCTCTCATTCAATCATACATAATGGATGCAAATAAGTCTCATAAATGCATGTATGGTTATGTTGACATGTGCAAACATTCAAGAGACATTTTCATCATTTGAGAAAGTCATACATAGCATACAAAGGCTTGCCAAGCAAGTGGATTGACCTTACCCAATTTCTTGTGGATATTGGACTTGCCTCACTCATTCTTTAAGACGTTCTTGAACTCAACCATGCTCTTAGGAGTCCATCTTGTTTTTGGGAGACTCTTTGCTTTGTCTCAACTAATCTTAAGGGTTCTTGGCTCATCCTCACCATGTTAAGGGTTCTTGGCCTCACCACACTCAAGCAAACCCAAGCACACATCATAAACATCATATAAAACATAATATGTCATTATAAAACTATGGCATATGAATTCATGTTAGCATACTTTTCATGGCTTGAAAATACACATACACACATTCTAAGACAAGCTAAGCACGCATCCATGTATGAGAGAAGGTGGAGAGAGCTATCTTGTTTGCATTTACACACTTTTTCCTTAAACTTTGAGTCCTTTCCCTTGACTTCACACACCCAAGAGGGTGGAGATCATTTCTCTTGGCCTAGACACATCATATGGAAGCGAATTACACTCTTGAAACAAGCTAGGACATTAAACTTATATTTAAGAACATACTTGGTTCCATAAGTCACATAATGGTTCCATAAATGGCCTATTGAAGCAACCATCATGATTCAAGTTCCTGGCTCCATTCTCTTCTTATTCCTAGGCCTCTTGACTTCATTTAAGATCCTTGGAGCCATTACATATTCATTTACAAAAGCTTAGACACAAGTTGCTTCATAAGGTCACATTATGGAAGCCATTGCCTCATCTCCCAATCCATGGCTTCTAAATTTTTTCCAAGGGTTCCTCCCTCCTTCTACCATCATATGAAGTCCCAAACCAAGGTTAGAATAAATTAAAACACTCTCTAACCCCTCCATCTGTCCTAGGCTGACATTATGGAAGCATTTGGGGTTCAAGGGATTATCAATTTTTCCTTGATGGGAGAGCCACTTGGAAGGCTTCTTAGGGGTTGTAAGAACTCAAACAAACCCTCACATATGTTAGGGAATGCATGAATCAAATCAATTTTTACAATTCCTTCAAATGCACTACACTTTTTCAACTTAGAGTTCATTAGTTTTTCTTGCAATTTCTTTGCTTTCTTGGATGGGAGGTGCATGTGGGAAGCTCTCTAGGGGTCTTAGGAACTCTTAGATAAAATCAGATTTGCAAGGAAGCATTTGGATCCCTAATGTTTCCATCTTATTTCCTAATACCCCTTTCTTGATTCTATTGGTTCATTCTTAATCCTTGTCCTCTAAAACCTCTAATCCCTCCATGATTTTGATAGAACAAAACCCCTAAGAGATGGGCTCCTTACTGGATGAAATACCTTCAAAGGAAGGGGGAGGAAGAAGCTACCAAAGAGTGGAGATTTTACCTTACTTTCTTGGTTCCTTTGGCTTGTTCTTCCACTTGGTTGGCTTGCTCCCTCAAATTTTGAAATTACCCTCTTTGTTCTACCCCCAAAACAACACCAAATTAAATGCCAAAACCATCATAAGGAAGAGAAAGAAGAGGGGAAGAAGTTTAACAAGGCAAGGAGTAGGAAAAAGTGGCTAAAACTTACACTTTTCAAAACTTCTTCTTCCTTCCTTGGCCTCCCTTCTTGTGCGCCACTCTCAGCCCTTCTTAATTCTGTTTTAACATGTGAGAGAGTTGGATAGGAGATCTGACCAGAGGTGGGACATTTTTATGAGCCTAGGGATTTATTTAAGCAACTTTTAAACTTTGCAATTTAGTCCCTCTTCATAGTTTTGTTCGTTTGGGCTCATTTCAACTTCTTCTAACAATCATCTTTTCCATCATATTCCTTAGGCTCTTAATCAAAATAATTGCCTTTGGAATCACTCAAAAAGGATCTGAAACCATTACAATCATTCAGTCAAAGTTTCGATCAACTGATAGCCGAAATCACTCACCAGAGGGGTTTCAACTGTTATAGGAATTCTCATGATTTTTAGGGCTTCTGAGAACCCCTGAAAGCTCAAATTTTCCATTTAAAAAGTTTTCCTGTGAGTTTTCAAAAAATTTCAGAAATTATAAAAATGCCTCTACTTCCTTCGGCAAATTTTCTAAGCTCTTTTGGCTCTGATTTTTGAGCATCTTAAACCTTAAATCCTCATTTTCTAGTATTTAAAATTTTATCATAATTATATATGGTCCCAATTCCTTTTATTTCGAGAAATTCCTTTTATATTTGGCTCATTTTTAATGTTTACGAAAAAACTAAACATTGCGTTTCTCACGTTTACAAGGCAACTGAATGTTACACTCTTCACATGTTCTGGACATGTTTCTTGACCCAAGAGTGAAGTGGCTGTGTCCGTGTTAAGTGAGCTAGACGGGAGAGTATTTGAAGAAGCTATGACCTGGGCGTGCTTCTTGTGTGTTGTACATGTGTGTTTTTCTCCTTGAGAAGCCCCCACGTCCAGAAACCTGTGCATGCGAGTGTGCAACGTGAGTCTGCTACGTGTTAGTGTGATATCCGTGCGCGCTTTATCCTGGATGAACCCATGCATGCTGACTTGGAGAGTACGTGTACGTGATGCTGGATGAATGACATGAGGGTGTGTATTATTCGTGAGTGGAGTGAGCTGTCCCATGGAATGCATGATTCTGGTGTGCGTACTCTCCGTGCTAGCTGCTGTGTGGGTTTGTGAGTGAAGCTGTGTTTTGCATTTGTGTGACGTGGGTCAGCCTTATCCATGACTAACTTGTATGCTTTCCTTGTGACCCTTGTGTGTTCGTGGTTTTGCATGCTGCCTATGTGCTTGTTACGTGGAAGGGACAATGGGCTGTGCTTGTGGATTGAGTGAGTGAATGGCAACGTGATGCGGTGTGCTCAGGTGAGGGGAAGGGCCCGTGAATGCGCTAATGACAATGAGATCCGTGGAGTGAATGTGAATTGGAGAGTGGGCCTCTTGTAAGTGTTGTGTGCGTAAATAAGCGGATGGCAATAAGAATGGGCTAGACGTGGATGTGAATGTCGTGATTTCATGGACCTATTGATGTGTGTGGCAGCTTTATGTACATAAACCAGACCCATATGCCCATTCATCTCATTGTTTTTATTATTATTTTCTAAAATTCTATTGAAAATATGGACCATTTATTTCTTCTTTGAAATTGCACACCTGAACTTTTCATCTTTTCTCTAAATCAATGTCTTCCTTTAAGTTCTTTTTGCCCATTAAAATCTGCAAAAATAATTAAAAAATAGAGTAAAAAAATTTACAAAATTAATTAAAAAAATTTAAGCGTTAAAAATTTAATAATTTTAAAAATTGATTCTTAAAATAAAAAAAAGGCCAATAAAATCAAATTTTAATCAATTACATCCATTAAACCACATTTAATCATCAAAAAATCTAAATTAAGAGAATTAATATATATATATATATATATATAAATGACATTTACCACCGTGCTAGTCATAACATCATTTTATGATTTTCTTGTTTTAGTAGTTCTTTTAAGATGTATTTAAAAAAATTGAGTTTGTGCTTCAGTTTTGTTATTTTCCTATTAACTAGAACTTCTAGTTATTTTCTTTATTTCAGATGTGCTATTCATTTGTGAAAGTCTCTGCAGAGACTTTAGTTGTCGAGTTATCAATAGCCAATGATGATTTTTAAGTTTGGACTCGAGATTTTTCATGATCGCTGTAATGCGGTAGGCTTTAATTTAAATAAATTGTTATGTAATAACATTAAGCCCTTCTTGTGTAATATTATTAAGTGACACTTCACATATTACTCAGCGATTTTCTTTTTTTTCATTGAAACCAAACTATATTTTGTTGAATGGGAAAGCTTAATCCATGATTAGGTCATTTTTTATCCAATATTTCTAGCACCAAGTAGTGGACTTCTAGTGAGTTATTCCCCATATCTATAAGACCATAAATATAAGTCTTCCTAAATTATTCAACCAAGAACTACTATATATGTTCAAGGAAAAGGTGCTGTGAGTTTCATCTGGGTGTCGTCAATGTCAATGACGAATCCTTTAAAATGTTGCTTCCAGTAGTCTGCCAATGGATTGATCATCTCAGGCTCTTCAATCTCCATTCTTGAACTCTTGAGGCTCTCTGGAGATATGTTGTACTTGGCATCCCTTTGGTGCAGCAGCTCTGGTCTTACAACCCCAGGACTCACTGCTTGTGGGGACATCATCAGGGCTGGTGCACCCAGTGGAAGCTTGTCCCCTGTATTTCCAATTTTCCACAATATAATTAAGAATCAAAATAATATATATATATATATATCCCAATTATCGTCTTCTTTCTTTTGGTTTTGGCCATCCAAATATCTCTTTATTCCTTAATGCAATGCTACTTACACATGAACAATCAATCACAGCTATGCTAAATTTCAGAATAATAGTAATAATAATAATAGACTAGGTCGACTTGTGAGTATAGTTACTTAATCCAACTTTATAAGCATAGCTTAAATTCAAACCCAAAGCTATACAATTTTAAACCCGAGTGGGATTAACATGAGCTGACCCAATAATAGACATAACACATAAATGTCTTCATTCTTAAACATAGATATATATATATATATATATATATGATTACATTTTATATATTTTCTTGGCAATCTGTCTGTGAAATATGCAATAGTATCAATTTATTCCTTGAATATTTATGGGAGAATTAGAAAAGAGGACCCAAAATAAAAGAAATTTATTATGAAGGATTTGTTATCACTGAGTTTAACTATTTTTTGTTTAAATCAATGGTAATGAATCCTAAAACAATAATAATAAATCTTTCGTAATAAATATTTTTAGTTTTTGGTCTTTAAACATAATTCTCCCAATATTTATTGCAGTCAACTCAATTTTAGTATTTTAACAATTATATCATTTTAATCATGATTCTAACTCAACCATGACTAAATTAATAGCAATAAAAACTTTGACAGCATATTTTTAAAGACTAAATTGATAGTCTCCGACCAATGTAATAGTGTATTTATGTAGCAATTTTCGATCTATAAAATTTTTTTGCTAACAAATTAAATGTGAAAACAAATGTAAATACTTGGGTAAAATTACCCTTACTCATGCTAAATTAACTATACATTGATTTTTCTAAAAAAAATTTTGGATGAAAAATTGTATTTATTTGTAAAAAAAAAATAGTCAAATTAACACTACAAGGCTATTATCTTAAATTTGAGTAAGGTTATTCATATTCAAATAAACATAGATCAGATCTGGCTTTTATGATGAGTCCAAATCAAATTTGGCCTAATCACCAACCTAAAACTCGACATCTTAAAAATTTATCAATAGAACCACTTTCAAGATAGTTTTGTATACCTCTATCAACTTGCCATGTGCACCAGAACTTTCCATAAGTTTTGGCAAGGTTTTCAAGTTCTGGCATCCCGACCATCTCAGGAACTCCTGGGTTCACCCATATCCCTGATTTGATCTGCACCATTAATTCTTTCTCTTCAACATATCAATCTAAACTATTACTGATACAAAAAAGAAAATGTTCCCAAGACGGCAATAAAAAAAACAGAACTATCAAACTCTAATCGCTCAAAACCTCGTAAGCGTGCGAATGCCAAAGCTTCTGCTCCTCCGGGGGTAGATCTTCAAAGATCTTATCAGAAACAATGTACTCCACACCTGTCACCCAAAAGAAGCGTCAAAAAATTAACACCAAAATCAACTTCCAAGCGTTACACGATAATAGCATAAAAAATATAGACACGCCCATAATTTTTTTTTTGGGTGATATTGGATATTATCACAAAAAAAAATGTCATCACATGCTTCGGTACCAAACACAGTATTATAAACAGAGACATCTCGAATGCCGTCTAAATAAGCGAGGATCATGATAACCATATATATAAATATATATATATATATATATATATATATATATATCAAAGAAGACAAAGGGGAGTTATGGTGACCGAGGAGGCGCCCTTTGGAGTCGTCAGAATCGTAGACGGCACATTGGAGGAGGTCCTGGTTGAGGCGGGAGCAGTAGTGGTGGGTCTCGATCTGGCGGCACATGTCGTGGCTGTAAATTGCGAAGGTGCACCCATGCAGGCTCATCTGCTTGATCGGTTTCAGCGACTGCAGCATCTGGGCACCCTTGTCGATCACTTGCTGCCCCATTGACATCGGCTCTCCGGGAGTCGGTTCCGACCCGTTTGCCGGAGATAGACCAGGTGACCTGTCCGTGGAAGCCATTATTTCCGTCGTCAGAAGCTTCTCTCTCTCCCTCTCGCTGTGGTTACTTTGTTTTAAGAGAGACTGAAACTGGAGACGGCTTGTAGAGGGAGAGAGGAGGAAGACGGGCGAATGGCATGTGTTACGTGGATGGTGGGTTGGGTGCCACGTAGACTGATGGGTGCTTACGTGGCAGAGGTGACTTAGGCGTATTGTCAGTTGGAGAGAGCAGAGCAACATCCGGGGCTGTTGAGGGATTCTGCCCTTGTTTTTGTATTTTTAAGGGAAAAGAAAATTACATTTTTAGATACATCTTATTAGTATAATATATGTAATATAAATAAATTAGATTAATTATAAAGAGATTTATAAGTATATTAGTCATACAGTGCTAATAAATTTTAATTTTGATATAGTTATATTTTTTTAACAATTATTTTGATATAATAATTTTTTTAACAAATTTAGTATGTATCTAAAAATCTCTCAATTCAGACCCAAGGGCCATAAGCTCCTAAGGAAGAAAATTGATGAAGAACCTAGCCTTCTTGGAGCCTTTTAATAGAAAACATCAAGAAACACTTTCAACTTCTCTTCTGGCTTTGGTGGGAATAGGACGTCCTGTTAAGATATTTTAGTCTTTCTTTAATTTTTTTTATTAATAAAAAAATTTAAAGATTCTAACTTCTTTCTGAGACTGAACGTCTTATTTTCGCGAAGAACGGAAGAGAAGCTAGACCGTCAAGAAACCCTACTAAATTAAACAGGCCAGCACATCCAAATTTCTTCATAGAGAATATTCTGTCGCCTAAACAGGGGCTGATGTTTTTATAAAAAGAAGAAAAAATTTAATTTTATATTTTTTCTAACATTTTAGATGTCCTGCATAGCACAATCACCGCACAATAAGGGATCCAGAGTGCATGCAAGATATGTCAAATATGAAGAACTAATAAGAAAACCAGAATGTGCTTAGGGGCATAGGCTGAGCTATTGGTATAGGATCAAGTTATTTAAGCTTATTAACTACAGGGGAAAAAATAGGAAAGAAAATAGGTCAGTTTTTTTTTCTTTTCCTTTGCAAATGTTATAAAAATCAAGATAATTAAGATTTAAAAAAAGATTGTAAAATTACATATTCAACCTCAAAGTGTTTCTATTGATTTTTTCCCCTTTTGAAGACGATAATGATACAGTTTAAAATTTTATAAGCTAAACCACTAAATATGATTCAGTGCGGATAGTTAAAAAGAAGTTTGTATAATCCAAAAAATAAAACTTCTATAAGCTTATATAAACATTTTTATTTCTCTCATATTTCTCCTCAATGTTAAAATTGGTTAATAAAACTTTCACCGCTAAATTTTATTCCTTTCAAAATCATCAATAAAGTGTAACTTAATCTACTTGACAGAATGTTGTAGTTTTCTTATTTATTTCAGTTCGATGTAATTCAGGTGAAAAATTACTGAAGGAAAAGCAACATGTACATATTTCTTTTGCTACACGCCATCATGAAATATTAAACCTAAGGCCTTTGCCAAACTACTCGTACTCTCGTCTTACCCATCAAAAGAAGTAAGCAATTAAAATTAAATCATAGAAGAGCTCATATAATCAATGATTGCATGACTATTATCAATTGAATGACTAAAACCAATTCTACATCACAAAATAACTGAAGCCTGCCTATGTAAAGAATGCTCGACTGTAGTTTCTAGATGAAAGGAATAAAGAAAGAATAAAATATTACCCAAAAAAAAAAAAGAATCAGTAGTTAAGCAAAGAGTACTTTATCCTCAGAACAATTTTTCCTTTTTCCACTCCAAGCTTAGCTCCAGTGACTAACCAATGACCAGGAATATCTTGAGGCCCTTTAGACATTTCTGTCATGTCCACAATTTTTGCCAGTTTTCCAGTGTGGATTGAACTATCTTCCTTTCTATCATCTGAGGCTTTCTTTCTTACTGATGATGAGGCACCATCCACACTCTGTGCAGCAGAAATGTTGGAGGGGCTATGATCCCAGACAGACCGCCTTATTGTACAACCCGGTACCTTGGAGAAAAGGAGCTTGAGGTGTAAGACGTTTTTGGCACCAAAATCCCAGACACCAAGCTGAGCCCCTGTGACAATGTAAACACCAGAGAGGTCCCCAATGCTAGTTTCGGTGTACTCAATTGGTGCAGTGCTTACATGGGAGAAGTTCTTCCATTTGATTGGCTCAAACCAACGGCTGTCTTGCTCCTCAGGACCTTGCCACTTGGGAGCACCTATGGCCATGTGAGCATCCCAGTGTGGTTGAAGGATTTTTGGGAGGGACACTAAATGCTGCAAATGAATTGCAAGGCGATTATGTTTAATGCCTTCAAGGCTAAGTCTGAGCCCAGTGACAGGCTTCCGCCCCACTGTTACCTGCAACACCAAGTCCTTTTGTTACTTGGCCAGATAAATTGAAAATGCCCGTAGGGTCAACCTCAAAAGAATGATCTTATGATGTATGCTTTAACAGTTATTACTATAAAAAAAATGACACTACAGAAAAAGAACTATGTCTACGTCAGATATTTGTTTTAGACAATACTTCTAAATTATTCATGGACAATTCAAATTTTATTGTGTCACGATATTCATATTTGTTTGTTGCCCTGTATCATGTCAATTTCTGTGCTTCCTAGATCATTAGAAACTCCTACGATGAAAATACACATCAAGGAGATACCTTGACTGATATGTCAAAATCCCATTTTTGGTTGGCCCAAACTGTCATTTTAAGCATCAAGCATTAGTCTAGCTACAACACATTTAAGTATTAAATCTGAATTCAACATGAATGGACGCATATATATAGCAGTTAGCAAACTAAAACATTTGTGCTGTCAGAGAGTGTATCGTTCAATCCCTTATTGCAATAAAAATGAACCTTGTAATTTTTCACTTATTTTAGTTAGCTTGGTTGCAGTCTCTCATCAGCAATATAAATTGGCTGAGAAAGCATATGTACCATCTTGATATAGCTGGTTTCTACTCAGTGAAATGATGAAAGACAGTTCTAGCAGTTATTTTACTGTCATATGGGATAGTTCTTTACAACATAGTTTGATAATTATATTCAATCAAGTAGGATTTAGTAAACAAACCTGATCTGGACTGACATAAAGCTTGGGGTCCCATCAAGCTGAACTGAAGTGAGGGACAGACAGGCTCCTTTCTTTGTAGATTGTTCTGCTCTGGCGCCCAAACTTGAGTTATTTGGAAATCCAAGAAGTATTGCAGGTCTTCAATAGGTGGTTTGACTGGTAAATATAACAGATGTAAATGATACGTGATTTTTAAAACTGTGGCAACAGACAGCTATCTTAACAGTAGTACATGGCAAATTCACCCTAAGATCATCATTTCTGGTGTTAATGTCCTCAAAATCCAGCATATTTATAGCTAATTTTTGGGCTCACTAAAGTCACAATGAAATGCCAATAACTGACCATAATTTCTTGAAATTTTCACAAACACTTGGGTGTCCAGCATGTATGCATTCATAAAAAGTAAACTACTAAAAAAAAAAACAAACTCTGCCTATGACGAGCCTTGATGCAAATCATTTTTCATAGCTGATCCCAAGTCCGGAAAAAAGAGGAGGGTTGTGTTAGACAATCGACAGCCAACGTAAAACTTTGTCGAATCTTTATGACATGGACAATCGATATATTAAACGTAATGCTAGGGCGTTGCCCGGAAGTAACGCGTTGTATAGCTCGAGTATAGTGACAAATGAGCAAGAGCCGCTGCATCATCGCCTGAGTGTAGTGAAAAATAAGCAAGGGCTTCCACATTTTCGTGAACGAATGTGGGTAAAGAAATTAGTTCACGAGAGTAGGATTCGTTTTGAAACTTGGAATATAGGTACACTTACGGGTAAGTCAATGGAAATAGTAGATACTATGATTAGGATGTGTATACAAGAAACTAAATGGGTAGGAGAAAAAGCGAAAGAATTAGACACTTCGGGTTTTAAATTTTGATACACTGGGAAGGCTAAATCTAGAAATGGGGTAGGTATAATTGTAGATAAGTTTTGGAAAAATGTTAATAGTGGATGTAAAAAGGTTAGGAAATAGAATCATTGCATTAAAGTTAGTAATGGAAAAGGAAATTTTTAATGTTATTAGCGCCTATGCACCACAAGTAGGATTAGAAGAATATCACAAAGTAAAGTTTTGAGAGAATTTAGAATGTTTAGCTCAGGAAATACCATTAGGAGAAAAGATTTTTCTAGAAGGGGATCTAAATGGTCATGTGGGAAGTGTATCTTCAGGTTACGAGGGTGTTCATGGAGGACATGGCATAGGAGAACCAAATGCAGAAAGTAAAACTATTTTAGACTTTTCATTGACGTTCGATCTCATATTAGCTAACACTTGTTTTAGAAAACGTGAGGAACATCTTATCACGTACAAAAGTAGAAGGGTATGTTCTCGAATTGATTTCTTTCTTATAAGGAAATCAGATAGAAAACTTTGCATGAATTGCAAAGTTATACCTGAAGAGAGTTTAACTACTCAATATAGAGTTTTGGTTATGAATGTATGAGTTAGGAGAAGAGTAAAAAGCAAAGGCGAAAATAGGATGTTAAGGACTAAGTGGTGGCAACTAAAAGGGGATAAAGAAAAGAATGTGCAGAGACGGATTGTAGATGAAGGACCTTAGGAAATACAAGGAAGTGCTAACGATATATGGAATGAAATGGCTAAAGAGATTAGGAAAGCGACAAAGGAAATATTAGATGAATCAAAAGGTTTTGGACCTAGAGATAAAGAATCCTGGTGGTGGGGTGCAAGCGTGCAAGATAAGGTTAAAGTGAAGAGGGAGTGTTATAAAGTGTGGTCATTATGTAAGAGTAATGAAAATTGGGAGAAATATAAAGTAACTAAGAAAGATACTAAGAAAGCAATGAGCGAAGCAAGAACGAGGGCATTCGATAGGTTATACCAATCTTTACGTACTAAAGTTGGAGAAAAAAATATTTACAAGTTAGCTAAAAGTAGAAAAAGAAAGACGAGACGTGGACCAAATAAAATGCATTAAGGATGAAAAAGGAAAAGTCTTGGAGAGAACGGTGGAAAAGTTATTTTTATAGGTTTTTTAATGAAGGCCACGAGATTTCATTGCAATCGAATAAATCAAACACTAGAGAAGATGATCAAAATTATACCTTTTATCGTAGGATTTGTGAGACAGTGGTAAAAGAAGCATTAAAGCAAATGGAAAGTGGCAGAGCAGTTGGACCGGATAATATACCAATTGAAATATGAAAGGGTTTAGGAGTGAAAGGTATAAGTTGGCTTACAAAATTATTTAAAGAAATTATGAGATCTAAGAAAATGTCAGATGAGTGGAGGAGAAGTTCTTTAATTCCTATTTATAAGAATAAGGGAGACATTCAAAATTGTGCAAATTATAAAGGAATTAAGCTCACGAGTCACACTATGAAATTATGGAAAAGAGTAATTGAGCGACGATTAAGGAAAGAAACCCAAGTTACGGAGAATCAATTTGGTTTTATGCCAGAAAGGTCAACTATGGAAGCAATATATTTGTTGCGAAAATTAATAGAGCGATATCAAGAAAATCAAAAAGATTTACACATGGTGTTTATTGATTTAGAAAAAGCATATGATAGAGTATCAAGAGAGGTTCTATGGAAGGCTCTGAAGAAAAAAGGAATTCGTATAGCTTATATTCGAACAATACAAGATATGTATGATGAGACTACAACTAGGGTAGTAACAAAAGGTAGACCTACAGAAGATTTTTCGATAACTATTGGTCTACATCAAGGGTCAACTCTGAGCCCTTATCTTTTTACTCTAGTATTAGATGTGCTTACTGAACATATCCAAGAGCCGGTGCCACGGTGTATGCTTTTTGCAGACGATATTGTCTTAGTTGAAGAATCGAGAGTGGAAATGAATGAGAAGTTGGAGAGATAGAGATTAGCTTTGGAAACTCATGGATTTCGTTTAAGTAGAAGTAAAACGGAGTATATGGAGTGTAAATTTAGTAAGAGACACACCACTTCTAGCGCAGAAGTAAAAATTGGAGAACATATTATACCACAAGTTACACGATTTAAATATCTTGGATCTATCATACAACAAAACAAGGAAATAGAAGAAGACGTAACACATAGGTTTCAAGCGGAGTGGATGAAGTGGAGGAGTGCTTCCGGTGTTATTTGTGATAGAAGAGTACTACTCAAACTTAAGGGTAAATTCTATCGTACAGTTATAAGACCTGCAATGTTATATGGAACTGAGTGTTGGGCAATAAAAAGTCAACAAGAGAATAAGTTCAATGTTACAGAGATGAGAATGTTGCGTTGGATGAGTGGACACACTAAACGAGATTGGATTAAAAATGAATACATTAAAAAGAAGGTGGAAGTCGTACCTATTGTGGAAAAGATTGTAGAATCAAGACTTAGATGGTTCGGTCATGTCGGGAAGAGACCTATAGAAGTCCCAGTTAGGAGAGTAGATGAGATAGAGAATAGTCCAATAATTAGAGGTAGAGGAAGATCAAGAAAAACTATAGGAGAAATTATCAAGAGAGATTTAGATTTAAATGGTTTATCTAAAAATATAATTTACGATAAGTGTTTATGGCGTCGATTGATCCATGTAGCCGACCCCACTTAGTGGAAAAAGGCTTTATTGTTGTTGTTAATGTTGTACTAAAGAAAAAAACAATTCTTTAAATTTTCACCAAATTCGAGGGACTCCAGCATTTTTATATCGTATAAACAAATAAGAAAACATCCAAAAGAAGATCTAGGCAACAAGATAAATATTTTACCAGATTGCATTTGAAAATAGAAATATCATCTAAATATTTCAACATCCCTACCATTAACCTATGATGATTTGGGTACAAAGATTTGTCCAGAAAGTCTCGTAATGATTTGAATGACTTAAAAAATGACAATAGATTCAGTGAAAATCCTCTCTGGTGGCTGCATTTTAAGACTGCATTCATCAAACTTTCCACAAGATCTTCTTTTGCTCAACTTTTTTTCAAAGTTTCCTGTTTTGGTTAAGTTTTCATGGATGTTTGTTTTACTTAGCTTATGAAGCTAGCATTTGTTGGCAAGAAATAGTCAGTTATTAATGTCATACGTCTGGTGCAGATAGACTGAGATAATTTTAAAACCATCTTTGATTAATTTTGAAATTTTAGATTTTGAGAAAGACTATGATGTTAGAAGCTTCTAACATTTCTTAAGTGCAATACCTTTAAATAATTATTCTAATCAAGTTTGCATTTCTCACCATAGTTTTATTATTTAGATTAGAACTTACACTCAAGATAAAGGTCAATAGCACGGGTCAAATGCTTTACACCAGGCACTCCTTCAAGGAAAGAAACAATGGGTGTAAAGGTCATGTTAATAATATCTGGCGCCAATTTCACAGTTTCTGCCCATTTAGCATGACTTTGCTCAAGATCATCCCCTCCTCTCCTCCTAAAAATGACAGTCACATCCTGCAGCAACAAATAGATAGGTCATCTCATAAGTCATATAGATTTCCATACCATATGCACTGAAACAGTGAGCAAATAATTTTCAAAGAGATGGAGTGCAATGGAGAAACAATCAGCATATGCAATAAAGAGTAAGGATTAAGCCAGAACAGATTTGGCCAAAATTAAAGGAAGTTGCATGAACACACAAGCAGAAAAAGGTTAACCAATACTGAAATCCATGGGGCAAAAGGCCATTTTGATACTAACCTTCTCCTTGTACCTTAGAAGACCAAGACTTGACTGGTTTTTAACATCAAACCTATCATCTCCGACTTCCTTCACAAAGTTCTCAATGTCTGCGACTGACAAACCAGATCCCTGGTGCTGCCTGATATAAACTACGTCTCTTCCACCAACTGTTGCAGATGTAACAATATGGGTACCATAATTCTCAATAAAACTGAGAAGCAATGGCAGAAGTTTATAATTAGAACTGACCCTGTTGATCCTATCTAACTGATATAGTAAACAATTTTTCCTTCGGGGTTTTGAGGGGAAGGGTGTTAAGCCTTATTAACAATCAAATTTTGTCAAAATATAAATATAAATTGTGCATTCTATACTGTCTCAGCACTGCAATCAATATTTCTCCTCTATAAAATAATGGGATAAAGACAATCACATTCAATATATGGATCAGTAATATCAGATGGTGTATGCTTCTTGCAGTTTTTTCAGGCATATCACTACTACCGCCTCTGCCATTCGAACACATAAATATTAATTGAAAATAATGAGACAAGCTATCAGAAGAGATACCCTATTTTCATACCACACATCAAGTTTTAGCTTCAAAGGACTTCTGTGTATTTCTCAGAGCAAATTAATAAGAATGCACATATCTGTGATAACCCCACCAAGAAGTTATGCTATACAAAATCACTATTCCATCCATTCATTAGTAATAACCAAACTCAAATCATGTTCTAGAACTTATAGTTACTTAGGCAAATTCAATAAAGCATGGACACACATATCTTCAGGTTTGTCAGCATGTCAAACAAGCATCAAACATCGACAGTGCCACAAACACACTGCCAACATGCATATGGATGTGTTAAAATTTAAAAAAGTATTTTTCATTTTGGTTCTGACATGCATCAGCTGTGACATGGCTTGGGCACATCTGAGAGACAGATTGGGGACAGCTGACCCAATAAAAAGAAAAGAAAACAGTCCCAAAAAAAAAAACAAATGATAGAATCAGATATTAGAAATGCCATCTTGATGAGACTATAAAAGCTCTTTCCTAATGTCAACAGCCCCAGCTTGGGCTGCCACCGCAATCTGCATCGGTCCATGCCCCAAGTAAATAAGCAGAATGGCTGATGCCGTTCCATATCCAATCAAGATGCATTGCCAACCCCCATCTACTTCCCTCCCAAGGATTTCAAGCACTTTTTTACTCTCTTTTCAAAGTCCTTTTCATCTTTTCCAAGTTTTAGTTATACATGAATAATTTGAAATTCTTAATAGTATAGTTTGCCATCTTTCTATAGTATTCTTTTTTTTTTTGGGGGGCAATAAAGTGTAAGATACTTAGAATCTAGGATAATGCAGGTTGTGTTTTTCTTTGGAAGTAGATCATCAAATTAAAATTTCAAAGGATTAAGATTTGAATATGATATATACGACAGGATATATATATATATTCCTTATCATGTTTTATTTTTTTTTTCTTAAATTTGCAGTGTCAACATATTCATGCTTCATGAGGCAAATTGATATAATAATAAATTCATAAATGCGTTAAAAATTAGAAGTCAGAAATTGGAGAGGGTTTCAGTTCATGGTTTGAAGGCAGGAGATTTCTTTGATGGTTTTATAGAATGATTGGATCTGTCTAAAGTTTTTTCTTTTGTCTTCCTTTTTCTGGTTTTTATTTTTATTTTCATTTTTTTTTTGGGGGGGACAATTGTTCTACGAGGAATTTATGCTTCTTTGCAGTTCTCTTGTTTATCTTAATAAATTATTCTTTATCCCCCAAAAAAAAAAAAAACTAAAAGCATGCAACATGATATCTTTTAGATATCTTTGGACAATAGGAATTTGGCATAGGTGACAATGACGTATAGTAAGTAGGACATACAGAACTAGTTTATTAACTCTTATTATCACTGTTATTATCATTACATTATCAGAAAAAACTTCATTAAGAAAGCTTACGGTGAATTCAAGTATACAAATTTGTATATACTAGTAGCCACATAAAGGTTTTCTTTTAATTTAGCTTTGCAAAGTATATTTGCAATTGAAAATTTTAAATCAAAATTGAGAACCAAAACCTAATCAGGAAGTGTTGATTTAGAAAGTAGAGTCTGCATACGTATACATAAATCTACTGAAAATATCAAAAAAAAATTTCTAATTATTAAGTTATATCCAAGCAAATGTGTAAGAAATTTTCCACAACAAGAACTGACTGGATATCATTCACAGAAATCAATGGAAACAGTAGTTTACCTCGCCAAGGATGCTGGATCCCAAGAGTAAGGAACAGCACGCTTGATTTCTTCATGCAAGGATAAATTTAGTTTGGTTAATCTAACTATGAACAGTGGAATATAATATCCAACCATAGCAAGGGATTTTGTGGCTGCTGCATCAACCATCTGGGAGCCAGTAAAATTGAACATGGAATTGAAGCTTCCAAGTGGAATTTGTCCTGTTAGGCCAGACCTTTCATTAAAATATTTTGCCATCTGGAAAATCAAGCATCAGAAAAGGTCACTAATCTTGTTCAATTTATAGGCAGAGCTGTTCACAGTGACCAGAGGAATGGGTCAATATCTTTGAAGCATGAGCAAATGCGAAGCAATAAGGCAAGTGATCCAGCATACTTTCCAAGTTCTGTCAAGCAGTGGGCAAGGCTGCTCAACAGAACTTGGAGATTCCTAGCTACACTTCATGTAATGAGGCAAGTGATCCAGAATACTGAAAAGATAAAAACACAAGGATATATAATTCTAGTCCTTCACTTCTCTACTACTTCATCGTTCCCACATAATTGAAGGGAGTCAATCAACATGATTAAGCTGACCCTATATTAGTTGGCCGGCAGATCTTTGGAAGAATTTGCTGCATCATTCTTCAGCCTATTAGATATACAAAATTATTCCATGTCTTCAAGACATAAAAGGGAAAAAAGGAATGATTCTATTCTTGAAATCTCCAGAAGCATTTCTACAGACTTTTGGGCTGAAAAACTGTTCAAAAAATTAGTGCAACTAACAGAACCATAATAAAAAGATTTTTCACCTAACATTTATTAATTATTTGTGTTTGGTTTATGACAAAAAGAAGGTGCCTCGTGGTGTTCACAGATATGCTTCTCTGTCCTCATTTATTTCAGCGGGATTCATGGGCTTCTGTCCATTTAAATCCCAATGGCTCTTTTCCTGTTTTAGTAGAGTCAAAAGTAGTAATTAATGGGTCTACAAGTCTGTGTTTTATTTCTGTTTCTGACTTCAGCATAGGATTAATTCAATTTACTTTCTTTTCTTTTCTGGTGCACTAGCTGTCGGTTTTCTTCTGTTTAAAGGTTGGTTGTGCTTCTTATGTATTAGAAGGCTGTTTTATCAATAATATTCGTGCATTATTCACATGGTATCAGAGCCTCTCCAGTCTGATTACCTCCATGCCAAAGTTTGGCCTCCATACGTCCTCTAAAGCCCCTGAAACCACCACTAATATGTCATCCCATCTGAATCAAGGGATGGCTGACAGTGTTCCAGTGTGTATCACTGGACACAAATTAAAGGGGTATAATTATCCACTTTGCAGTAGGTCAGTGATGGTTTACATCTGTGGCAAGGGAAAAGAGGGGTATCTGATCAGATAAATTAAACAGCCAAACAAAGATGACCAGAAATTTAAAGCTTGGAAGGCTAAAAATCACCAAGTCATGGCTTTGCTCATTAACTCCATGGAAACCTCCATTGAGAAAACTACATGTTCCATGAGACAGGCCATGACATTTGGGACTCAGCCTCTGAAGCTTTCTCAACACAAGGAATTGCTGCTGAGGTTTTTGACATTGAGTGCACCATCCATGAGCTGAACCAAGAAGACATGGCTGTCAACCACTACTTCAGCATCCTCTCAAAGCATTGGCAGCAACTTGATCAACTAGAGAGCCATAGATGGAGCTGCACAGATGATGCAGCATACCATAAGAAGGTTGTGGAGAAGAGAAGAATATACAAATTTCTCATGGGCCTCAACAACAATCTCAATAATGTAAGAGTAAGAATTCTTGCTATTAAACCTTTGCCTACACTAAAAGAAGTTTTTTTTTTTTTTTAAAGACATGAAGAAAGTGGGAGAAAAGTCATGCAAAGTGGAAACCATACCTCCATTCCCCAAGAAGCCGCTGGTCCTGCAAGCCATGCCTCCAACAGCAACTACACCAGCCAAAGCAATAGGGGAAGTGGTGAAAAACCTGGAAGGATGTGGCGTGACCACTGTAATAAGAGTGGCCACACCAAAGATAGCTGCTGGAAATTGCATGGACGGCCCCCAAATTGAAAGCCAAAGTGCAGAACAGAGGGAAAAAGTGACACAGCCAAAACAGAGGAGCCAACCAACTCTGATCCAACACTATTTACCCAAGAGCAACTTGAACTACTGCAGAAGCTGTTTGGACAACAAAATATGATATCTAATAAATCTAAGGGTAATATAGGGGCTGGTAACATAACCCAATCAGGTAAATTCTCCGTTGCTCTTAATACTCAAGTCCTAGAAAATCAATGGGTAGTGGATTCCGGAGCCTCTAACCACATGACTCATAATGTGACAAGTTTTTATAAAATAAATTCATGCACTTCACCTTTTTAAAGGTAAACATTGCTAATGGAACTCTAACTCATGTCACTAGAATTGGGACAATCACCATATCTAAAGATCTTATTCTTAGAGATGTTTTACTTGTGCTTAAACTTGCTTGCAACTTGCTTTCCATTAGTAAACTTGTCAAACACAACAATTGCAAAGTTAATCTTGTCAATGGTGATTGTGAGTACTCAGCTTCCAAGAAGATGATTGGCAATGCTAAGAAAGTAGATGACTTGTATCTCATGGGTTCCAAAGATTCCAATAAATAGAGTTATCACACTAATTCTGAATCTGATTTAGTGTTATGGAACAATAAACTAAGACATCATAATTTTCAATATATGAAAAGATTGTATCCTAGTCTTTTCAATAAAGACACTGATATCTCATTGGAAACTAGTCAAATTGCAAAGCACACCAAAGCTAACTACCCTACTCACATTTATAAACCCTCACAACCCTTACCTTATTCATAGCGATATATGGGGTCCTTTTAAGGTTAGAGGTATCACAGGTAGCAAATGGTTTGTGACCTTTGTGGATGATCATATCTGTGTCAATTGGGTAATTTTTTATGGGGGAAAAATCTGAAGTTTCCACAATTTTTAAACACGTCCACCAATTGATAAAGACTCAATTCCAAACTAACATAAAAGTGTTAAGAAGTGACAATGGTAAAGAACATTGGAACACATCCCTAGGGACTTACCTCACTGAACAAGGTATCCATCACCAAACCTCTTTGGTGTAGGACAAGAGGAGACAGAAGGAGAGATAGAATAAAGGGGAAGATGTCAAGAGAAAATAAAGGGGAAGGAGAAGGAGGGAGGGAGAGAAACAGCTAATAAATTCAGATAATTTTATTAATAATCAATCAAAAGTTATTTAACCCTAATTATTAAGGGTTTTGTATAGAGCTCAAAAGATCAAGAGATAACTCTTAATAATTTAAAATAAAGATAATATTAAATTTTAATACTAACAAAAGATAATTAAAATATCAAATCTTAACCAAAAGATAACTAAAATCAACAAAGTAACAATAATTTAAATATTAGCTCTTAATCCTAATCCTAATAAAATATTTTCCATGTCATAAACAATAGGGAAAATTGGAAAAAAGATAAAGTAGTAGAAAAAGACACTAAGAAGGCAATAAGCGAAGAAAGAATTAGGACATTTGATAGGTTATATCAATCTTTAAGCATTAAAATTGGGAAGAAAAGTATTTATAAGCTTGCTAAAAATAAGGAAAGAAAGACAAGAGACGTGGACCAAGTGAAATGCATTAAGGATGAAGATGAGGGAGTCCTAGTCATGGAACAATATATTAAGGAAGAGTGAAAGTATTATTTCCATAGGCTATTTAATAAAAGATGCGAGATCTCATTACACTCAAATAGGCTAGATACTATAGAAAATGATCAAAATTATACTTTTTTATCGTAATGTTCAAGAGTCAGAGATAAAAGAAACTTTAAAAAAGATGGAGAATTGCATAACAATAGTACCAAATAATATATCCATTGAGGTGTGAAAGGATTTAGGAGTGAAAGATATAAATTGGCTCACAAAGTTATTTAATAAGATTATGAGATCCAAAAAAATGTCGAACGAATGGAGAAGTACTTTAATTCTTATTTATAAGAAAAAAGAAGACATACAAAACTGTACAAATTATAGAGGAATTAAACTCATGAGTCACACTGTAAAGTTATGGGAAAGGGTTACTGAGCGGAGATTAAAGCAAGAGATTCAAGTTATAGAAAATCAATTTGGTTATATGCCTAAAAGGTTGACCATGAAAACGATATACTTGCTGCAAAGATTGATAGAGAAATATCGAAAGAATCAAAAAAATTTACTTATGGTGTTCATCGATTTAGAGAAGGCATATGATAGAGTGCTAAAAGATATTTTGTAGAAGGTTCTAGAAAAAAAAAAAGTTTGTATTACTTATATTCGAACAATTCAAGATATGTATGATAGGATTACAACTAGTGTGAGAACACAAGATGGACAATAACAACTACAACAACAAAATATTTTCTCACTAAGTGGGGTCGGTTACATGGATCAATCGACGCTGCAAACACCTATCGTAAATCATACTTTTAGACAGACGATTTAAATCTAAATCCCTCTTAATAATTTCTCTTATAATTTTTCTCAGTCTTCCTCTACCTCTAATTATTGGACTATTCTCCATCTCATCTACTCTTCTTCTCCTCACATGACCAAACCATCTAGGTCTCGATTCTACAATCTTTCCTACAATAGATGCAACATTTACCTTCTCTCTAATGCATTCATTTCTAATCCTATCTCGTCTAATATGTCAACTCATCTAACGCAATATTCTCATTTCTGCAACATTAAACTTATTGTTAATTTTTTATTACCCAACACTCAATTCCATACAACATTGCAGGCATTATAACTGTGCGGTAAAATTTACCCTTACATTTGAATAGTATTTTATTATCACAAATACTACTCGAAGCACTCCTCCATTTCATCCATCCCGCTTGAATTCTATATTTTACATTTTCTATTTCTCCGTTATATTGTATGATGGATCTAAAATACTTAAATCGTGTGACTTGTGATATGATATATTCTCCAATTTTCACTTCTGTGCTAAAAGTGATGTATCTCGTACTAAACTTACATTACATGTATTCTGTTTTATTTCTACTTAAACGAAATCTATGAGCTTCCAAAGCTATTCTGCATCTCTCCAACTTCTCATTCATTTCCCCTTTCGATTCTCTAACTAGAACAATATCATCAGCAAAAAGCATGCACTGTAGCACCGGCTCTTAGATATATTTAGTCAGCACATCCAAAACTAGAGTAAAAAGATAAGGACTCAGAATTGACCCTTGATATAGACCAATAGTTATCGAAAAATCTTCGGTAGGTCTACCTTTTGTTACTACACTAGTTTAACCCTTATACATATCTTGGATTGCTCAAATATAAATTATATGAACCCTTTTTTTCTTCAAAACCTTCCATAAAATCTCTCTTGACACTCTATCATATGCGTTTTCCAAATCGATAAACATCATGTGTCAATCTCTTTGATACTCTTGATATCTCTCCATTAAACAACAAATATATTACTTCCATAGTTAATCTTCCTAGTATGAAACCAAATTGATTCTCCGTAATTTGAATCTCTTTCCTTAACCTTCGCTCAATTACTCTTTCCCCTAATTTCATAGTGTGGCTCATAAACTTAATTCCTCTATAATTTGCACAATTTTGAATGTCCTCCTTACTCTTATAAATAGGAATTAAAGTACTTCTCTACTCGTCTGACATTCTCTTAAATCTCAAAATTTCATTAAATAACTTTATGAGCTAACTTATACCTTTCACTTCTAAATTCTTCCAGGCTTCAATAGGTATATTATCCAATCTAACTACTCTACCATTCTCCATTCACTTCAATGCTTCTTTTACCTCTAACTCACAAATCCTACAATATAAAGTATAATTTTGATCATCCTCTCTAGTGTCTAACTTATCTGATTACAATAGAATCTCATGCCCTTCATTAAAATGCCTATAAAAATAACCCTTTCACCATTCTCTGATATCATGTTCCGTGACTAAAACTTTCCCTTCTTCATCTTTAATACATTTCACTTGGTCCACGTTTTTTGTCTTTCTTTCTCTATTTTTGGCTAACTTGTAAATAATTTTTTTTTCAATTTTAGTACCTAAAAATTAGTATACCTCATCAAATGCCCTCGCTCTCATTTCGCTCACTGTCTTCTTAGTGTCTTTTTTAGCTACCTTAGATTTTTCCTAATTTTCATCACTCTTACATAACAACAACACCTTATAACCCTCCCTTTTAACTTTAACCTTATCTTACATGCTTGCATCCTACCACCAAGATTATTTATCCCTAAGGCCAAAGCCTTTTAATTCACCTAATATTTCCTTTGCTACCTTCCTAATCTCTTTAGCCATTCCATTCCACATATCGTTAGCACTTCTTTGTATTTCCCAAGGTCCTTCCTCCACAATCCGTCTCTGCATATTCTTTTCTTTATCCCACTTTAGTTGCCACCACTTAGTTCTTAACACCCTATCTTCGCCTTTGCTTTTTACTATTCTCTTAACTCGTACATCCATAACCAAAACTTTATGCTGAGTAGTTAAACTTTCTCCAAGTATAACTTTACAATTCATGCAAAGTTTTCTATCGATTTCTTTATAAGAAAGAAATCAATTTGAGAACATACCCTTCCACTTTTATATGTGATAAGATATTCTTTACGCTTTTAAAAAAAAGTGTCAGCTAATAGAAGATTGAATGCTAATGAAAAGTCTAAAATAGTTTTACCCTTTGCATTTGCTTCCCCTATGCCATGTCCTCCAAGAACACCCTCGCAACCTGAAGATACACTTCCCACATGACCATTTAGATCCCCTCCTAAAATAATCTTTTCTCCTAATGGTATTTCCTAAACTAAACATTCTAAACCCTCCCAAAACTTTACCTTGTGATATTCTTCTAATCTTACTTGTGGTGTATAAGCACTAATAATATTAAAAAAAAAAATTTCCACTAAAAATTTTAATGCAATAATTCTATCTCCTATCCTTTTTACATCTAGAATACAAGATGGACCCATTGAAAATTTTCCCATAACTATTGACCTGCACTAAAGGTCAACTTTGACTTCATATCTTTTTACATTAATCTTGGATATACTTACTGAATATATTCAAGAACCAGTACCATAATATATACTTTTTATAGATGATATAATTCTAGTTGAAGAGTCAAGAAAAAACATAAATGAGAAATTAGAGATGTGAAAATTAGATTTAGAAATACATAAATTTCGTTTAAATAGAAGTAAAAAGGAATATATGGAATGTAAGTTTAGCAAAAAGCATATTAATTCTAACATAGAAGTGAAAAGCAAAAAACATATCATACCACAAATTACTCAATTTAAGTATCTTGAATCTATCATACAACATGACGGGAAAACAAAAGAAGAAATAAACCATAAGATTCAAGCTGGGTGAATAAAATGAATGAGTATTTTGAGTGTTATTACAGATAGAAGAATATCACTCAAAGTTAAGAGTAAATTTTACCGCACAATTATAAGACCAGCAATATTGTATGAAACTGAGTATTGAGCAATAAAAAGTAACAGGAGAATAAACTCAATATTGCAGAGATGAGAATATTGCATTGGATGAGCAGATACACCAAATATGATAGAATTATAAATGAATTCATTAAAAAGAAAGTTGGGGTTGCACTAATTGTAGAAAAAATTGTAAAATCACATCTTAAATGGTTTGAACATGTGTAAGGGAAAACCTATAGAAGCCCTAATAAAAAAAGTAAATTAAATGGAGAGTAGTCCAATAATTAGAGATAGAGAAAGACAAAAAAAAAACCATAAGTGAAACTATTATGAAAATTTTAAATTTAAATGGTTTATCTAAAAACGTGATTCATAACAAAATTTTATGGCTTCATATGATCTATGTCGTCGACCTCATCTAGCGGAAAAGACCTGTCGTTGTTGTTATTGTATTTATCTTTAATTCATAATTTACACATAATTCATAGTAACTTTCCTATTCCTTTCCCATTCACCATTACTCTTGCATCCATACCCCTCAACAAAATAGATAGCTTAGTAAAAAAAATAGACACCTTCTTAAAGTAACTAGAGCCCTTATGTTTACTATGAATGTGCCTCACAATTTTAGGTGAGAAGCTATCACTACCTCTGTTTTCTCATCAATAAAATGCTCTCTAAAGTCCTTAGTTTCCAAACCCCATGTGACACTCTTCTTAAAACATACTTTACAACTTACCTTATTTCCAAGTTACCCATGAAAGTCTTAGGTGCACAACCTTTGTTGACCAGCACCAAGAAAACAAGCTAGACCCTAAGGCAACCAAGTGCACATTTCTTGGGTACACTTCTTCCAAAAAAAGATTACATCTGTTACTCTCCTTCCTTCAAAAAGTTCCTTGTCTCCATGGATGTCACCTTCCATGAAAAACAATCCTATTACTCTAAAACCTCCATTTAAAGGGAGACAACTCATAACAAATGGACTTTTTGGTCTTCATCTCCTCTCACTACCATACCTAAACCCAAGACCACCCTCCATTCTCCTAAACCCAAGAGTGCTTCCCTTGAACCCAAGAGTATGACTCTTGAACAAGAACCAAGTGTTCCTCCACTTCATGACACTCAACAACCCAAAAATGACCCTAATAATATTTAGCAAGAGCAACATGATCAAAACTGTGATCTCAACAACCACATCTACCTTCGTACTTACTCAAGAAAGACAAAGACCCATGAGATAACAAGTACTTCATCCCGTCTTGAGCAGAACCAAGATGTTTCTTAGCCAAGGCCAAGAATAGATGAAAACTCAAATTTAAAGTGGCCTATTGCCTTAAAAAAAAGTACTAGATCTTGTACTTAACACCCAATTGGATATTATGTCTCATACAGAAAATTATCTATTGGCTATAGGACTTTTGCTACTAATGGTTCCAATGAGAAAATTTCCCAAGATATACAAAAAACCTTAAGGTACAAAGCAAGAGATGAATGCCCTCAGAAAGAACCTAACATGGGAGCTAGCAAATCTTCCTCAAGGAAAATGACCTATTGGATGCAAATGGATATTCAGCATAAAGCACAATTCAAATGGGAGTATCAACAAACACAAGGCAAGACTTGTTGTTAAAGGGTTCACATAAACCCAAGAGATAAATTATCAAAAGACTTTTGCCACAGTAACCAAGTTCAACTCTATCAAAGTTCTTCTCTCTTTAGCTACAAATCTTGACTAGTCCCTTCATTAATTAGACATTAAAAATGCCCCCTTAAACAGGGACTTGGAAAAAAAAAGTCTACATATCTATGCCTCCGACCTTTGAGGAGGATAGTGGAAAAATCTCCAAGTTACACAAATGTTAATATAGGCTCAAGCAATCACCTATGGCCTAGTTCAAAAGGTTTACCAAAGCCATAAAATTGCTAGGATACCTCCAAGGTCAAGCTAACCACACCATATTCACTAAGGTTTCACCTAAGGGAGGAATTGTCATCCTCATTGCGTACATGGATGACATCATCATTACTAGAAACATAAGATGAAATAATCAATCTAAAGAAGGCCTTAGGTAAGGAATTTGAGACCAAAGACATTGGTCTGCTAAGATACATGTTGGGTATTGAAGTGGCAATGTCAAATAAGGGCATCGTCATATCCCAACAAAAGTGCACCCTAAACTTAAAAAAACTAGGATGCTAGGTTACAAACCTACTAACACTCTTACAGAGACCTACTATAAAACCAAGTTTGCTTAAGAAAGACCCCCGATTGACACAAAGAGCTTCCAAAGATTAAACTTATATACCTATCCCACATAAAACCCGACATTTGTTTTCTTGTTAACATTATTAGTCAATTTATGAACAAGCCTTATGAGGTCCACCTTGAAGCTGCCCACAAAATTCTAAAATACCTTAAGCTTGCTCCTAGAAAAGGTACCTTCTTCCGAAAGAATGCTTCTCATACACTAGAAGTATATTGTGATATTGATTAGGCAAGGTCTACTACAAATCGTAGTTCAACTACTAGATACTACACCTATCTTTGGGGGAACTTGGTAACTAGGAGGAGCAAAAAAATAACCTGTTGTTGCACGTAGTAGTGACGTAGCTGAATATCATGCCTAAGCACTTGGCATCTATGAAGGTTTATGGTTTAAACGCCTCTTAAGTGAACTAAAAATTGGGTGTTATGATCCTATGAAAGTCATAAATGATAATATAGTAGCTATCAGTATTGCCAAGAATCTAGTACAACGTGATCAGACAAAACACGCAGCGATGGACCACCATTTCATCAAGGAAAAAATTGATTCTAATATCCTTCAACTTATCTACACCCCAACCAAAAATCAGGTTACAGATGTTCTTACAAAGGCTCTCCCAAGGACACGTGGAAGAACTTCGATGCAAGCCAGGGATGGTTAACATCTCCTCAACTTGAGGAGGAGTATTGGTTTATGATACAAAGAGGGTGCCTCATTGTGTTCACAAATCTGCTTCTCTATCCTCATTTATTTCAGAGGGATTCATGGGCTTCTGTCCATTTAAATCCCAATGGCTCTTGTCCTATTTTGGTAGAGTCAAAAGTTAGAATTAATGGGCCACAAAGTCTGCGTTTTATTTCTGTTAGAATCTGACTTTAGTATAGGATATTAGGATTAATTCAATTAATTTTCTTTCCTTTTCTGGTGCATTAGCCATTGGTTTTCTTCTGTTTAAAGGCTGGCTATGTTTTTGTTGTATTCAAAGACAGTTTTATCAATAATATTCGCGCATTATTCACAATTTGCATAGGACCATGAGGGAAACAAATGATTACATCTAAAATGCATCTAGAGCTTTTGCTAAATGGCCCTTAGTTTTTAAGACATACCAATGCATACATACCAATGCAGAGACTAATCCATTTATAGTGTGCTTTTAATCAACTCTCTTCCAATATGGTCAATTTGTCATAACCGGTGAAGCACGGACATTTAACCCAAAAAAAAGCCATGTCTATGTTCAGCACATGTCAATTGCTTGTATTAGACACGGCGCAACACTTTAAATTATATATAAACACTTCAGATTTTTTCATGTCATAGTGTCCATGTCAGTATTGTGAACCATGTCTATGTCAATGCCTATGCTTCCTAGGTCATAACATTATATTTGAACAAAAAATTGATTTGTGCCTTTGTTATTGGCATGAGTTAACTTTTACTGACACTAAATCTAGAACACAGCATACTACATACAAATGTCATTGATCAGGAGGTATAAGCAAAGAAATATCACATAGATTAGGGACCAGAAGGAATCAAACAGCTAAAGAAAGGCCCAATAAAATTGACTCTGCAGGTCACTAAGGATACTTAGGTATTCGTTAGAATTTTAGCCATCCTCAGCTAATGATTCGTTTGCTTAGTGATTATAAAATCAACCCAAGTGAAATATCAATCCAGAAGTCTAATGAAGCAAGGAACAGACACTTCCATACACAGCACAATAGAACACAATATAATCTCAAGCCTACCACCAATAAAGAAAACAACAGAACAAAATTCCCTCCGCATGACAGAGAATTGCAAGATTCTTATGCTCCCAATTTTCTTCTTATTTCTCCTTTTCAAATATCCAACCCACAAAGAAGTCCAGAAATCAAAATCAAGAAACAAAGCGGATCAAAAAAATCACCTCGTGGAAATTGCACACATCGGTCCTCTCTATACCACTCGTTCCCGTTGAGTAATCAATGTCAACAGAGACACCTGGGATAACAATGCCATCAGAGAGAACAAGATCCCTCTTATGGTCGTCGTCAATTTGAACAAGCCTCGACCCAGGAGTACCTTTACAGTAAAGGAGGCGAATATCGGAAGTGACATCAAAGCCACGACCAAGAGCTTGAATAGAGTTGCGAAGAGTAGTAGTCAGAGAATCAGAGCTTGAGCTTCCCGTGGTCGCCGAGTATTCCATTAAAATAGAAGCTATATGCGTCAGGTTAGGAAATTAGGAGGCGAGTTGAAGAGGAAATTGTTGGATTGATTCTGAATTGCATTTTTATGGGCGAAGAACATAGAAAGTGCAGTTGTTTTGTATTTTTGTGGGGTAAGAGAATGGTGGCGGTGGACAGCTTGACTTTTGTATTGTTGTGAACGGAAGGCATTGACTGTAAGAACAAATCTCTGAAAAACGCGTTTATAGAGACGGGAGGGGACTATGCCTTTGTGTGGACTAGTGGTGGGCCACCAAAATTTGGTGGATCCCACTATTCATTAAAAAAAATTTATAAATTGCAATTTAAAAATAATATTGAATTTTTTTTCTTTTTTATATATTGATTATTATTATATTTTTAATTTATTCAGTTATTTTAATAATATATATATATATATATTAGATTTATAGTTTTGTTAGATGTTAACGTCAAAATTCTTTTTGATAGGTCAATGAAAGCATCTAGTCGCAATAAAAATTAGTTAACAATTATTGATCCTTATTTTTTAAACAAATAGTGAAAAAGTGACACAATTTTTTTGAAATGAATCTTTTTGAGTCCTAAACGTAATGAAATTTTGAAAATAAAGATTTTAAACAAAAACAAATGAAAATAAGTTGAAATAATAGAAGTTGTAACTATAAATATTACTTCATATTGATTCAATATATATATATATATATATGAATATCAAACAATATCAAATGACAACTAAAAAATTTTAAGAAATTTTGTTATAATTCAAATGATTAACTATAAACAAGTGTAGAGTGTTGAAATAAAACGGAAATAAATACATAAAGCAAATAAACAACTACAAAATATTAGAAATAAAGGCATAAAGTGAGTAAACATTAAGTAAGGTAAGAAAAAGTGAAGTGTTAAATAGTTTTTCATAATTTTTTTCTGTGTCCTTGTATTGTAATCTTTCTTTCCTTTTATAGTGTCATTCCTTCGCTAATAACTACTCCTAATAGATTATCATTCACATTTTACGTCTCTAATAGCTTTATGACCTATTTTGTACTTAATCAAAATATGATGTATAAAAATCATACTAATTGAGTCAATCTCTACATTTCTTTTTTTTTTCTTACATGTCAGTCATTCTTTAATCATCAAGGCTTTCAACTAATTAGCTAAGACATTGGTTATTCATCATTTCTCAGCTAATCATGCTCAACCAAGAACTCAATTATTCATTATTCTTCAACTAATTCATCAATCACGACCTTAGCTTTTGATTAATCATATTCAACTACAAGCCCGACTTTCTTTCTTTTTGAACTAATTAGCCAATTATGATCTCGACTAAGTTTATTGTTTTTTACTATTAACAAATTTATATAAAAAATTTTTAAATATATGTTTCTTTTTAAGAATGCATCTAAATTTAAAACAACACTGCATTAAATTTCTAAAAGTTTACATAATTTTTATTAAATTTTACTTAATTTTATTGAGTCTTTGTATATGGGATCCTAAGTTTGGCATCCCTATAAAAAATGGAATGGGGAAGGTGTAATACCTTGAAAATATAAAATAAATTAAACTAAACTAAATTATTTTAGGTTATTAAAATAAAAACTAAATAATCTTTAAATTAATTTTAGAGTTTATAAAAAAATTTTAAAAACTTTTCTAATTAATGTAAATACCAACTAAAACATATCAAATTTTCTAAAGTCAAAAGTGCAATATTAACATAAAGATATTTTAATACTTTTCACACACTTTCTCTTTCCACCTTTTTCTTTTTGTTGTGTCGCTTTTCTTCATTTTCTTCACCAAAGCTCTACACTTTTTGATGAAAATCCACATTTCTTCATCCTCCAAATTTTCTCTTCCCTTTCGGTCACTTCCAACTGCGCACCTCCCACCGTTAGCTACTGTTTTGACATGCTACATTTTTTATGTGTTTTCCCCATTGTTGTAACTCTATTTTCTTCATCTTCTTTCTATTTTCCTTCACGGTTCAATCATGGGTTTTGTGGAATTTGAAGATTAGTTTTTCTCTTCCTTCGTTCATCTTTTTTCACTAATATTCATCCTTTTTACATGCTCTATTTAAAGCTTAAAAATTATGTAGCTCTTTTTTTCAATTTGGCAGTGAGTGAGCTTTCAAGTTAGGGCTTTTGATTGTGAATCTTCAAGTAGCAAATTAGCACTTTCCACTTTATCCTCAAGCTCCAAAAAGTAAGCTTTAAGTTTAATTTAAATAATGGAAGTTTAGATTGAAAAATCTAAACTTAAGGTTTGTATTCAAGATAGTAAAGTATGCAAAAATTTAGGGTTCTGTATTTTAGAGAACATATTAGGTTATATAAATAATTGTAAATATTAGTTGTGTAGCAAAATTATTTAATTTATATTGGTCATAATTTTATATGATACTAAAGAGATTTATTCAATTGGAACTCAACATTAGACAATAGGAAATAGGAATCTATATTATCGGTCCCAACCAGTGAGTGTATAAATAATGGAGTGGCATATCCATTTTATTCCATGTTATATTACTGTAATGAAAATTTTGTTTTGCAATTTATACACTTTACTCTTTGGAAAAACAAATCGATGTTTTCAAAACTCTAAAATAGGTGTGTATACATATTCATATAAAGATTTAATAAATTAATTAAAACAAATAGATAATTGAAATGTGGCAAGATATATACTTGTAGAATGCAAAGAAGAAATTGGAGGAAAAAAAGTAGTGATGTATATATATACACACACACATATTTATGAGAAATGTTTTATATTGTTTTGTGGTTTCATATTTTATGATGACTTTATTGAAAGATAACTCACTTTATTTAATTATTTCCTTGATTCCTTGTTTATTTTTAATTATCTAAATATTATTTTAGCGGATTTTATTTCTTATTTTTTTTTTAAATAATATATTGGAATCTAATTAGGACCTCATAGCTATTAATGGAAGTAACGGCTTAGGTGCATTTAGAATCAATTGTGAATTGTGATAACACTACGATGTGATGTATCTAGTGCCACAACTTGGGATGCTAAATAAGTACTATGAAAGTCTTAATGGAATGTATCCAAAGAAATGACTAGAGATATGATGTTATTGTTTGATTGTAAAGGCACTTAGTGGTTTAGTTCCCTTCTATGATACTTGCTTCCATAATATTTTCTTAACATCTAGAAAATATAGTTTTTACTTGAAAGTTTCTTATTTATTAAATAATTACTTTTCATTTCAACTATAAATATTATTGTTCAAATTATTTGATAACTATTTGATTTCTAAAAACTTAAATCTATGCTTGTTCCCTCTCTGTACATTTTATTATTTATGCACTTGTTAAACTAGTGGTAGGCTTATTTCTTTTCATTTGTTATTACTTTATAAACCAACAGACAAAGGAGTGAAGTGATCTAGAAGCTCATGTGCTACCAAGCCTATAGAGTATGTACTCAATTTTGTGAAATTGGTGTTAGACTTCATGATATGGTGGTATATAAGTGTGGGGAGAGTATTTTGAGATTGATATGTGATATGTCCTTTGTGAAGCCTAATATGAACACTTAGAACATGTGTAAATATTGTTTATAGTTTCTTAGCTAGGTATGTTGTTGCATGTAATTTGTTGTTACTGATACTAGTGTTGGTTTGATTTGTTGTAAAAGTTAGGATATCTAATTTTTAAAGAAGATATTGCCAGATTTTCAACAACTTCTAAGTGAAACAATTGAATAAATACGTATTTTTAAAACTTGCTGGTTATATAGACTAGCTTAAAAAAATGTGGTATCATAGTTGAATTTGAATCTTTGAAACTTGCTAAGCCAAGCTAATCAATAAATTGGTTCAACCTATGTACCGGTCATGACTCAAAAATTGGATTGTGACAGAAGGTTTTCACCACCTTCACCTAGTCCCTTTAGCATGTTTACACCATACCTTGTTACCTTAATTTAGTAGTAGTAATATAAATAGAGGACCTAACTTTTTTTAAATTTTAACTACCATTATGATTTCACTCTTGAAGACATTAGAATATGTTCTCTCAATTTTTATTAGCTTAAACTATCCTTATCCTTTTCATTAGAAGAAAAAGTCAAATTCTTCATGTTACACAAATTTTAAACTCTTGTCATAATAGATATAAGATTTGTAACAATCAAATCTATTGCCTAGCCAACTTACGAGTTCTAAGAAGTCCTCCAAAAGGCTTATGGTGTGCCCAATCGGAGAGAATTTCGCCTCTGTCCATGCCATGATAGCACACATGTTTACTATCTTGGCATTTTTTTTAACCCATCTTACTCACTCACTACTTCTCTCTCTAAAATACAAACTATACAAAGTACTATTATTTATTTATTTTTAATTTCAAATAACAATATATCATGGGAGAGTTCTATATTACAAACCAACCTTCCAACCATTGCCTAAAAGGATTTAAGAAAGAGGTGGGAATTGACTAATTAAAAGGAAAAAAAAAAAAGAAAATATATCTAGGGATGAACACAATTCAATCTGGCCTAGTCATCTTGACCACATTGGGCCAAGTTGGATAGAGTTAAAAAAATTTATTATCCGACCCAACTTTGCTGGCTATTTTAACTCAGCTTAGCACCATATGTATATGTATATATATATATATGTAAAGATTTATATAAATTTTTTAATTTTTCTCAAGAACAAAATATAATTTTATAGAAATTTTATATAATTTTTTTAAGAGTTATTTTATAATTTTTATTAAAAATAAATAAAGTTAACTCAACTAATCTAAAATACCAATCTCACCTTGACCTTAGATTTCAAATTTGAAGTTTGAAATCTAATATAAAATCAAGTCAAACAAGCCCTTTAGTAGTTGGAATGGAAGGGAAGTAGGAATGGAAAATTTTGTGAAATACTTATTATATTCATATAATCATTATTTAATAGAATCTATTTTAAAATAAAGACAAAAAGATTATTTTTTATTCTTAAAATTATCTTTTTACTTTTCATTTATATTTTTATCTTTAACTTCTTACCTACCAAACAAACTCTTAAATTAGACCAATACTCAATTTAATCCAAAATTTGTGCAGCACTATGTATCTTTGGAGCTATTTGTCAACATGGAGATGTCAAAATTTAATGAGACATCCTTTTTGTTGAAACCAGCTTAACTGCTGAGAATATGGGTATAATGCCTGGTAGGAATGTGCACTTCAATGGCATCATTTGACAACAATAATATAACCTCCATACAAATAGACGAAGCCCTAAGAAGTAGAAGGGATTCTTACCCTATTTGTAAGTGCGGAGGATCTCATTCGGGAAAGCTTCTTTGCCATCAGAGATCACTTCTGTAATTATAGATTCAGCGGCACAACACAATTATATCCTCAAGAAGTTTGATTTCAGGAATATCATCTTGGCCTCTGCATTGATGCTTTCGTCTATGAAGTTTGTTGAGGAGGGTGCCAATCCACAGGCTATAATTAATTGATTGAGGGTTTATGTTCCCAGTTCTGATCACATTGCTGGAGCCAAGTCAGATGGGTCTCAGAAAATGGTAGATAATAAAACAGTTGGTCTGACATATCTAAGACTATTGCATAGGATTTAATTTTACTGTACTTCAGCGTCCAACTTTCATGTTTTGAGATGTTTCCCAAAAAATAAAAAAAAAAAAATAAAAAAAGATAAAATAAAAAAGATGTGTTAAAAAAATTGAGTTTTAATATATATATAATATTGAAAAAAAATATAAAATTAAAATAAATGTTACACTTACTTTTTTTAATAAGAGATAAATTACTATTATAATTATTTTTATATATATTACATATATGATATAACAAGTATTAAATATAATTTAAGCAATATAAAATAATCATTTTGTAAATTTAACAAATCATAAAATCATTTGATAAAAATAAATAATCATTAAGAACAAAAAAATATGTATTCCCAAAATATTTTTTAATATTAATCAATTATAGGGTAATAGTTAATAGTATTTTATTTCTAAATTTATGAACTTTAGTACTAAATAGACTAACATTGAAATAGAATTTTAAGCAAATCATTTTTTAATAAGTTGTATTTTTAATAGAAAAAATCAACATTATTCTTAAAAATATGTTAGTCAATTTTCTACTTTTAAAAGAGGTTTTGTAGATTTTAAAAACAACTGAAAGTGTCATATAATTTAAGTGTATCTTAAGTAAGTAAAGTAATTTACCCAAAATTTATTTTATTAATAAAAGGTAAACATTTCTTTTACCAAATGGGAAAAGTTTAGCTCCATGCTTCTCTTAAATGACACCTCCTCCCTTGTAAATTGTTTGCCTCAATTAAAAATCACGAGAGAAGCCAGACATGCATTACGAATCAGTGAGCTATTTGATATATTTTTTTTAAGAAAAAAATTTTAAGATACGGTTTATATAAGCTAGTTATTTAATTTTTCAATGAAATTATGACATGTAAAAAATTTCTTTTAAATGATTCAACGATGTTGAGATAGAAAAAGTATTAATTTCATTTTTATTAAAAAAATTTGATAATAAACATTTAGAAAAATTACATGTAAGTCTTGACTATATATTTATTTGACATTTGAGAATCTAAAATTTTTTGAATTAAATGAATTTTAGTTGGTATACACCTATCTATATATGGTGATTAAAACGCAAGATGTCTTAATTTTACAGTCATATCATTCGAAGAAATAAAAATTTTCACATCTGTAAATTTTGAACTATATCAACTTTATAAAATATTAACTTTCATATTTTAATAAATTTTAATTATCTGTGAAATATAAAAATTTGAATACCGTATATCTAAAATCCTAACCAATATCTTATATCCTATTATTTATAATGCCGAATAATATTAAATATCTGTGTATTAAATGGTTCCCAATGTTCTTTAAAATTAAAAAGAAAACAAAAACTACAACACATACAAAGAGAAAGCTAGAGAATTAAAAACTTAGTCCCAACATATAGAACCCGCCCTTGAACAAATTTTAATGCATATAATTTTGCTCATGATATTCTAAAAATCTATTTCGATAACATGTGAAAGCACATAATTCACCTAAAGTAGACAATTACAGAGTCATTGCTTAAAACGATGTGATGAGAAACAAACACAATTTGATATGGACGTTCACACCCTTCTATAGTTTAAAAGAAGAGAAATATTTTTTAGAGGCAAAAATAATTGTATAAAATTAAGTTAACGTTGGTTTCTCTTTAACGTAGAAGAATGACAGAGAGAAATTATACATCCGTTAATCTTATGCTTGGAAGATTAGAACCCTATTTGGTATGTAGGTAGGTATCTTTACTGTTAATTGAAGAATAGAAATGAAATTCTATTAAAGTGCTTGTTTGGTTAGCATCGTTCAATTTTCATCCTATTATGTATAGCAAATAATTCAATTTTGCACAATAATTTGGATTGTTATAAATTTTGATGAAATGGTAAAGTAATTGAATGAATAGAATAAGAATTCACATTACGACCTTTTCATCATCACTATTTCAAAGTATTATGTTTGACTTTTTAATCACGTTCTAACTGAGGCTAATGATTCCGGAGTCCTGAACATATGGAAGACCCTTTAGGGCATGTTTGGTACAAAGGCTATGAGAGGAAAAGGAAAGGAAAGGAAAGGAAAGTAGATTCCCTGGTCCCTGATGTTTGGTACGCAGAATTCCTTTTCTAATGGAATAAAATTTTCCTTCAAATGATGGAATGTGCTTTCCTTTGGTAAACTGATGGAATGTGCTTTCCTTAAGTGCAGGATAATATTTTTAGATAGTTAAGTATTTTTTTTAATTTTAGAAATAAAAAAATAAATGTAAAGATTCATTTCCATTCCCATTCCTATCAAAATTCATTCTACGTACCAAACGTACCCTAATAGTCACCAAAAGCTCCAATTCCCCTCACAAGAGGTGTTCCCAAGCACTCTTAAGGGCTCGTTTGGTATGAGGGGTTAGGTTTTGATGGAATGGGAATGGGAAATGGAATGGGAATGGAAAGGAATCTTGTACCCCATAGTTATGTTTGGTATGATGGAAAAAGAAATAGGAATATTTTTATTTTTTTTTATATTTAGTTAGATAAAAATGACATAAAAATAAAATAAGAAGAGAATTAAAAAATTAAAATATTTTTAATAATTATAAAATATAATAAAATATTTTATTTTTAATTATCAATAATAATAAAAAATAATAAAATAACATGTTAATTTAAAATTTTATTTTTAATTTACTTTTAATAGAAAAAAAAAATATTTAGAGAAGAATAAAATAATTTTAACTTTTTTTCTCCTACTCAGTAAAGCTTTTCCCTACTCAGTAAAGTTCTCTCCCACCGAAAAACAAAGGAATGAACTGTCCCATATTAGTAGGAATGTTGTCTCCCAGGAAAGAGGTCTCCCGCCTACCAAACATGCATTTTCTTCATTCCCACTCCCTTTCCCTTTCCATCACTCAACTCTCCCGCAAACCAAACGAGCCCTTTTTTCTTTTCGTCTTTTGGGCAAAATACCAAACGCCCAGGTGTCTCTTCATTCCTTCATTTCACCCATCTTCTATGCACACTTATAACTATACAAACTTCAATTTTCTGAATCATTCTTCACATCTCAATGCACATAAATGGGTAGAGGAAATTTTCTTAATCATTGATCGGTGTTAAAGATTGCTTGATTTGAAAATTATGAGTCATGAGCAGTGCAATTCTTTTAGGGATTGTGTGCCTCTATTTTTTTTTTCCCAAAAAATCCGTGCCTTTTATTCTAGAATCCATGCAAAGCACGGTAGGCCCTCTAATGGTATATATATGGTGGCCGAAAACTACGAGGCTCCATGGAACCATAAATCTTGTATGTTTCTACGTGAGCTTGTCAAAGCACTTGAGGTTGCTACTTGCTAGCTTATGTGAGGTAGGGAGGATGCAAAATTGCTAACATTAGACAAGCAGATTATATTTTATAGGATAGAAAGTGAAAAAATTTGGGAGAAAGGACGAATAAAATTGAAGACCCTATAGGCTTAATAGAGGTGAAACAAACTAGATATATAGAGTACCAAAAAATTGGTTCAACTAAAAGATAGAGGTTGGAAATTGAGAAGACTGTGGGCGATGTCTTCAATCTTCAAATATCTGTCTCTTCATCTTACAGAACTTGCTGCTAATATTTCCTTTAAAGAGTATCTCCTCGACTTCCTGACCCTAAGGTATGGAAGACCCCGAGAGTCACCAAAATGCACCAATTCCTCTCACAGGACCAATTCTATGGCTCTATTTTCTTGGGAAAATAAACTCCCTGGAAGTCTCTTCGTTCCTTAACTTCGACCCCATGTTTCTATACACACTTATAACTATATAAACTCCAATTTTGTGATTCATTCTTCACATCTCAGTAGTCCCTTTAAACCTGTTCTCTCATTTCTGTAAACTGTGAATGCACAGATACGAAATGGGAAGAGTGAAGTTTTCTGGTACGTCAGCTTTAATAAGCAGAACTCCTGTTCATCAAAGACAAGACTCGCTGGCCTTAGTCCCAGAAGACCAAACTGAGCCCCTCAATGTCATTGTTCCACCCATTGTGTCCTCTTACAATGAGAAGATTCGCCCAGTTCTTGATGCTGTTGAAAACCTCAGGCGCCTTAACATCACCAAAGAAGGGATACAGCTTCCAACCATTGTCGTTGTGGGTGACCAGTCTTCTGGCAAGTCTAGTGTCCTTGAATCGCTTGCAGGAATTAGTTTGCCACGTGGGCAGGGAATTTGCACAAGGGTGCCACTAATTATGAGGCTCCAGAACCACCCTCTTCCAAAGCCAGAGCTCGTGTTGGAGTATAATGGCAAAGCTATTTCAACAGATGAAGCACATGTCTCTGATGCCATAAACATGGCCACTGAAGAGCTTGCAGGCAATGCAAAAGGAATTTCTAACACCCCTTTAACTTTAATGGTGAAAAAAGATGGTGTTCCTGATCTGACTATGGTGGATCTCCCAGGTATAACTAGGGTTCCAGTACATGGACAGCCTGAGAACATTTATGACCAGATTAAAGATATAATTATGGAGTATATCAGCCCAGAGGAGAGTATTATATTGAATGTCCTATCGGCTACTGTTGATTTTCCTACCTGTGAATCCATTAGAATGTCACAGAGTGTTGATAAAACAGGTTTAAGAACTCTGGCCGTAGTGACAAAGGCAGACAAAGCTCCTGAAGGACTGCTAGAGAAGGTTACAGCTGATGATGTTAACATTGGACTTGGTTATGTATGTGTGAGGAATCGCATTGGGGATGAGTCCTACGAAGAAGCTCGAATGGAGGAAGCTAGGCTCTTTGAAAACCACCTTCTCCTGTCCAAAATAGACAAATCGATTGTGGGTATCCCTGTCCTGGCTCAGAAACTTGTTCATCATCAAGCTTCAATTATTTCAAAAACATTGCCAGACATTGTTAAGAAAATTAACGACAAGCTCAATTCTCATCTATCTGAGTTAGAAGACTTGCCCAAGAACCTGACTTCTGTTGCTGATGCTATGACTGCCTTTATGCATATCATTGGATTAGTGAAGGAGTCACTGAGGAAAATTCTTCTTAGAGGAGAATCTGATGAGTACCAAGATGAGATAAACATGCATTGTACAGCTCGCTTGGTTGAAAAGCTTCATGATTACTCAAAAGATCTTCATGAATGTCCTCAAAGTAATCACAAACAGAATTTTCTAATGGAAGAAATAAAAGTGCTAGAGGAATCCAAGTGGATAGGCCTACCAAACTTCATGCCTCGCTCTGCTTTTCTTACTATATTGCAGAGGAAAGTAAATGGCATTGCGAATATGCCAATTGATTTTATTGATAATGTGTGGGACTATCTAGAAAAAGTGTTGACTAACGTCCTAAATAGACATTCAGAGAATTATTATCAGCTTCAAAAGTCTATGTCTAGGGCAGGGGAAAACTTAATTGCTAGAATGAAGGAAAATTCTAAAAAGCATGTCAAGGAGGCTATTGAAATGGAGAAGCTGACAGATTACACTTGTAATCCGGAGTACATGGCTGAATACAATAGGCTGATGGCTCAGCAAGATGCATTCGTGAAAGAAATTTGGGATGAAGAGAAAAAGCCATCTGAGGTAAACCTGGTTGGTGTTGGGCAGATTGAGATTGGCCACCTGAGGCAATACCGTGATGTGATTAGTCAAGCATTTGACCTGAAAATGAGGATGATTGCTTACTGGAAGATTGTGCTGAAGAGGCAAATTGACACAATAGCCTTGCATCTGCAGTTTAGTATCAACAGCCTTGTGAACAAGGAGTTGCAGAATGAGATTATTCATGATTTGATGTCCCCAAAACTTGGTGGAATTGAAAGATTGCTGGAAGAGTCTTCTTCAGTTGCTGGGAAGCGGGCAAAGCTCAACAGGAGTGTCAAAGTGCTCAGGGAAAGCAAGGAAGTGGTGGCTAACATAATGGACAGAATTTCTAGCTATGGAGATTAAGTGCCCTAATAAATATATGTCTGATGAGTAAGATTAATCGTAGTAAGATTGGGTATATTTATTTACCCAGTTTTCTTTTTGGGTTTGTTATCGGGTACTGAAGTTATGTTGGAATCATTTTTTTGGTGGTGCTTAATTTAATATACTAGTACTAGTATCTTTCTTGATTAATGGTTTCTTTCAAGTTTAACCACCCCCTTCGGGAAAAGCAACACAAAACTAAAATACGAATTGAATAATAATTGAAAAGTAATAAGAGAATTTGAGTAGGGAATGTTACGTACTCCCTGAGTTGGGGACTTTGTTGTTATATGTGAATCATAGGTTCGAAATGAACCATAGACTTAAAAAATTGGATTATTTCCTATATTTGCTTTCGAAGAAATTTAAACATAGATATCATTTTGGTGGATCTTTTATTTAGCAAGAGAAGCCTTATTAGAAAGAGAATTACAGAATAGGATAATAAGACAGCCTCCTTTAAAGGGGCCAAAAAACAAACCCATAAAAAGTAACGATTGTGGTTTTCAAGCAAAGATTTTTTATTTGGCATTTTACCCTATATATTCAATTGATATGTCAATCGTACGAATAATCAAGCTGTCTGTTGTTTTTTATGTATCTATTTTATTCTTCGTCGTGATTTGTCAATGATGGGTTTGCAGTAAATTATCGACGTTATGACAAGAGATTGGGTTATTTTTTGCATGTGGTCTTAAAGAAATTTAAAACCCACCACAATGCTTATTGTTGTTGTTGTTGTTATTGTTGTTGTTATTAACACAAGGTCTTAATAGTTGGACATGGAGAAGAGGGAATAAAAGCATAAAATAAATTAAAACTAAAATTTTCAATTTAAATTGAATGTCAATCTTAATCATTTGGGAGCTGTTTTAACACATTTCGAAACATAACAGTTCATTTTGAAATGTTTTTTAAAAAGCAAAAAAAAGTGCCGGACAGTACAGTACAAGTAAGCCCCCTTTTTTGATGTATCAGTGCTTTGCATGGATTCGAGAACAAAAGGCACAAATTTTCTGGAAGGAAAAATTAAAAAAAAAAAAAAAGAACCAAAAAAAGTAGAGGCTCACAATCCCAAAAAGAATTGCACTGCTCATGGTTTATAATTTCCAAATCAAGCAATCTTTGACACCTATCAATGAATAAGAAAATTTTCCTCTTCTCATTTATGTGCATTGAGAGGTGAAGAATGATACAGAAAATTGGAGTTTGTATAGTTATAAGTGTGCATAGAAGATGGGTGAGATTAAGGAATGAAGAAACGCCTGTGCATCTGGTATTCCACAACCACCCCCCCCCCTTCCAAAAAAAAAAGAGCTTCAAAATTTAAACTGGACTTCCACAATGCTTATTATTATTATTAACACAAGATCTTTTAAGAGTTGGACATAGAGAAAAGAAGAAATAAAGTTTTTAATTCAAATTAAATGTCGATCTTCATTTTATCCACATCACTAAAATTATTTATAAACTCTCATCTTTTTCGTTATGTTTTGAAACATACAAGTACATTTCAAAATGTTTTGAAACGTGTCAGACCCAAAATAAAAAAACCAAATACAAGTATGATATGCATATCGAATCGGATACATATCCAATACAAGTACACCTCTTTTTTTGGTGTATGGATGCCTCTTAGGGAAATAGACACTTATTTTATTTTTGCCATTAATGACGTATACTATTCCATAGTGGTAAAATAATAATTATAACATGGATATAAATTTCATTGTTGCTTTAAAGCAACGATTATGCATTAGCGTTTTCCATTATATTCAACTGAGAAGTTAATTTCTTTTATTACAGGTAATCAGATATTTTTTATACAACAGCTACAACTATATATACAGAATAATAAATATAAAAGGGAGACCCCAAAATTTAAAAAAAAAATTGAAAATTCCTCATACACACCCTCCTAGTACACATGGAAAATTTATATGAAAGAATTACTCACCTGTGTCATGTGAATAAACTGTCAAGACTTAAGCATTATTAGGATGGAGCTGGAATCTGGCTGCCATCTGTTAAATGAAGATCACTGTATTTCTTGCCCTGAAAGATTAAAAAGGCTCACCAATGCTGTGCTTATGATTCTGAGCTTATGTCATGTAAATCATGGTCAGATATTACGGGAGAGCTAAGTAAAAGGACATCAGTTGAGTTCTCTGTTTGGCTTGTGCTCCCACTCTGACTTTCTCTGTGTCGATGGATGTCCCTCAAGGCCTTAAACCTTAAATCTTCACCATAGACACTCGGCTCCGGCTTAACCTCAGGAATGCTCATTCTTCCTTCGAGCATGTTCACAACCTCAGACATGGTAGGCCGAAGCGATGCCGATGCATTAGTGCACAGAAGAGCCACTTTCAGCATGACTTCAACTTCCTTTGGGTTTACCTCCGATCCCAACCTTTCATCAACCAAATTCATCATGTCTTCAGTTCTATGCAGATGACATGCCTGCAATGTGATAATGGTAGATGTTTGCATCAAATAACAACCGATAGAATAAGCAGTTCATTTAGAGTATGTTTGGATTGAGAGAAGGGAAGGAAAAGGAAGATTTGATTTAAATCTAAAGGAAAAATATATTTACACTTTTCAATTTGAAGTCATTTGCAAACACTCCTTTCAACTTTAAAAATTGGAAATTAAACTCCTAAACTTTCACCCTTCAAAACCTGTTGCCCATTTTCCATTTACGGAGATGCAACTTCACATCCTTTCCCTAGCCACATGGCGCAATTCCATTGGTTTAACAGCTGTTGCTTACAATATTAAAAAACAAAAGCTATGTGTACAAATTTAATGCCCCACCCTAACTCCAAAATTCCTAAATGGTGAAGGATGAAAAATTAGGTAAGTAAATTTAAAATAAAAAAGGAAAATTTAAGGTTAAAGAAGGTATATGCAAATGACTTAAAGTTGAAGTGTTTTTGCATTTTTCCCAAGTCTTAACCAAGGGATTTGTCTAAACCAAACCTTTCCTTCCTTTCTCAATCCAAGTCCATCCATAGCCTTAGGCAGACAAGGATAGGGATTGCAGCATGGTAGCATACCCAATCTAAAAGACAAACACAATTATCACTTGGCAGATAATCATTATTGTTTTTTCCACTGATAGTTTCCAAAACCACAACTCCAAAACTATAAACATCTGCCTTGTAAGTTAGATAACCCCATAATGCATATTCTGGTGCCATATATCCTCTGCCAAAAAACAAAAAGAGAAAAAAAGATAGATGATAATTTATCAATAACAAGAAAATATGAATTAGAGTTGTATTATCAAGGGAGAACACTGACATAGTCCCAGCCACTCGGGTGCTGATATGAGTCTTCTCCCCTTCATTGAGCCTAGCCAACCCGAAGTCAGATATTTTAGGATTTAAATTCTCATCCAGTAACACATTAGTAGCCTTGATATCTCGGTGAACAATCTTGAGTACAGATTCCTCATGAAGAAATGCAAGACCTTTTGCTATGCCAATACAGATTTTAAGCCTTGTGGGCCAATCAAGTTTGAGCTGATTTCTATGGCCTACGAAAAGTGCAAAAAGAAGTTAAGAGTTGTTTTAATATAAATCATTTTTTGCAAAGCCTTGCCTAAGGACAAAGTGATAAAATATGCAAAAATATATATATGCTATAATATGAGGGGGAAAAAAATCAAGAGTATCATATTCCAGGCACAAAGGAAAAATGCCATAGAAAAAAATTTGTTAAACAAATTGGAGAAAAAGAAAAACTATCATCCAGTTCATGTTAAGTTACTCTCCAGAAAAAGAGGAGAAACTTCTGTGAAAACATGCCTATTAATCATATTTCAAGTTAATATCTTACAATTTCTTTTTTGGGAAAAAAAAAGGTTAAGAGGAAGATAGTTAGAGAAGCTTACTAAATAAAGCACGGGCAAGGCTATTATTTTCCAAGTACTCGTAGACCAACAATAATTGATCCCCTTCAATACAACATCCATGAAGCTTCACAAGATTAGGGTGTTGCAAACATGATATCATGCCTATCTCATTTAAAAATTCACGGTTTCCCTGCCGGGAATTTGATGAAAGTTGTTTGACTGCTACCCAAGTACCATCAGATAACTGACCCTGTATTCCGATTTCCAAGTGTTATACTTAGAATTTTACATGCTCATGAAAAACAGAAATATCAATGCTTTGAAGCAATTTTAGGTTAAATACCTTGTAGACAGGACCAAAACCACCTTCCCCTATCTTGTTATCAGGACTGAAGTCATCAGTGGCATCTCTAATCTGTTTTAGGCTATATGTTCCCATATGGGAATCTAGTCCTTTGGTACCTATTCAATAAGTCAAACGTAAAATAAGTTCTCAGAGGAATAATTAGTTTCCCTATAAGTAGTAGCTTAGCTTGTCTAAAAAGAAAAAGATATTTGCATTGTTTGAGAGTATCTGATATAAGTATTCAAATGTTCACTATGTACCAAAAATTACATAAAACATATGTATTAAAAGAAAGGCACCCAGTGGCTGCAAATTATTCAGTTCAAAATAAGGATCAGATTGAACTAAACAACCACCTTGTATGGTTATTTGGTCTTACTAAGTAACAATTTGTATAGATAGGCCTTTTAACCAAAAAAAAAATTCCCATTATACTTTACTTCTTGCTCAGTTAGAACAATTTTCAATAAAAATGATATCTGATATCCCTATTAACCTGTGCAATAAATTCTATAAAGTATTCAACTTTTTAGTATGTAGAAGTAATTGCCCATGCACTGAAATGAAATTAACACGTGCACACACAATATATGTTGTGTGTGTGTGTGTGTGTGTGTGTGTGTGTGTGTGTGTTGTGTGTGTGCGTGTGTATGACTTCTAAAATATAAATCACAGGTCCTGCTGTGATAATAGAACTTAACATATCAGATTAAATACAGAAGTTATGAATAGACAAAATAGAATTATAAAGAAATTGAGCACACCTACACAAGCCACTGACAATTATAACAAAACAGGAATCTAAACTGTTCAAACATTTTTTTCCCTTCGTTCCTCCTGAAAACCTGCAGCAAATTGAATGTTTGGATTTCAGAATGACATAATGTATTTACCTTTTTCTCTCCCAAATATTCCCTTGAAGTGGCTTTTCCACCAAAAGAGTCCCACTATAACAAGTAGTAAGCAGAGAGCTCCAATTCCAACCCCAACACCAATTACTATATTTGGCCTTCCCCTTTTTGGGCCATCTGAACAAGGTTTAGAGTCTGCCAAAGAAAACATGAGTGATTATTCCCATATAAATTTCATGGCAATAAATAAGAATGTTGTCAAAACACATTCATTTGAAATGCAACTTTAATAATTGAAAATTTTGGAAAGAGAGGAGAATCTCCTTTTTGGCCCTTAATAATTATTAGGAAACACTCTGTAAGGCTAAGGCATAATATGAGATAACACTTCAATTCTAAAACATACAAATCAAAATTCAACTTCCTGTGCTGCAATTAGCTTGTAAAGTTACTTTCAACAGAAAGCTAACATTATAAATGACTTCACTGATGGGTAGAGAAGCATTTTTACTTCTTCAGTCCCATTTATTTAAAGGATCATATAAGTGAAATCTTGAACATAATCGGTCCCAGAGAACAAAGCAACAGGATAGATGAGTAATCACTGCTTTCCCTTTTTCTCAAGGTTTTCCAAGTTTAATATTCAAATATAAGATCTACCAGTCTGAACTGCTCCCCATTATTACGGCCTGAACAAGGCCCAAATAGTATTGAATGCAAAGATGACACTGACAAGATTAAATGTATGACATATAAAAATAAGAGCAACTACTTTTGTTCCAGATTGCTTTGAGAGAACTGTGGTTGGACAACCTCAGTATGGGGAGATCGTAGGTGGGCCCAACATCAAAGCACTAGGCCTCATGTTAATCATTGTTGTTAATGAGGGACCTTGGTTTTTAAAATTGATTGCTGTTGGTATGTAGAACATTAAAAGGGAGAAAAATTGAGAGCAGATGCTATGACAAAATTTCTCTAAAAGAGTTCTCCACAATATCCCTTGGAAATAAAACAATGAAAGTATGAAACAAAACCTAAACAGTTGATACTGCCTTGATATTAAATGTGTACCATAAAATCATCCACAAGAATAATACAGTAAAATGGTAGAAATATATAACTCACCAGAAACAATAGCTAAAGCTGAAATGAGGGGACCATAAACTCCACTGCTAGGAATCCTTGTAGTCCCTTTGCCAGCCCAGTAGAATCGAATATCCAGGACATTGTCTGTTACAATGACATTATATATTGGTATTATAAGTGGCTTTTGTGCAATATGTGCTTCATCTTCAATATTGAAATCCTTCCAAACTAATCTTTCCTGCAACAAAGAGCAGTCCCATTAATTCCTGATATGAACAAACACAATAATTTCTTTAGTTTGACCAATACCTGAACATAGATATCAAATATGCGCTTCCCAAGACTTTTATATGTCTTATCATTTGTAAATTGTATCTCAGCGAAGTGCAGATTTACAGTATAGTTCCCATTTTCCAAGCAATAGTGAAAGTAAGTCAGTGAAATAGGGGAGATACGTGCTGTTGCATATATGTCAGGCACATTTGAGGATGCTAGAAACACAGTGTAACGTGTATTTAGGAAGTCATTATCATCCATGAAGTCCCCAGTGCTACTGAACCCCCAGTGACTGTTGTAATCATAATAGTCTGTTGCAGTACCGCCTAACTCATCTCCATCTCCTATATAGAGAACATTTTCCTTATTTTCCATCACCGTTACATCCTTTCCACCACTATTAACATGCAAACAAGTTGAATCTGCAATCAGAGGACAAATTTAAAGTTAGACAAAATATCATAAACAAGCAGTTATGCTTCCACCGAGCAACTTCTAAAATAATTATCCCGTATAATATTCCTTATCAGTTGAGAGTTGGAATATATGTACATGCACGCGTGCGCATACTCTCTCTCTCTCTCTCTCTCTCTCTCTCTCTCTCTCTCTCTCTCTCTCACACACACACACACACATATTATAGCCTATCTATGTTTACACACAGACACACACATAATATAGCCTACCTATGTTGTACCAATAAATATATGCATTTTTATTGAGTTTAAGTCTTGTAGCATGAATTTAACTCATTATAGTCATTTCAATGGTACATTTAACTAATTTGCAGCGAATTCTATTGTTCATACCCATTCTGGTGTATAATCAAAACATCAAATCAAGACATGCCAAATTGTTAAAATTCTCATTGAAAACTCTAACTTCAATGTTTGGAAAAAGTTCAAATTAGATAAAAGAAAAGAAATCATAAATTGTTAATGGCGTTATTAACATAATAAAAAAAGAAGGGGGGGGGGATAGAATGTAGTGAAATGAGATGATATAGAAAAAGAAGACCATGGCAGCCTTGTTCTGAGTATCTACCATATAAAATATGATATGTGATGTAGATACAAGCAGACACACTCTCCCACATGCAGACACTTTTAGTCATGACTCTCTCATAGCATTCAAAGCCATAGTGAATTAAAATTTCAAATTTCATTAGCTACTTAATTTTATAGGAAAGGGAAATATATGTATCTCAGTGTTTGTTGACAAGCCCATTCGCAAATGAAGGTGACTTTGCTTCACAACATAGTATACGAAACTTGAATTCCCTAATACCAAATATAGTAGCCCAAAGTATTTCAATATTTCAAATATGGAAGATTATATACATACATCTTGGACAACTGAAATTCTTCATGCATGGAAGAGCTCTCCTTCTGTCATAAATATCGAGTGAGAATGAAATCACTGGAACTCCATTTTTCATCATAGTTTACTAGTAACCTTCTAAAAACAAAAGGAGAATTAAAAGACAGGCACTTACAACTCACTGAGCCCTGAGGAGCACTGAAACAAGTTTACGTTCAAGTTCCTAACCAAGAAAAACAGGAAAGGTTTACAATAACATCAAACTTGAAGAAATATAAAAACAACTATTGCAAAGGTTTCTGCATTCTTACAGGTCATCTCGACAGGCAGATTGCTCAGGATCTTGGGTAAAGTTGTTGTAAGAAAGATCACTGCATCCAAGTATCAAAAAGAAATGTCATCAACACTCCAATGTTCACACTAAAAATATACCATCTGAGATATAATCATAGTATTCAATTTGGCATTTGAATCCCCTGCACTAGAGGATCCTACTGCATGCAGTAATGCCTTTCAAGGGCCCTTTTTTTTTTTAAGGTGTAATGGAAAAGATAAAAATTGTAACTAGGAGGAAAAGAATTTAAACTGTGAAAGAAAATTACACTTCAAAAATCTTAACTGTACTGTACAGTCAAAATTTTTAAAGTGTAAATTTCTCTCAATTTAAATTTTTGTCCTAGTTACAACTTTTAGATACCTAATTAAACCTTAAACTCTATATAAAAAAATAAAAAGCCTATAAAGGCGTTAAGATCCCTTACTACAGGGGATCCAAGTGCATTCCATTTGTGTAAAATCCATTAGACATTATATTAAAAAATTTGAAATGAGAGGACTTATTATAGGAGCTTCATGTGAAAACAGGTTGCCGTATTCATGAGTTGAAAGCTTTTTAGAAGATACAAAACCCAAACATGACTAATTTCTGTACCAAAAACTCCTTTTTGTTGAGTCTTTTATCAGAAGGTGCTGTTCTAAAAGCCACTGATGTATCAAATAGAACCTCAATCATTTAGAGACTAGATGAATACTTACAAAAATTTTGTTTATTGAATTATCAAATGGTTAATATAGTTAAACAGCACATAGCGCTAAACTTTTTTTTTTCTTCTTTTTTTCTTTTTTTTGGGATTTAGGTAAAGCTAAGTTTCTTCTAATTATGTGACATAAGGACCTATCAGGCTATATTATTGCCAGAAGGTAAATAAACCACCATGGTGACACTAAATTATATTCAAAGTTCATTCCGAGGTTCTTCATTTTAAGTAACTAAATGACATTAGTTGATGTATAATTTTAGAAAAAAACTTTCTCAAAGAAAATTAGAGAGTGACTGGGTAGGGAGAAAAGGAACACAAATATATATAGATATTGAAAACTATATACTTAAAATTGACTCTTAAACCAGTAATTATCCGATTACTATGACTACATGATGGCATCTATACCCTTTCCTTTAGGTGCTCCACGAATAAGTACTTTCTTAATCCCATCCAAAGCACTTTTCTAATTAAATAACATTTTTCTAAATATGTAAGTAGGCCAAATACTCTATATTGAAGTATTGTAATGTCTCTTAGATTATGGACAAAGGTGGCGGTTAAACAAATTACCTACATAATACGTTATATCTATTGACTTGGTCAATTCAAGGGAAGATACAGAGTAAGCATCCTAAAAGTGGTAAGTAGGCACTGGTAAGAGATGACAGAAGCCAGCAGAGGAGGAACATTGGTGTAAAAAGACAGTGCAATTTAGTTATCTTTGTTAGTTGATTAATGGCCAGAGATTATACATTTGACAAGTCATTATTTAAAGGATTAAGAAGTAAACTATTCATATGACATAACCAATAAGTTACCAAATATTTTATTAATGACCTTAAATTAGAAGGCATACTCATAAATCATGATGTTATTAAGTTTGACAAAATTAGTAAGGATTTCAGCAATGATGAGAACAAGGCTGGATTCTGTGATGTTCTTCATGCCACCAGAAATTACATTAAGAACAGGAATCTTAATAATTCCAGTTAGCAGATATTACAACTATGAGATAATTACAATGATTTTAAAAGTTTGGTATTACATGCTTAACTGAGCATATTTCCCTGATGGTTATGATACCCGTTGAGTGTAAGGTATAATTTCAGAGTAATGGTTGGTGAGAAACACCCAATTATTATGTCAGAGTATGATGTGAGCTACATGAGGTTTATGCGCTTGATCTCTTTCTTACAAATTTTATTGACATTTTCTAAGTTTAAAGTTTAAAGGTGTTTAGCAGGAAGGGGAATAGAATACCATCTTTAATAAAGTTTAATACTAGAAAGCCATCTTGCATTTTTCGAAGGAACAAATATATTTATGCAACAAAGAAGGCATCATTAATAGGTGTAAATGAAATTAATATACCAAAACAGGTATCCATCATAGGTGTAAATGAAGACTAGCTGTTTCACTTTCCTATTTAAGAATATCTAAACCAAATGGACCAGTCAGTTTACAGTATCTATAAAGACAATAAACAGTGTGTATCAACTAGTTCTACAGGGTAATGATAATAGCTTAAACAAGTACAAATTGTCACCAAATCATCTTCATGCTTAACAGTATAGTAAAGAAAATTTGGGCCTTCCTAACCTCAGAAGCAGATAAACATAAAGTACACTTGAATTTAAATTGCTAGCTCCCTTGTCCAACTGCTAGCAAATATGTCATCTTAAATATACTTGAATGCACAGTAAAGGATGCATTGCAAATGTAAAAAATAAAATAAATTGACTCCAAGATAGGATACGTACACATTGCTTCCATCCTTCAAGATTGAGTCTGGTATATTTCCACTTAGCATGTTGCCAGTTAAAAAGCTGATAAAAACAATACAAATTGTTTACTATGCCAGATTTTTAACGGTTCAAGAAAGAGGCAATTAAGACATACTTTATAAGGGGCACTTTGGAATACATGCTTTTGAGGAAATTATTAAATACATATAATGTAGGAACTAGCTAATTAGCTATGCTAGAAGCCAATAAAAACTCTCAAAAGTGAGTGTTTCAAGGGGTGGGATCCACTGACTCACCTCTTTTAGTGAGTTTCTATTGCCTCCTTGCACTAGCTGGTTGGGCAAGGAGTGTACTTAAGAACAAGGGCAGAGGCAGAAACTTTTTCTAAGAGAGGGTGAGACCATAAGTCATAATACAGAATATTTTTAACGGTCCACATTGCCACAAAGCATAACCTGAAATGGGACATATTTCCTAAATGGATATTATATTTTATCTGATTCATTCTCATCAGCTAACTTTCTTTGAATTATATGACTAATTTTAAGTATAAGAATACATAAAACCTATTGATAATTTGATGACAATAATTATTTTAGGCAAATTTGCTAACAATAATAAAGTAAGGTAATTTAACAAAGCTGTACATGAAGAGAGACCAGAGAGTTTTCGAAATAGGGCAAATGCAAAGGACAAGTTAAAAATAATGAAACAACAAATATCAGGATGGTCTTAGAAATAAAGCAAATGCCAATGGCGAGTTGAATAAATATTTAAAAAGTATGCTAACTTATATACATAATTTTTATGATTATTTTAATTCATTTATTTCAAATAAACCAGATCTACTTTGGAAAAAAAAAAACTCCTAGAACAATGCATTCAAGATTTTCAATATAAACTATTTTAATTAATATTTCATTAACATTCATAGCATTGAATAAATGCTAAATACCCAATAAACAGAGAGATATAATGTGAATTTCCATCATCATGATCATGGAAGACTTATCATATTATCATTTCAAAAAAGCTTCTTATTATGAAAACTAAATCATATATTTTATACCCGTAAGAACAAATAATAAAAATTGAGAGAAAAATATACAAATTTCTTGTATCACAGAAATCAAGGGCACAATTCAAATCAAAAAGTTTGGAACAGTTTTAAATCTTTGGTATTGGCCCATGAATGGACCAGAGTAACTCTTCATAACAAAACAGGCCTCCAAATTAAGTAAAGCACAAGCTGACAGTGATAATTAACAATGAAAATTTAACAGGTTTCTTGTTCATATGGAAATCAGGGCAACACCATCCTCAGATATATAAAGAAAACTTCAAAATTTCAGGGGTCCCAGAAGGAGCTGCCATTGCCTAAGAATTTATTTGGTTTTGGCCACAGAAATTCTACTTATGAGAACAATGCCCCCTTCGGTATGTCCATATTATTGCATGTGTGCAAGTGATTGTGTTAACTGAGAGAGAAGTTACTAATCTTTCAATTTCATGTATAGGCCAGCATAATATAGACTTCAGATCAAAATACTTACACAAATTTCAGATACTTTGCAGTCACAGTTGCTGGAATTTCCCCAACTAACTTATTAAAACTGACATCCCTGTTACAGTTGGAGAAATAAATTAAGGTTCCATCCATGGAAAAACTTCAGAACTACTGGTATGTGAATATCTTACTAATTTTTACAATTGAGAATTAGCATTAAGTTATCATCAATGGCATCATGCATGCAGTATTTGCTGTGGCATCCTAGAATCAAATTATAAAAGAAATCTAAAAAATGACAGAAATAGAGAAGAAACCAGAGAAAGATAACAACAGTTAGTGCAAATTACCTACACTTATGCATTATATGATTCAATTGGCAAATAAAAGTGCCAAAAAAGGAGAGATTATCATCTTCCATATGAAGAAGTTCTATAAATCAAAGTTCAGGGAATATGAAAAATTTCAGGCGATGCGGTGATGATGAGTTGCATTTCTAATGATTTGGTTTGTTATGCTAAAAAAAAAGTTCTTTTACTAGATTAAGATTTGCTTGGTTTCATTTTCTTTGCCTTGCAAGTTATAAGATATTAAATAATGTTTTTTGACAATTGGACTCCTTTGTTTTCTTTTCACATTCCTTAGGGACCATTTGGTAATCCCTATGTAAAGGGATTAACTTTATATAACTCTTGTGCAATGTCTATTATACGCTTGTAATTATTATCCAATAGTATTTCGTCACTTTTTTATTACTCTTTTAAAGGAGGGCACAAAGGTTATTTCTATCCTTAAAACCACTCTTTTCATTCACTCCGTTATCGCATTCTTCTTACATTTTGCATACCAAGCAGGTCCTTATTTCTCCTTCCAATGGCTTACTTTTTCTAATTATTTTGAAAAATATAACCTATTTTTGTATGCATTTATGTGCCCCTCTCTTTACTCTAATATTCAATCATATTACCTTATACTTTACAATCATCATGCAAATATAAAATATATTTCATCCAACAGTCCAACACTCCAACCTGTTTTTAGTGTTACTTTCTGCTATTTTGCTATATCCCAGCTAAACTATTTTATTGAAGACCTCACTACATTTAACCCAACTTCCAAATTCCATATTTACCTTAAGTTGTGACAACAAAAATAGGATGAATCAAAATGCTTGCTTAGTTAAATTGTGAAAACAAAAATAGGATGAATGGAGTAGTCTTTACATATTAGTATTTGCTTCAATGACCAAAAGATTAAGAAGAAAGCTTAGGCACAAAAGATTCAGATACTTACAACATTTCCAAATCCTGCATTGTCCAGATGTAGGCAGGCAGCTTTCCAGTAATATTACAATTTCTTAAAACCCTAAATTGAAAATCTGAATCAGTTTAAATTGCACATTATCAATAAAATGTGAAAAAGTATTTTAAAAAGGTAGCACAAAACATACAATCTTTTCAGTGCTGTCATATTGCTTAGGGAAGGAAAATCCTGACTTGGACCACGTGTGTCACTAATTCTCCTGTACAAATAAATATGTGCCAACATGAGCAAATTATTAATATACCAATGAAATAGAAATAAAGAAACCATTTTAAAAAAAAAAAGGGCTCTTCACTCACAGTTGATGTAAGTTGCTTAAAAGAGATATATTTGATGGGATGGGTCCATCCAGTCCACTTGCATGCATTTCTCTTAAATGAGGTACATTAAGATGAGAATATAAAGTAGAAAATAAGCATAGTCTAGGATTATCTGTTGTCAAGACTTAAACCACACATAGAAAAAAAAAAAGTGAAGGAAATACAAACTCACAGTCTTTGAAGTAGTTTCCAACTTTGTATGAAATTGGGTATTGTTCCACTGAAATTGTTATCATTTATCCTACTGCAATGCACCACAATATGATATTCATCAGAGAACACTATTGTTATTTATTTTCTAAGGATCACACTGTTACAAGAATCCAAGAGCATACAAATCTGTCAAATTCTTCAATTGAGCAAATGTCACTGGTAAGTTTCCAGACAATTTATTGGATGATAAAACCCTGCAATTGGAATAATGCAGATATAATCCATCAGAATAGAGTGTTGAATCTTCAAATATATTCCAACAATAAAGCACAAGAATTCCAAGGAAAAAAAAATTAAAAAGCAATGCCTTACAAAGTCTGCAGGTTAATTAGATTTCCAAGCTGAGGGGGAACAAGACCAGAAAATTTGTTTGCTTCAAGGCTCCTAATGTGAAGTGTGAGGGGGAAAAAAGGTATAAAATTCAGAAATTCACAATGAGAAAGTAGCATAAACACACTATCGCATTGAAATTTTCTTTGATTTCTAATTGGCTAAAGGAAAAATAATGCACAGTACTCTGAAACCTAGATAATTAAAGCTTTCAGAGCCATATAGCAACATATGCCGCAAGAACATAAAGTTTCACAACTGAACTTCAATCAACATATGTTCAGAAAACTAATAAAATGAGAAGAACCTAAGTTCAGCAACATACAGGTATGTTAGCGTGATCATCTTTCCCAATTCCTTAGGAATTTCCCCTGATAAGCGATTCACAAGAACAGAGCTGCATGATATGCCGTAGACTTGCAGTTAACACAAAAGACAAGCAATTGAGTGAAAATTTACTATAGTTGATAAGAACTTACATTGAAGATAAATTCATTGAAGTCCATTCCTCAGGGATTGTACCATTTAGGTAATTGAGAGCAAAATCACTACAATAAGAGCAAAATTCATTTCAGTGGAAAAAGCTAAAGTAAAGTATTGACACTAAGAAGTATTCAACCATCAACTGGGAGTTCAAATAATTTGAAGTGAAAAAAAAAAAACAGAAAGTAAATTTTAACAGTAAGCAAGTATGGAAGGACTTTTCATGGAGCTCATACACTTCTCTAAGGTAAGGAAGCTTGACCAGTTGAGGTGGAAGCATGCCAGGAAGGCTGTACCCCTTGAGTACACTAAAATATGGAAAATTAAACAAAAAATATTAGCCCCAGATAAATCTTCAGAATTACAGGTACATAATGATCTTTCAATATGATAATTAACAATTTAAATGTATGAAGAGCTTGCTCTATCAGAAATCCATAACAAATGATGAATTAATTACTTTGAAGTTAGAAAAACTCAAGATAAGATAAAGGAATTTTACATGCTCACAACATGACAGTTAGTGCCATTTTCAGATAAACATTGACAAGCAATGTTGCTCTGTGATCCATTGGGTGGTTCTGGTGTTAACCCCACCATTTCAATTTGACAAGAATCGCCATCAAACTTCCAATAGGTGGCACCCATCGTACTAGTAATTTCTTGAAGAGCATCAACTGGATAACATTTGAGATGGTATAAGCATGGCAAATAAAGTTGTATGGCATAAGAAAATAAAACAAAATTACAGGACTAAATCCAACTTGACATGTCCAATGTCATGAAAACAGGCATTAGATTTTACAAGCTAATATTAAAATTGAATATGGAGAAATAAAGTGATTGAAATTTGAAAGTAGAACTAGTCGGTGGCCTCCAACTGTTAGAACAAGCATTTGCATAATTAGGGACATGAAGATTTGAGATGAATCTGACAGTGTAATCAAAGACATATAATGATTAATGCTTCTACAGATTTCTTAAAAAAGTATTTTGATGAGATAATAAAACCACCTGGTGAGAATGAAAAAAAGAAAAGAGAACGTGGACATCGTAGAGAACAAGTCCAGAAATAACTAATTCACATAATTACGTTTCTATATGCCTAAATGATTCAAACTTAAGTTTCCAAAGTGAATCCTTTTCATGAACAACTTAAGTTAGCCAGTATTTATTTTGAATGCCAACTATTTATTCTCTATCACTGTGTTTGTTCTTACATAATTGACAACATTGTTATATAGACAATTGGAAATTATCGGCAGTATGCAAAGGAAGCTAACTCCAGCCAGAAAAAAACTGCCTGTGGGGGATCCTGAATTACTAGACATAACTGGAAGTTCCCCCCCCCCCCCCCCCCAACATCTAGCCTCCCTCCTCTGCCAGTGGAACAGTAAATTAATAGCTTTCCATATAGCATTGATACTTAAATAATAACTCTCTCATAGTTGCATATAATGTTAGCACTAATATTTAAATAATAACTCTTTTATAGCTGCAAATAAAGTGGATGGGAAAGTTCTCTATTACCCAGACCTAGTACATATTATCTGTTTTCCTTTTTCGCAACAGACCTAGAACATGTGATTAAGATATTACAAATAAGGAGAACTAGATAGAGTTTCATTCACCTATTCTGCTTTCAGTCCCACTTTACACGTAAAATTGTTACAAACAACTAGGTGAACTCCATCAACCAATAGTTTATCTTGAACCTTGAGAAAAGCTCCTTATGTCACTGATAGAATATAAAAATAAAAAATCTTCCATTTCTGGAATAATTTTCCCAGATGAGCCGAGTCTTAACTTATTTTCTCAATAAAGACTCTGTTGAAAAACTCAACAGATTTAATATTAGCATATTAACACAGAAGGGGCTTAATGCTTTTAACTCTAAAATACATATATGAAGCAGTCAAACACAGTCAAAATGATTAATAGAAAAACAGGAATTAATTCCGTAATTTTACATCACAAAGAAATCTTTAGAAATACATTTCTGCTCTGCTAACAAATTTTGAAGAAGCAAGTTGCAAGTAAATACAAAAACACCGAGGTATAACATAACTAAGCTTTTAGCCTAAGCCTTAGTACTGTACAACATGACCAAAACTCTCGGAGACACTGGATGATTCAGCCCAAAAATTTACGCCACAATGCAGGCAAAATTTAGAAAAAATCAAATAAAATAAAATGACAATTCATTTATTTAATATATAATAAACAGAACAAATAAGTTTCAACATGATGCAAAAACCCACACTAATTGTACCTACCAACTCGGGATGGCAATCAGATTCAGAACTAAGCTTTTAGGATATTTATATATTATATACATGAGATTACAAGCATGGATTTACAATGTAAAACCAAAATCACGCTTTTAAGGGTAAACTAACGCTTAGTTTGAAGGTGGAGAAAATTGGAGAAAGAAACAGAGGCTTAGAAATTTACAGCGTCTCACCCTTACGTGAAATCTCAGTCAAACAGTCCAAAGAGCGAGTTTCAGCTCCGAACATTGCAAAAAACAGCAAAACTACAGCGTTTCAAAATTTTCCCCCTTCTGCTACACTTCCTCAGTAACCAAAGACAAACAAAGGCTTACCTTCTTCTTGGGGTAGCTTTGATTCTGCATATCTGAGCCATCTGAAACAACTCAACGCTATAATTAGGAAAGCAAAGAAGTTCCGAGCCAGCATGCTGAAAGACTCACAGCACACAGAATGTTGCCTTTCGAAGTTACCAGCAGGAAGTACCATATGAAAGGCCTTCCGTTTTCTGCAAAGATGGTGGAATTTGAGCCAAGAGAATACGAAGTTCGCAAGCAAAAGGTTAAAAAACCCAGATGGAAAATCTAAAAAGGGGAAGATATGCATGCATATATTGATTTCCATCGCTGCCAAACGAAGAAAGTGACATTTTGACCGTAGAAACGTCAAGTTGAGTAGTTAAAAAGATAGATTGTAAAGTGAAGCCGGCTTGCAAAATATAAAGTACAAAAAGACAAAGGGGGAGAGAGAAGGGAAAAAAAAGCATACTATTTATATTAGATTTGCATCCCATTAAGTTTAAACTGTAATAACTAAAGTAACAGTTAATTTCTTTTTTCTTCTGTTATAATTAGGGTATTTATAATTAATTTAATTTATTTAGTGACTGTTAGAATACTATCTATTTTTACTCGGCTTAAATTTATTTGGTATATTTAGCATTTTATTTAGTTTATTATTTTTAATAAAAATCAAACTCAAATTATTAAAAGAAAATACTTTCATTTGAGCTAAATTTTTGGATAATTGGTTGTGTAAAAATGTTACCTTATTTATATATTATGATGGAATTAATAAGATTTCATGGAAATCTGAATTGAAAATTTTATTTTAAGTAAAATTTTAAAATGCTAAAAATTCAATATTTTTAATAACAAACTCAGCAGTGTGACACCGACAAGGCCCATAATCATGATACATATAATTTTGACTTAAATGTATAAAATTTTTTGAACTTTGGTTATATACATGTTTTTAAAACGTGACAATAATTCTTTTTAAATTTAAAATTATGTGCAAATAACTCTTACCATTAATTAATTTATTATTTCATTAATAAAAGCATGATACATTAAAGAAATTATTTGCCTATAATCCAAAAATTTAAAAGGATAATTTATACATAACTTAAAATTTTAAAAAATTATTTATACAAAAAATAAAGTTTAAATTGATTCATTTAATCTGATAAATCACTTTTTATTAATAAAATAATAAATTTATTAATAACAGAAATTATCCAAACAAATTAAAATTTTTATTATTAAATTTTAAAAGTTAATAAATTATGTATACATTTTGTCCTAAAATTCTCCATTATTGTGCGCGATGAGTGGGTTAATAGTTGTGGGACCCTTCCTTTATTCCCTTCTTTGAAATTCTGAACGAATGAGGGAGTGGGAACGCACCTTCTTTTGCGTGGAGCTTTCCCGCCCCGTCCAATGGGGAAATGCTGGTTATAATGCAGAAGGCTGGTGTAATTTGAGGAGTACGAAAATCAATTTAATTTTTCAAAAGGTACTATTATCAAGCATAAATCTTTATATTTATAAAGACTGTAAGAAGTTATACTATCTTGAAATTATAAATAGTGCGACCAACTCGAGCTTTATACATATATTTAGTATAATTTTTTTTTTATGTTACACAAATTGCTGTAACAGATCTTTTAAGTTAATTATAATTTATTCTTTGGTTTAAAATTAATTAAAATTTATAATGATTTATTTAATTATCAATAATTGTTTTATAATATTTTTATCTAATTTTAACAAAAATTATTATATAGATATTAAAATAATAAACAATTTTATTATGAAAAGCAATTTTCACTTTACATTAAGTAATTTTATAATTTTTAAAGTTGTTATTGTATTTTTAGAAAATATTAAAATAATATTTAAAAATTACTATAGTCTTGAAGTGTTACCAAAAAAATATTTAAAACGCATGCGAAAAAACTTTAACATTGAAAATGTTTATTGATATAAAAAATAAAATATTATTATTTTAACATTAAAATTTATTTTTATTAAAATTTAAATTAAAATACTATATATAATTAAATAATAATAACAAATACAAAAAATATTGAATGACACACTTACAAAGGAGCAACAAATTTTAATAGTGTATCTATTTCTCATTAATTTAGGTCTGTATATTGGGAGGTACATAAGAACAGTAAAAGCTTGTTTGATATATAAAATAAAATAATTACTTAAAAAAATAAATAAATAACACAATTTTGTGAATGAAAATGATCTCTTGTGTTTTTATTCAAGAAATAATAAAATACTATTATGTAATAATTATAAAAATATAATAAATATTATATAAAATTAATTTAAAAAAATAACTAAATTTCCAGAACACGAACAAGACCAGCTGTAGAAACTAGCCAAAACGTTTTTAATAAAGTATCCAACCTATAAAAGTGACTTTTTAATAGAACAAAAAATCAATTAAGTCAAGTCAATTCGTAAGGCCGAGATCAATTTTGGTCACGGCTTCACACTCATCGTAAAAGGGAGCATCATTCAAACTTCAAAAAGTGTTTTTTTTCCGTCAAACAAAAGGTTATCATCACAATCGTTAATGATTATTCAGGTTAAATAAAAGGATAATTTACTCGTTATTTTATGAAAGATGACAAAATTATATAATTTTAAAAAAATATATTTAATTTTCCAAGCCAAAAAAGTAATTAAAATACTCTAAATAATAATTTTATTTTTTTCATAAATATATAACTGGTTAAAAATGTTTTTTAATTTTTATTTTGATATTATTTATTTTATGTTTAAAATGATCAATTATATTTTGTTTTATTTAAAAAATTGTTATTTTAATGCTTATTATATTATATAAATGATAAATATAAAGTATTTTAGTTAAAATATATATAATTATAACTTATATTTTATTACAAAAAATGTCAGTGTAATTTATTAAAATAAGAAAAAGTGTTATATAATTTAAATGTCTTTGAAAAAATAATTTACCTTAAATAAAAATGAGAGGCATGTAGTTGTAGCTTTTTCTTTACGAGGATTTTTATAAGTAAAAATTTATTTACAATAAGATTTATTATAAAGATTAGTACATTCATTGATGTAACCACAAAAGTTAGTTGCAATCATGCAATCATTCATGTGGCTCCTTCTAATTATAATACATAGCACTAACATGGAAATATAAGTTGATTAAGTTATAAAGTGAAAATTACAAAAAAGATCTAAGGAAAAAAATATTTTATTGTATTGACATTTTAGCCCAAATATTTTAGATTTTATGCATATTAACCCATTGCCCTTAGTTTGGTAAAATTCTTAACTATCCTCCTCAGCTTTCTTTGTTTTCCCAAAAACCCCCCAAATCCTTTCACAAATCATACACCTCTACTTTCTTATTTTTCAAATAATCCCAAATTAAATACAAATCCACAAATTATGATTGTGATCTTGATTAGCCCTTTTTTTAAATTAGAAACTTGTTTTTAGAAATTTAATTTTAAATTTCCATCTTATTATGTGCATTCATAAAGTTCCTGACAATTCTATTTCTGATCAGTTGATCATTCATTTCCAAAGTTCTATAAAATTGCTTTTTATAACCCGTTAGTTGACTGTTTTATTTCATTTCTTTTATGTTAAATTAGTCGACTAATTATTTATAGGCATTTCTTTTTTCAACGCAATCTCCAACATATTATTAGACATTCTAGGTAACACAAGTGATTCGATTTTGTCCATCAAAGCAAGCATTTGAGATCTTCCTCAAGTGCAACACTATGAGGAGCTTCATTTAGCCGAGGGTTGCTGTCGTCCCTTACCCATGCTATCACCATCCTACTATAGCTCATTTGTTTTCCTCCTCGCTTTTTTCTTGCTTTGGCCAAGAATCTTGGGTATTTTGTGAATATGGGCTTTTCGCCTTCCTTCTTCATCTTCTTCCCTCCACTCTTCTTCTTTTTCCATGTTTTGATGATGCCTGAACTATTCAAGCTTTTCCTTCCTCCATAATTGGCCATGGGTAAGCTTCCATGCTTATGCCTCCAAAGTGTGAAACTTGCACTTTAATTTTCAATTTTCAACTCCATAAAGTAATCTCTAAACCTAATTCAAATTTAGAAAGTTTAAATTGTTAAAAAAAATAAATCTAATATTAATAGCATTGATAGAAAATTTATATCAAAATTGAGTTTTAGCTATTCAAAGTTGTATTTAGTCAAATTGATACTATAAGATATCAATTGGATAGTGAATTATTAATTTTTTATCTAATATAGTTTTAGGTAACATCAAGGGCATCTTATTAACTAAAGTTTTGCTTTAAGACAATAAGAGGGGTCTCTTCTAATCATTTCGATGATTGTATAAATAATAAGATAATACTTTTCATTTACACATTGATAATATTTTCTTACATCAAATTTCATTTTAAATAATTCTTATTTAGTTGTGCTATGGGGAAGAAAATTTTGAACTTTTAAAAATCTTCAATTGTAAAGTATATTGTAAATAATGGTGAAATTTATGTATGTGTCATGTAACAATAGTGATATTTCCATATGCGAAAGTGAAAATGGTGTTAAAAATTGAAACCCTTAATATAGGTTATCTCTGTTCACTATTTCTTTTTTTTTTTGTTTTTTGGTTTAACCGTTAAACTTTATTTAAATTTTCGCTCTTATTTATTCCATAAATTATTGCTCTTACTTTAATTTTTTGTATAAATTTGTCTTTAATTAATTTCTTTTTAATTAATTGATAATTTCTCAAAATTATATATTTGAATAATTTTTCTTTTTTTGGTTGATGTTGTGATATTTATATATATTATTTAAAAGGCAATGGATAGGAATATAGTTTGAATCACATAGTCATTAGTAGAGATAGTGACCTAGATGCACCAAATTAAGTTGAAATATGACAAAAAATGTGATAGCATTACGATATTGTGTAATAAAGTATAATGACACTAAGAGATAAATTTATGAAAAATACGGTAGCACTAAGATATGAAATAAAATGTAATGGCACTAAAATATAAAATGAAGTGTGATGACATTAAGATATAAAATAAATAAAGCGTAGTGATATTGTAAACAATAATGTGATATGATTTTCTCATATAATGCCCTTTTCATAAGTTTTTTTATCTTTGAAAATATTATTTTTTAAAATTGGTTATCACTTAAATGAATTTGGTTAACTTTCATAATATTTATTTATTGTATTTTCTTGTTTAATTTTAATCAGTTGTAAAAAAAATCATATACATGTCCTTTTTTTTTTGTACTCCTTATTATTTATATACTTATTAAGTCTATAAACGTATTCTTCAACATTACATTTTTCCTTTTTAGATCAATGAATAACTAAGTGAAGTATTATGAGATTAATATATCTTCCAAATGCATTGGGTAGGCTTTTTACCAAATATCTAGTAATGTAGCATTCTATGACTCCACAGTTATTAAGTGTTGGGTCAAATAGTATAATTTGAGAGTTGAGATGTCTTGTAGGTCTTATAATGGTAATAGTTATTTTGAGTTGCTTATTTTATTTTATTTTTTCTTTCCTTTCTTTTACTTGAAAAAAGTGTTAAATACTAAATTAAGAATGTTTGTATAGATTGGGAAACATCAATATTTTAAGGGAAGATCAATCAAATTCTTGGCAACCTCTAAATGACTTTTTTTAAAACAAAATAAAACATGTGTGTTTGAGAGTATGGTATAACTTTTAAGTTTTTTTTAGTCTATATTACATTTAAGCAAGTTCTTTGGAACTTTATCAAATCTTAAGAGAGATTAGCATAATTTACTCTAAAATTAATAATAAGCATGACATATCAATATATACACTATGAAAATTGGAAATTTCTTATTCACAATTAATTAATTATCTAAATTATTTTATTAAAAAATTACTTCAAAGTAGTTCTTTTTGGTAAAGAAAAGTAGTAAAAAATTGTGTTACTCTCACAAATTATAGTTTAATTACAATTTGGTATATAAATTTTAAAATGTAATACTTAATTCTTAAGCTGTCAAGAAAAAGCAAGAACATTACATATGAATTTACTCTAACATATAAAAATTGTACGATTGTCATGTGATAGCTTAAATTTCTATCATTTTCCCTAATTCTTCCCTTTACTTAAAAGTATCATATGATAATTACATAACTCCTTATGCATTAATTTTCCTTTTTTGGTAACAACTCTTAGATATTAATTTTAACTAATATATCACGTTTTTACTTTTTATGGATATATACATGTTTTTATTTTTCGGTAACAACTCTTCAGATCAATCAGTTTTGGGAGATGAAGTGGATTGAACAAAATATCGACACATAGACAACAGATGAAGCGGATCACAGGCAGTATTTTATTGCATTATATGTCATCTGCCATTGTCGAAACCTTAAGGTCTTCGAGGTTAGTGAATGTACTCCGGAAGTTGCCATAAGGATGATGTAAACTCCAAGGTTATCAAATTTGTAAATTTAAATAAATTCACAAAAAAAAAATAAATTTGTAATATAAATTCACATCGTAAATTCATAAAAATTTACATTTGTTAATAATTACATATAAAATATAATATATAAAAAAATTATTTAAATACAATTTAAATTACACTAATTTTTAAAAGATAAATTATTTATATTCTATAATTCATATTTTTCAATATAAAAATTTTAATTAAATTCATATATAAATATAATTTTTGTTTCATTTTTTACTGTATTGGATTTAAACATTTTTATTTTTTTAAAACTCAATTTGACTCAATTATATGATAACTTATCAAACTCAATTAAAAAAAATACTAAGTTAACTAATTTTATTTGAGTCAAATGCGAATTAAATCAAATTTATATTAAATTCAAATTTATAAGCGAGTTGATATGATTTTTTTTAAATAAAAATTTAAATTTGTTAAATTCAGAAAATTAATTCGTGAATTTAACAACAATGGTAAACTCAACTAGCAATATACCATCTGATCATATAAATAGTTGGTCTGATTAATTTCTTAGTAATCATTGGTATTAAATGTTTTGGGTGGTAAAAAGGAAAAGGCATCAAATGAAACATCATATTGGGGGTTTTGGCTTCAATACTTAAAAATTAAAAACCAATACCTAAAATGCTCCACTGCAAAAACCATTACTCCAAATACTTAAAAAAATTAATATAATTAATGGGTCGCGGCATCTCCCATATTTTATTTGAAAATATATGGAGAATCGCAGCATCAGGGATGCTGCGACCCTCCATACAAAAAAAAAATATTTTTGGTCATTGGCTGCAACAAAGAGCTGCACGCTGGGAGGGTTTACCATTCACCTTCTTATACAGGTAATGCCAAATGAGTTCTTGGTCTGTTAGGTTAAATCTGGAGACAACATAGCCATAATCTGAAAAACTTGCTTCTTTATGATCTAAAAGACAGCTATCAAGTCTGTACTCATGAATTGTCCAACCATTTGTCATCTTGTACCCTTTGTTCCTGGGTTCTTCTTCCCTCTTCTTCTCTATGAAAGAGAAAGTTCTCTTAGACCCAATATGTTTTTTCCCAGAGTGAATTTCCATATCAGATTGACACTTCCAAGTAGAACTGAGAAGTAGAACCATAAAATCTAGGGGACAAGCATTTGTAGTTTTGAAATTCCTCATACATATATACTCGTATGACCTCAAATTGCTATATGCATGTGGAATGAGTGAGAAAGTTAAAATGAATATCTTTCTGAACATCTTGGCTAAGATCAAGTTTATAGATTGAGAAAATTATAATGAACTTGTAATATAGACATTCATATAAGCATTCGCCATTTAATAATATATAAAATCCATAGATGTTTAAACAGACTACTGCATATGGAATTGAGAGGGAGGAAAAAAAGCTGGATATAGAATACAATTACCCAAAAAACTCGTTTTTGTTTTTTGTTCCATATCAATATATACAAGCTGAAAAAAGTATATCTTAAATAACTAAGATGACAAAACACTTTCACTAATAATTGTTAGCAGCAGAGAATACAAAATTATATTCTGAAATACCAACAATTCTAGACTATTCATGGAATCGCAAGAGTATAATACTTCTCGCTGCATGCAGCTTTGCAGCAAAGCTGCTATCGGACCCATGACTAAAAATATTTTTTTTTTATATGGAGGGTCGGATGCTGCGACCCTCCATATATTTTCAAACAAAATATGGGTCTAATTATATTAAAAAAGAAAATTTAAATATTTGGGGTAATAATTTTTGCAACGGAGCATTTTAGGTATTGGTTTTTTATTTTTAAGTACTGAAGTCAAAAAGCCTATCATATTCTCATATCGGTTTGGTTTGGAAGCACTCTTTAGAAACTAGAAATTGGTGGCTCCGATTGCTTTTGGAGGCCATTCAAAATGCTGCATGCTTCATTGGTCTCCAAGAGTTTATTCCCAATCCACAGGCCTACCCTCTGCATGTTTTAAGAAATCTCACTCCTGTTTATTGCAGAAATAAAACTTAATTTCAATTTATTTACAAGTCTTAAGACAGGATGCTTGGTCTCTAGTGTCTCAATTTTTAGGTTCATAGTTGTATGTTCCAAAAGCTATAGTGCTATATAGCAAGCACAACTATAGAATAGAAGAATAAAAATAAGCAAACAAGAAGAACACACAGAGATTAACGTGGATTGGTCAATTTGACTTTCGTCCATGAGCATAAGAGATACTTTTTTATTTCCTTTTGAAAATTGATTATAAGTCACACATTGGAATCTAAAAAATCATAATTAATACTAACCCACAATCTATAAATTGAGTTGGGTCGCTCCAAGAATAAATAATAAATTGGATTGGATCTATACCGCAAGAGTGTTGCCCAAGCCCGGAGCAACAACACTAACCTCACATTTTCCTCCTTAAAAATTTCAAGCTCTCCAACATTTGGGTCAGGTTATATTTTGAGTCAGCACATTAAAAATTCAAGGCATCTCAACATTTAGGTGATAGGTTAATTAACATGTTTCCTAGATGTAATACGGTTTTCTTAATTTGATTGCCTTTTTTAATCCAAGAAAATAAAAAAGAAAGAAAAATCAATTTTGGAGAAAATTTTCTTCCATACTTAAATGTTGCAAAATTGCACTGACTATCCAATCAGTTGACAAATTAGAGATAAGTTAAACTAATTAATTGGGTTTTATATTTGGAGAGTGTTATTGATGTAGATATGAAATTCGTTCTCCCTTTTCTACTTTTCTCATTTTATTTCTTTTTTTTTAAATAAAATTATGATTATTTTATCCCAAATTTATTTATCCTGAGCAAGGTCTAAAGTCCATATTTTCCCTAAACTGAGATATACAAATTTCATACAGATCACCTTACTTGTTAATTTATTCTTTGAACATATTAATTAAAATGTTATTCATAAGCCAAATACTTTGAAGTTACATACATATAGTAAATTAATACTAAATGTTAATTATTACTCATCTATTATATTTATATATATATATATATATATATATTAACATTAACGAGAATCTATGATCATATATAATTCATCTCCGTCCACCGCACGGTTTATGGCTATAATATGGGAAAAACGACTCCTAAGCCCTTAGTCAGTCCAATAGAAATTTTTCTTTCATATTTTAATGCTGCAAATTGCACTGATTGTCAAATTATATGATTGACAGCTTAGAAAATCAAGTTAAGCTAATTAATTAAAATTTTAGATTAGGGGACTATCGATGCATGTATGTGGACTTCATCTCTCTTTTCCCTTCATTTCTCATTTTATTTTATATTCTAATTTTTGTCACTTATGGTTACTTAATCACAAATTTGATTCTTTTTCTTTTTCAATTTTTTCTTAGTTTTGTGAATAAATTTTTGAAAAAATTTTATAATAAATTTGATAAATATCTCATTATCTCTATATTCTTTTTAATATTTCTATTTGCCTTATTACAAATCTGAAAGATCTAAAATATTTTTTACATACTAAATATTGCCTATTGGAGTACAAAGTGAAAAGTAGTTAAGTTAATTAGTTGAGCTTTAGTTTAGGAATTGCTAATTATATATCTACTAGGACTTTGTCTCTCCCTTTCCTTTCCTTCTTTTCTCACTTTATTTTTTTATTTTAATTTATTATTTTTACTTAATCCCAATTTTTTGTTAACAAACATTAAGTATGCTAATAAACAATGTCAAGATTACATTTGAATTCATCAAAATGAGCTTACTGCTTTTTCCTAAGAGTATTGGCTGTCTGCGGAGCTAAATTTAAGTTCAATATTTTCCAAAATCCAAAGAATCAATATACATTTTACAAAATTTAGATTCAAACTAAGGGTGATCACAAGCTGGGTTGTACGAAAATAGGTTAGGCCTATTAAAAAAAAGCAACAAAAAATAATGTTTGGTACTGTTCATGGAAAATAGGTTAAACCTAGTTGACTCGTTAAACTCTTGAATTTTTTTTTTTTTTGCTTTTGTCAAATTTCTAAACTTCAACATATATCTAAATACTAGAAAAAAAATCTAACTTATGCAATTTTATTATAGTATTATTGCATCTTAAAAATTATTGAATAAAAATAAAATTTAAATGCAATTGACTCTAAATGTGGTAATACAAACCTTTATCATTTTCTCTAAGTCATTATTATAAAGCATGTGTATGAGAAATATAAACTTATCATGCTAAACCAATAAAGTATTTAAATTTAATAATAGAAATAAATAAAACTTAATAATATTAATATAATTAAAAAAAATTTAGGCTAAGTCAGAAAAAAAGCCTAAATTCATCCCATTTTTAAAATAGGATTTTTTAAAATGAGACTTTTTAGCTTTATTTTTCCTCGTATCCATATATTTCAATTTAGACCTATTGAATCAGGCAAGCTTTTTGATCTATGATCAAGTCTAATTCAAACCTAATTAATTTCTTTATTTGCTAATTAATATATATTAATTAGTATAAAAATAACTATCAATATTTAATATCTCTAACAAGCAAAATTAATCATAGTTTTCCATAGAATATCTCTTCCCTAATAACCCTTTTTCGCTAAGGCTAAAGTCAACCCTTTGTTATGATCAAGATAGTGTAGCATTGGAAGACAATTATTAATTTGAAAAAATTACAATTTAGGCCTCTAAATTAAAGATATTCATACTAAAAGACTTAAAATTTTAAATTTATTCTAAAAGACTCTATGATCAAAATTTAAACTGCATAAGAAAATTATAGTTTAGGATTCTAAGTTAAAATTTTTTTATCTTAAGGTCATTTAAAATAATTTCAAATTTTAAAGTTCTCAAGTATAATTTAGGATTATGAATTGTAATTTTTCTCATTAAAATCCCATTAATCACATTATGCTAAAATAATTTCAAAATTTAAAGTTCTCAAGTATTATTGGTTAAGGGATTTTACCTGTGGAATTATGGAGCTATTCTAAATTATTATTAGTAATTACAAAAAAAAAAAAGCTTACCTACAGATGATGTAAGGCATAAGAGCTAATCACCCACTTACCTTTACCACAAGATTAGGGGTGCATATGACCTAATCCAACTGGGCCAACCCAGTTCAATTAGCCTACATCAAGCTAGGTTAAAAAAAAATTCAAGGCCAAGCAAACCTTGTTGGCTAGATTGGCTTGGCTTAATTTGGTGATATTAATTTTTTTAAAATATATTTTTTATAAGAATTGGTATGAAAATTTTAAATCATTAAAAACAAAATATAATTTTATAAGGACTTATTTTTAAAGGTTGTTTTTTAATTTAACTAAAAATTAAAAAAAAAAATCTAACCCAATAGCATGTGTATCGAGCTTCAAATTGAAGCTTAATGTAACCCTACACTAAGCACTAGGCTTGCTCAATGCTTAGCCCAAATTTTGTTTATCCCTACACTAGATTAACCCATGACTAGTCTTACAATTTTGCAACAAAAAAAAATGCTAAGAGGAAAGAATGGTGAGATTTAATGAGTAAATAATACCATATACACTAAGAAGTGATAAGACATAGGCACGAGTGTTTCAAAAATAGAATATTACAATAATTGAATGAATAGTAAAAATTTCACATTATAATTTTTTTCCAATTTTAAGACAAGATATTGTTGATGAGTCAAGTAAAAATGTTAAAGTGCACTCATTCACATTTGAAGGCTAAATAAACATGTAGCTTAAAGATAATATAGTCAAAACATCATCATAACAAGTAATAGAGGGAAATGTCCAAGTATAACTCAACAAATGGGGGCACAAGACTTGCATTATTTAAATGGGAGCACAAGGCCCATAATATATAAATAGGAGCACGAGGCCTACAACACATAGATGGAAGCACAAAGCCCATGATATGTCATACCAGATGGGAGCATGAGGCTTATAATATATAGATCTTAGTCCACCGAAGCTAACAACTACCATTGTTAATTGCAAGGTGCTATACTAGACAACTTTCCCATAAAAGCAATACTACATTCACGTATACATATTGAAATATTTAGAAAATTTAAAATTAAAGTGCTATCATAGATCAAAATTATCTAACATAGTGCAGTCTTTCATCAAAACTTATTAGTATAACAATTTTGAACATTTAAACAATTCCAAAGATTAGAGCAATTATAACTATTTAGATTATTCAAATATTTAGATGATTCCAAATTGAAATTACATGTATAGAAAAATAATATGGACAAGAAGCTTTTTAGCCAAGCACAAGAACAATAGTTAACAACTATTATAAGTAAGAAAAACAATATGAAAGTAGAAAAATAAGCATACATAGCATTATTTACTCATAGTGCATCTACATGGTAATTATTCTTTTTACTATTTTTTTGAGTAATCCTTAGATGAAGGAATGTCTCTTAAATCACCTAAATGCAATTAATGCCATATCATTATTTTAATGATTCATTAAATTCTCATATACTTAGTGAATATTTATTTTACACCACTACCAAGTTTCCCATTGAAATCACTAAGACATATTTCAAATAATTGAAATCTTTACATTTCAATCAACTAAAATAGAGGAAAATAAGAAAATACAATAGCCCTACCTTTATGTCAACCTTATAGACTTGAACAATCAAGCTGTTTCATTAATTTAATTTCTTTATTCAAAACCAAGCCAACTTAAAGTTCAAAAACCCAATTAAATTTTGTTAAGATGGATAAGACAAGAAGCATTGTCATTCTTTGTGCAATCTATTCCTTAAAAGGATAAGACAACAAGCTCTTCTCTACTTGCAAATCCAAGTCTTGCAGCTATGAGCCTCAAATCCCATCTTTGAACCCTACCAACTACTGCCTTTCATCAAACATGAAGAATGCAGAGAAAATCTTTTCTCTTTTACTTGCAAATATAGGTCTTATAGCTCTAAGCCTTGAATCCTATTTTTGATCCTTAATCTCTAGGATAACAAAAGATTAGGACTTTGACTCTATTTTTATCTTTCACTCTTTTAGACTAAAAATGAAACTTTGACTCTCTAAATGCTTGGCTAGTTGCTTTATAACTTCATGCTGGGAGTGCTTGTCTTAGGACAAGGGTTAAGTTAGTTTAGTTTGATTAAGTTAGAAAATTATAAAAATAAATAAATGGGCCATCCTGTAGGCTATATGGGTTGATTCGTATAATAGGTGGATTATGTGAGATAAGTTAAAACTTATCATACTAAAAAAAATTTCAAGGAGTAGGCCAACTTAACCTATCAAAATGGGCTGACTTAAATCGTTTCAGCTAGTTTTTATAGCTCTACATCCAACACTATTTAAGATCCAATTTAGGACTGCATTAAATTATTAGTATAATGTTCTTTAAAGTAAGAGACAAGATAAACCCATTGTCTCCAAATTAAAAATAAGCTTTGTTGAAAAATATGACTGTGAGGACCCTAACTTCTAATCATTGTAATTAAGGTTAGATACGTGATTAATAATCGTAAATTGGAGTTACAAGACATTACAACTAATTATATTAAGAAAATACAGGGAAATTTAAACCTTAATATTATTAGAGTCATCAACCATATAATTACAAGCACTCATATACATCAGAGAAACAAACATTCATTTATAAGTCTTGGATTCTATTACCGATTAATTCCAACTCATAAGAATCTTCTTCCAATGTTTCTAAGTCATTCCTTGGAGTTATCATATGAAAAACCAAGATTTTTAGATTAGAATAAAAGTTTGAAACTATTAGTCGCGGCTAAATGTCTTTGCGCTGCGGCCAATTACCCTCGGGTTCACTCCTTGTCTTCACCGTGATAAGTTGGACCTTCGCTGTGACTAACCTACATGGTGCCACGGCGAGGAAGCCTCCTGGAGCCTATCTCGCTCACCTCTCACTATTGGCCATGGCCAATTCCCTCTTTCACCGCAGTTAATTCCTTTTTGAAATGCCTGACAAATTCTCACAAAAGTTCGCTGCGATGAATTACCCTCTAAACGACTCTCAATTTTGCTTCTCACATTTCGCCGAGGCTAATTCCACATTTCGCTGTGGTGAATTACTCTCTGGTACTCTCCTTGGGCAACTTCGCCTCTATTGGTCGTTGCTAACAATATTTTGGTCGTGGCGAAATTCCTTTTGATCCTACAACTCCTAAAATATTGTCTCATACTTTCCACTCTCCCTCCAATAACACCCTAGGGCCACTCTACCTTAATTTATGCAACTCTAATGGTATTCATGTATCTTATTTACCCAGCTATTCTACCATTACTAATTCAAAACTTAAATATAAATTCTTACTTATCCAACTACCATATGTTAACAAATTCATAGATTAATAACCGCAGAGTTTCATAAGTTTCCAACAATTATCATTCAAGTATACATTCTATTAAAGATTTCATACATCATTGATTCAAATCAACAATCTAAAATATCCCATGATGACATTCCCAATAGTAAACCATATCATTAATTTAACAAAGTTCATACATCAGACACTATAAGTTTATACATCCAAAACCAAGCTATATTGAGACTTAACTCCTTAATAAATATATTTCAACTAATCAAAATATAAACGCCTACATTTAGCAATATGATTACATGATGATGCTATATATATATGAGATTAACAAAATTGCATCTATTCTATTTAAATTAGCCCAAGTGTAACTTCCTCCACACATGGTTAGAGCTCATAGATTTTCATTTACTTGCTTCCTCTTAGCTTTACCCGAAAGGCCTTCACCTGAAAGTATAATCACATAAAATGGGGTGAGATGCAAATTTCAGTAACTAAGGCAAATTCTATTTATATATTCCAGTTTAATCCACATATATGCGTGATTTCACATGAGTATCAGAAAACATACCAGTCATTCAGTAAATGAAACAATTAGGCTATCATGATTACCATCCCATACTAACAATCATATTTCCACATGTTAAAGGCTAATAACATCGAGAGAAGCTTATCTACGTCATGTATTCCCCATTGAGCACAACCAAAGCTCAGTGCATCTGGGGTCTAATCATAACCCGGTGCCCGATCGAAACACATGCACATGTAGCAGCTACACCACAGCTCCACCATAGACTCCTAAGGTCCAATCACAATACAATAGATAGCCAACCAATTCATTCAGCATTTCAAATCATTCATGTACAATAAATATGAAATTAAAACAGATATATGCATGGAATTAATATAGTCCTGGTTACCTCACTTGTAGCCAATCCTCTAAGAGTCAATTGAATGTTACTTCAGTCTATGGATACAAAACCAAGCCATTACTATCCCTAATCACAATTTGTATAAGCAAACCCATCACTTAAAAAAAGTTAAGCTATATAGGACTACTCAAAAACACTTACCCAATCACCACTAAAACTCAATTCGGATTCGGTTGCTCTTACCCCAGAAACCTCAAAATAACACCTCAAATTATGAGTAAATTCACACAGAAACAATACCCATATTATAAGCCAATCATTAGGGTCTCAAACCAGCAGAAATACCTCAAAAAGGAGAGTTTATACTTATCTAATATTAGCCTTAACCTTAACCTACGAATTTTCACCATAGAAATATCAAATGGCAAATTTTAGATTTTGGGTGTGGATGAAAATACTCCAAATGAAAAATTAATTAGGCCAAAATGAAGAGAAAGAGAAGGGGATTAAGTTATACAACTATTACCTTTGCTAAATCTTGCTCTAGAAGTGAGAAATTATGGATTTCTTGCCCTAAACCCTAGCCTCCCTTTAAAGCTCCGAATTTCTCTTTTGTATTTTTGTATTATGCAGAATGGGGGTGGCTAGGTTAATTTTCAAGGTTTAAGTTGGGTTTTCTATGGGTTATGGGCTACTCCAAGTATCTAACTCTATATGGGTTTCAGGTTTAAGCTTTGTTGGACCAGTTTCATGTGTTGGGCTGCAGAATTTTAATTGGACCAGACCAAGTTTTAAAAGTTTAAAGGATTTGGGTCTGCATAAAAGTTGTTGGGCCAATTATAAAAGCCTATAAAAGGTGGATCTTAGACCTCTATTACATTGAATTAGATTGGATCTTCACTTAATTCATTGGGCCTCCATTAGTCTCTTATCATAATCTCCTACATTAATTTGGGCCTAGATGAAGTTTTTATTCCAATTAAATCTCAAACTCATATTAATAATTTATCTCTCTAAAATTTTTATTCATTTAACTTACCCAATTATTCCATATTAATTATTCTTAATTAACCCAAACCTATGATTAATACCTTAATTAATTTTGGAGTGTTACAATGACTTCATAAAATTTTGCAGCAATACCCACATATATTAGCTAAAGACTAAATTTCCAATAACATTGAACAAAAAGAAGAAAAAGAAAAGAGAATCCAACCTAAAGACATAACATTCACAATAAATAGAGATAAGGCACTAAAAGTAAAAAATTTTAAATGAATCATTGGATTGTAGAGACAAGGGATAACCTCTTATTCACTTCTTTTCTATTCTCCCTACTTCTCCTTCTTAGTCATGCCCAAAACATAAGAAAACTATGCAAAGCTTGTTGCTAACGAAGATGAGATGTGTGATGGCCAAAATAGAAGAAGATAATGGAAGGAAGGGGAACACTATACATAACAAAACTTCCAAATAATGGACAAAGCAAGGGAAAGTAACATAAAATTTCTTAGGTTCAAATGCAATAAAAGCTAGAGTAAAAAATATCCTTTGTTTGAAGATTATGGAGATAAGAGAGATAAAGAAGAGCTAGAGAACCAACTAAGTGCGAATCCTTTGAAATGGGGATTTGCCTAAAGTGCATGAAGTGCATTTATCTTTCATATGTTTTATTTATAATTTTTTTTAGTAGTGGAAGTTTGTACTTCAAGTGCACTTTTAATGGATCTTCACTTTAGCGAATCTACAGTCAAACCAGACCAAGGAACTTTTAAAAGATAAGTGTGAACACCGCATTTTGTCCGGACATGCCAAAATAATAATAATAATAATAATAATAATAATAATAATGAGAAGAAGAAAAATGAAAAGGAAAAAGTCAAAATAAAAATTCAACTAAAAAACTAAACAAAAATGACAAAGTAAAGTGAGAAAATAAAAAAAAAGAGGGAGCTTTAGAAAACAAAAAAAAAGAAAAAAAACCAAAGCTGTAAACAAAAAAGGAAAAGTTAAAAATCAAAAAGAAAAAAAATCAAAAAAAGTAGAAAGAAAAAATTGAGAAAAAAAAATTCAAGTTCTTTTTTTTTCAACACTAGTTTCTTTACTGAACCCCTGCCCAAATTAAAAAAAAACTGCAGCCCACTGCTTTTCAGTCTAATTCAAAAACTCAAAACAGGTTTATATCAGTAGCCCAAAATTAAAAAAAATTGGCCCAAGTCTCTTTAGCCCGTCGGATTCCTAAGCCCATTAACCAAAAAAAAAAAAAGAGTTTGCAATGGCCAAAACGCAGGTAACCCTGCGTTTTGACCGACCTCATTTCGATCCATGCGTCTACCTCGGGCCAGAAGAAGCAGAGAGGCAGGGGAGACAGAACGAGGCTGGCAGAAAAAGAGAGCAGGAGACGGGGACTGAACACTGCAGATCGCAGAAAGGAGATGGCTCGAGAAAAAGCCTGGGGATTAAAGGTCGAAAAATTGGAGAGAGAGGGGGGCGTGAGCGAGCGGAAAAAAATCACAGGGAGGATGGAGAGGGAGGATCTTTCGAATTAGGGCTGGAGAGTCTGAGGGGGATTCGAGAGCATGAAGGAGGAGAATCGAGGGAGTTTGGAAGGGGAAGATTCTGAAATCCAGAGAGGAGGTTTCAAGAGGGCAAACGGAGAAGGAGTACGGAGAGATTGAGAAACAGATAGGGGTTTTCGAGAGAACTAGGGGGGAGAAACAGGAGAGTGCACGACGTAGGCGAAGGAGACAGGGGATTCGGGGAGAGACAAAGAGAATGGGGAAGCAGAGAATCGAACAGAAAGAGAGGGTAGAAGATTGAGGAAGGAGATCGAGAGAAATTGAAAACTGAAGTAAACCAACTGATTCGGCGAGAAGGCAAACCAAGAAGCTTTCGATTGGAGAACGAGGATTCGGCTGAACCATAACAGAGGAGGAACAGAAGCAGTGAAGGAGGATGAGGCTCTAGGTCCGGGGAACCGCAAAAGGTTGCTCGGAATCGTGGCTGGAGAGGTATTCGGAGTCCCTTCTTTTGGTCTTCTGCTTGAACACCGCAAAGGTACACAACCCCTGCATTCCGTATATTTTATATCCATGATTTGGTTTGGACGTCTGTGGATGTTTAAAATTATTCAGTAGGGAATGTGCTATTCTGAGTTTAAAATTTGATTAACGCTTGCGGGATAGGTGGCTAATTCTGAGTTTGCTCCTATTCGAATTGCACATGATTAGACAGTTTTTGGTAAAATGGGATTGCTTGGCTAAGTGCAAATTTGATCCCCCCTCCTGTTTTATCTGCTCTTGAATTGTGAGTTGGTTGATTTAGAGTTCTGCGTGCTTCTTTGGGTCCTGTCATTCTAATTGATTAGCACCCGAATATGGTCCCTGATTGTTGAGCTGAGATAAAAGAAATGGGTAGGATGGCCTATACTGGTATGAGAATTTGATACCTTGATGTTTGACCTTTGTATGGCTTAGCCTGATCTCGTCCTGTTTGAATTATTGAAAGACATCACTTTCTCTTGGTAATTAGTCGTGGATAAAAAGAGGCTTAGGACTGAGCATGTTGGCTTTTACTTTAGGTGTTCTTTGCAAATTTTGAAGCTCTTTTTTGCAAAACCGTTGTAGGTATGAGGAAGTGCAAAGTTAATTTGGTTATCCCATTGTGCTAGTTTGAGTCAGTATGTAATTTCCCGTATGGTTCCCATCCGAGTCACACTTGGGGACGTTTATATACTGCAATAAAAAGAAATGTTGGTTTAGGAATCCTTTTTTTTCGTGCTGTAGCATCACGTACTTCATGAGAAGTCTTTACTGCCTGAAATGTTGGATTGATATTATGGATAGTTTGGGTGCGATCCTTGATTAATTTTGTTCATTGGGCTGCATCTTGAATCATCTATGAACCTCAAACCTGCTTATAAAAACTTCTCTGTTACTTGTGGGTGTATATTGATGCATTGGTTTGGTTGTTCCTGAAAAAAAATAAATGGTTGTCTAGAATTTAACCCCCCCTTTTTTGGTTTGCTGCATTCCATTTCATGTTTCCTTCCTGCTTCGCCTGGATGCTACGTATACTGAGGGAGAAGGTGCTTGGGAGATTGCCAGACAGAGGCGTAAGCAGAAAGAAGAGACTCCCTCTGATTCGCTACTGTATGATATGGCTTGCTACCTGGTGCTCCGTGATTGGGTGAATCGATACGCAAGGGAGACTCTGCCGACGGACTTAATTTGGTCAGGAAAAAGTCTTTATTTCTTTAGACATTACAGATGAATGTAAAGTACGCTTAAAATTTGTTGATTGGATGTACAAAATCACACACCATCACTATTTACTGATTGTTTGTAAAATGTAATATATTTTATTTGTTTATTTTATTTTCGTTATTTATAATTGCCGTGTGGGATCTGGTATCACCTCAGGCGTTTAGGAGTGGTTCGGTGCTGTGTGTGACAATAAGTCCCCTCAGTCACCTGGTGCCAAATGTTTTTATATTAACCGAATTTCAATGATTAATACATAAAAAAATAATAATAATAATAATAAGAGTAAATTTTCAAGAAAAAAAAAAAAGAGAAGTTCCATACAAAACAAAATGATTTTTTTTTAGTAAATTGTACTTCTTTTAAAAAAATAATAATAAAGAGAGAGTTCAAGAATTAATAAAAAGTATATAATCTTTGGAAAAATTAGATTATCTTTACAAATCCAATCAAAAAAGGGAAAAGAAAAAGCAAAACAAAAAGAAAGTAAATCCCCAAAAAGTCATAAAAGAAAAGATCAAGGAAAAAGGGGAACCAAAGGGTTAAAAACTTCCCTTTTCTTTTTTTAAAAAGAGGACTTAAAAAATCAATTTGGATTTCTAAGATTTCTCCTTTTTTTTTAGGCTCCTATCTAAAAATAAAAAGTGATATTTCAAAAATAAAATGAAAATTGAAATCGAGTTCTTTTCTTAAATTTGTCTATTAAAAAAAAGAGAGAGGGTGGAACAGAAAGTAAGAAGGGGGGAGAATAAATCAATAAAAAACAAAAAGGGAAGTAAAACCAAAAAAAATTGAGAATCAAAATAACAACAACAACAATAAAACAAAAAGATTAATTAAAATAAACAAAAAAAAACTAATTAAAATAAAATAATAATAATAATAATAACAAAACGAAGGAAAAAAACAAAAAAAAAACAAACAGATAAAAATAAAAACAAAATTCAACAAAAACAAGGGAAAAAGGGGAAGGAAAAGTGAGGAAAGAAAAAGGGAAAGAAAAAGTGAAAATGCAAAAAGATTAAAGTTAAATTTAATTTTAACAAATTAAAGCATATCCACCATTTTCGAAAATTGCTTTGTTTGTTAAACGTAAAGATAATTTTATCTTCTTTGTCCTTTCAAAGATAAATAAATAAATAATGAATAAATAAATAAGAATCAAAGATAAAAAACTAAAAAATTAAAAAATTAAAATCAATCAAAAATTAAAAAATCAAACAAAAACTAAAATAAAAAAAAGCAAAACACCAAACAAATCCACTTTCAATCGAACTACGTGGACTTTGATCCCCTTCTGAGGGTACGTAGGCCCTAGGGTCTTATCCTAGGTCAAGTCCGCCCTTGTAAATAAATTTTTTGTTGAATTTTTCCTTTTCTTAATTTCTTTTATCTTGTTTTGTTTTCTAATTTCGTTCCTTAAATTTCATTCTTCTTTTTAATTTTATCTCTTTTATTTCCACTTCTTATTCTGCATGTGATTTGTTAAGGAGAACCAAAACAAATTAAAGGCCATATTGATCTTGCACAACTAACTTAGGGTAACCGTTCTTAGTAACGGGTGTTGTGGGGTGTCTAATACCTTCCCCACTCACAACCGACTCCCGAATCCATTTTTGGTTCGCAGACCACATTTTTGTAACATTCCAAACTTAAAAAGGTTTTTCCCAAAATTTTGCCTTTTCAAAAATAAAAATTTGGTGGCGACTCTACTTTTTCTACTTTTAATTTCGATTTGGCGCCGCGCGGTCGCATTTTCGGGTGTGACAATAAGCTTCTAGAAAAAAAAAACTAAAAGAGGAAGATGACAACTCATTTTCTTAGATTAAATATCATAGGTTTGTTTATATTATATTATTTATTTATTTATGTCTTATTTCTAACAAATGGTAGAAGAAAAAGCTTAGGTGACATAGCATGGACTCAAATACGAACCTTAAAAATAACCTATTAGGCTACAGTTTCAGCTTGCCTTGAACTGACTTTATAACTTTTTTAACTTATTCATTTTAAGTAAAACTAACTCTCCCACAATCTTGCTTTCCTAATTCTTGGTCTATTACATTTTATCCAAGAGGTTTTTCTTGGCTAAGAGAATTCCTTCCTAAATCTTGTCTTCATGAAAAATTAAATTATCTTTGTCATCTTCTTTATCTAAATTGCTTGCTTTGTTCTTGATATGTCATTCATATTGGGAAAAATTAGGGACTCGAGCATGGGAAACTATGGAGCACTACCCAAATTTGACTTATGCTGTATTCGGATGGAGGAGGGAAAAAGTGGAGGGAGAAAAAAGTGAAAAAAAAAAAGTAAGAGAAGAGAAAAGTGAAGAGAAAATATTACCTCCTCGTGTGTTTAGATAGATAAAGAGAGAATGGAGAAGGAGAAAATGTATTATTTTAAATATGACACTAATATTGTTATTATTTTAAATTTTTACATATATATTTTTTAAAAACATAAAAAATAAGAAAATAAAAACCAATTTAAAAAATATTCAAATGATAAAAAAAATTATTTTTGACTAAAATAAAAAAATTCTTATTAAAAAGCACACATTTAAAATTAAAAAATATATTTATAAAATTAATTAAATTATAATTTATATATAAATATTTATAGATTATTATTTTAATACCATAAATATTAACATCTATTTTAAAATTTTATAAATATTATTTTAATATATATTAATTAATTTAAATATAAAATATATAAATATAAAAAATATTTTTAATTATATATAAATATTATATATAATATTTTATTATATTATTATGTATATTAATATGTAACAATTATATATTTAAAAATATAATATATATATATATATATACACACACATATGCATTGCCATAATCATTCATACTTTTTTTAAAAAAATTTTTAAAAAGTATGCATGATTTATTAATTTTAATATTAAAAATACATTATTAATTTATAAAGAATATTTATTAAATATTATTTATAAATTATTATTTTAATAAAATAAATATAATTATTTATCTTAAAATTTTATAAATATTATATATTAAAAATATTATATATATATATATATATGTATGTGTGTGTGTTTTGCTGAATCGTTTTCTCTCGCAATCTCTCCAAATATAAAGAGAAAAATTTCGCAGAAGGCCTGCTATACTTTTTCTCTCATGTTTTTTTTTTAATTTTTTTTTTGTCAAACAAGAGAAAATTTTGTTTTTTCTCATCTCCTTTCTCTTTTTTTCACTTTTCTCTTCATTTAAACACACTGTTCAGGTTGTGAGAATCCAAATTTCTGTTCAGACGACAAAGAAAGGATCTTACAATTATGGCGAGGGAGTCAACCAAAAATGGTTCTACTTTTTTCTCTTATCCCTAGTTATCACATGGACATACATATCACTTTACATAGCCAAAGGAAAGAACGGAGCCCTCCTTATCGTATTGTTGATATTTGGGTTGTTGTAAAAATTTTATGATGTTTAGTTTTAGAGGACATCCTACCAAAATGTTAAAACATAAGACCGACTTCATGATCAAACTGTACAATTAAATGAATCCATTCTAGTAGTGTGAAAGTATAGGTTCAATCCCTTGCAGTGACTTATGAATGCAAGTCTTTACTTGTACGCCATGTCAGTCACATCTCTGTATTGGGTTAGTCAATCTAGAAAATCTTGTCAGAAGAATGCCCTTCGTGCCTAGTGAAAATAATAGCAACATAGTGGTCTAATCCCTTGTAGCTTTTAGCCTCCCTTTTGGTTAGCCAAGTTTTTTGTTTTAATTGTCTGTTTTGATGTTTAAATTTTGGTTGCTTTATAATTACGTTACACATATTTTCACCTGAATAAATGAATATCTCTATCTTCTAGTATTAAAAAAAAAAAAGATCACGAAAGTGAAAAAAAGATCTTGCACTTGTCATCTCTAATGAATAATGTTAGAATAAATTATCTAAATAATATTATGATTTAGATAAAAGAAATTGATCATGAATCAATACACAACGATTAGTTTCGTGAATTATAGTAGTTTAGAACACGATGGGTAAAATCTTATATAAAATGAATTTTGGAGTCTTAATTCACGGTAGTTTAATTAGCCAAAAGATAAAACACACGTATGTAGCTTAATGGAATGCATACGTTCACTGTTAGACACGAATGTTCAAAAACTGAATCAAAGATATGCGATTATGCTAATAAAAGACCTCATCTTATTAAAAAGTATAAATTTTGCTAACATTTTAAAAATATTTGTTATTAAATTTTTTAATAAAAATATAACATGTAAAAAAGTTTTCTTTTTTTTTTTTAAATAAATGCTTAAATTTTGTTTGTAATATAAAACGCGTACTTAATTTGATTTATGTAGAGTCTCTCTTGACGGCTGCTGGTAATCGAAGTATACCAAACCAAACTCCTTACCTGGAAAGTGAGCAGAAAACGTGCGTTATCTTCTTGTCTAAAAGATGCAGTTGAAGTCACAGCATGGAGGAAAGAATTATTAGAATGTTTGTTGCATAAAATTGTTAAGATGGAAATAAAAATAAAAAAATAATTTTATCAATGAGAAATAATTATTATATTATTATTTTAAAAAAATTAAGAAAATAAATATTATTAAATAATATTTGCATAAATATAATAGACATTATACATGGAAATAAGAATCATATCTGCTTGCTATATTTTATTTTATTTTGACTATCCATGTATACTTGATTCTCACGTAAGTTAGGGACGATAAATTTTAAAATAAAAAAGGAAAAAAATATTTATTTAGCCACTTCTTATCTAATTTTTTTAGAGGAAACTTCTCTCTCCTCTAATGAAATATTTTTAAATTACATAATCATCTATTTGATTATGAAAATATATACAAATTCTATGAAATTAACATATTATCAAAATACTTTAAAAATATATACAAACTCTTTTATTAAAACTATAGCTTATTAAAAATTATTTTTTAAAGTTTTTATTAAAATATTATTTCTTTTGTGTAGAAATTTTAAAATTAAAAAATTGAATATTTTCAAACTATTTAAATACATATTTAATATTGTTATATTAAATAAATAAATAAATAATATAAGGGTATTTTAATTAAAATAAGTATACATGTAGTTTATCTTTTAATGCAGGAGAGATTAGTATAATGCATTTTTTTTATTTCAATGGAGATAAGTACAGATTTTCAAAATAAAGAAAAGAACAATATACATAGTAGTATAGGTAAAAAAAATTGTTATTCAAAGGGAATAAAAAAAACTCATATTCTGCCATCAAGTTTTTAAAACTTGGGCCATCTGATTGAATTATTCTCAACTAGACTTATGGATTAGGTAGTTATACCAATTTAAGTTGATGAAAATTGACAACATTCAATTTAACCTAAGACAATTTGGGTTACAAAATTTGAGTTCAGATTTTTTAATTTTTTAAGTAAATTTTAGAGAGAGAAGAAAGGAGAATATGAAAAGAAAATTAGTAGACTTCAAACGTAGTTTTACTCTTTTATATCATTCTCTTCAAACTTTATTTAAATTCACTAAAAGAACATTTAGAGATCCTTATACTTAAAACCAAATTTAGGTAATATTTTAATTTAAAAATAAAAAATAAAATAACTCATTATAACTTTGCTTTTTACCCACCTATGTAGCCCAAGAGATTTGCCTCTTAAGTATAGGTTGGAGTCTAATCCGCGGCTTAAAAGTTAAACATTGGAAAAAAATTGCTAATAGAATTGAAAATTGGAACCTAAAGGCTGCGTTCATGCCATTACCATTCCATCATGCACGTTTGTTGTCATAAATTTGTTTAGTAATTTTATTACATTTTGATTTATTTTATGTAAATTAAAATTGAAACTCATAGTCATATCTACATGAACAACATTATATTTATCTCATATTCTTATTTAGCTTCATTTACTATAACAAGTAAATTAATTACTTTTCTTTTATTTAAAAGATATTTAAATTACATGATTATTTTTTTATTTTCAAATTATATATTTATTCTTTTGAAACTAAAAAATGATAAAAATATTTTAAAAAATAATATTAATTTCTTTTATTAATTTAAAAAATGACTAGACTTTAGTGCAAGTTTTTATGTCTTTAGTATTAGATTCTTCAAAAAAATGTATAACATATGTGAAAAAAATATTTTAAAAATTAAATATTGCGATATTAAGCTATAAAAATCATATATATATATATATATATAAAAATCATACACTTATCATATTATTATTAATAAAAAATCATGCATTTATAATAATATAATTGAGTAGCTTCCCACTCATCTTCTTTCCCTTCAATTGTTTCTTTCATCTCTATTTCCATTCTTCGCTATGTGGGAAAATTTTCTTCATCCCCCTTTCTCATGGGGACCTTGAACATAACAAAAAACAAATAATATTAAATAAAATAGAAAATTTTGTATATTTAAAAAAACATAAACTTAAAAGCCCAAGCTTTTTGTTGAAGTTCTCCAACAAGTTGCAATAAAGTTCAAAACATTTTTAAAAAAAATTCAAATAGCAAGTTCTACAACAATTAGGTGATGAGGAGCTAATAAGAATATTTATATTGATTTATTTTATTTTAAATTAATATAAATATAAATAAATAGTAAAATGTTTGAAAAAACATAAGGTTATAAGACATGTATATAAAAATTTTTAAATATCTATGTAAAACTAATGAAAAAAAAAACCTTGCAAGATGGGAAATATGATCCTTGTCCTTGTCCTTAAATTACCTTTGGAGAGATTTTCTTTCTCATCCTCATTCTTGCAAGGAAAGAAAATTTCCAAATGAGGATTTCTAAATAGGGCAATCCTTGTAGATAGAGGTGCACATTGGTTGGATTTAATCTCGACCCAATTTAAATAAGGTAAGGGAAAAAAAAGCCCAAGGCCTAACCCAATTTAAGTTTAACTTACTTTAAAGTTAAGTTAGGCTTGAATCGAGTTTTGCATTTATTTTTGGGAGAAAAATTTTGAAATTTGAATGCTTATATTTTTAAAATCACTTGACCATTTTAGATTTTTGATAATTTATTTTAATACTATTTTGCAAAATCTACGCAGTTTAAATGAAAAAAAACATAGATTTAGAAGGAAAAATAGAAAGGAAATATAGGCATAAATAGTAAAAGTTTAGAAAGCAATAATTTTAAATTTGATTGTCTAATTTAGATTTTTTTTTGGATATTTTTTCAAGATAAATGTGATGCATACTTATTTTCTCTAAAAGTGTACATTTATTATCTTAATTTTGAATTTTTTTACTTTTAACTCCAAAAATACTTTTTTTTTAAAATTTTATTTTTTTAATTTAAATGTGACAATCATTCTTAAGAGAAGATTAATAAAAGCATTAACCTCCTAACTATTTATAATTTTAAAGAGGCTAAAATTATAACATGACTCCTAAAAATAGATTTTTTTTCATTTTGATCCTCATATTTTTTTTAAAATTTTATATTCCCATTGAGGCATATTGGTCTAGTTTGGCTAGGACAACCAGCTCAAAAAAGTAATATATTTTTAATTTTACAAAAGAGAAAAGTATATTTTTAAAATAAAGGAGAATAATTTATTTTAAAATAAATAATAATTTTAATTGAAAGTCATACGTTAAAGTATCAATTATCTGATGTAATATATATTTCATATATAACTATAACAGTATTCAGCTTGATGAAGGAATGAATCAGTTGATGATCCATGATTTTGCTTTGAGAATTTCTTTGAGTAAATGTTGAAGTCAAATTTTAGAATATTATGAGTGCCGTGGATGACGCATCACTTGCCCCGTAGGCATGAGATAAGAACACTCGTGTTGTACTTTGGTTATTAATTAAATCTTCATGTGAAGCAAGGGTCGGCACTGGGCAGCCAAGCTTTACTTTCTTTTCAAAAAGTTGTGTTTCGGGGTAATAATAGCCCACAGGTCTTCCTGTACGGTGGGCTGCGAAGCATCTTGGCAAAGACATGAGCGTCACTTGGTCGTACACCTTTCAATGGATAAACAATGAAAAGAACCAGTCTTATATCAGTAAATTACACTCATCATTCCTCAATTTTGATAAAGGTACCTTGATATTTCTTTTATTTTTAATATATATATTTATTTTGAAAAAAAAATTAAGTTATGTTTTAATTTAATTTTTAATTTTTAATTAAAATATTCTTCGTTAATTTAAATATACATATTTTTTTAATTTAAGAGTAAATTATATACGTTTTTTAAATTTTGTTATAATTATTTATAAAATATTTTTTTTAATTTTAAGATTTTCTAACTAAACTATCTTGTGTATATATATATATATATATATAAAAGAAGGTATTTTAACGGAAAAAATATACATGTATTTATGTTAATAAAAAATATTTTAGTTAAAAAAATTTTAAATCAAACTAAAACATAATGGGTTTTTAAGAAGGTCCATCTTAAATTTTAAAAATAAATGAAAAATTTATATAATTATAATAAAATTTTATATTTATATCTTGCACTTTGTTTTTGTATAATAATAATAATTGGCAAATTTAACTTTTTAAAGTCAAGATTAACCGAGAGATTAGACTTCTACCTACTCTATAAATAAGATACCTTTCGACATTCACATACTATAAAACAATTAATTCACAAATATCCCAAGCGTGAAAAAGGCTCCTGGAAGAAGTTGCATTCACTGGCTGGCTATCCCTATATGGCCAATCTCATGTTACAACAAACATGGTGTCTGATCGCTATCAATTATTATCATAGGAGTTATTTGAATTTCTTCTAGAATATGATCATCACAATTCATAAATGCTTATTAACAAAAAAATATCAGCACGTACGAATCTAAGGAATGTATGTTTCTATCTATAATAAGAGGTGCAAAAGATTAAAGGAATCAGTAATATTTTCTTTTATTACAAAACGTTGCCTTATATGAGTACAAAACTGAAAACAAGTGCATGTTTTGCAATTATTATGTATGCAAATAATACTATTATTTGTTATCATACTAGATATTCTAAAAATAAGAAATCAAACAGGTTTGCACAACTCACAATCTAAAAAATATAAATTCTGAAGATGAATATTTCTGTATTGTTCACAAACCATTTAATTATGACTCTCTCTCTCTCTCGAATAGCATGTCTGTCCTTTTTTTTTGTATATTTTTTATTCTTTTTTTTAATTTCATTCAAATTTGCACACGTCTCATTTTTTATTAATTTTTTTAATTCTGTCCTTTTTCTCCTAGAATTTAGTGCAAAGCACAGGGGCACTCTCGCCCTTTAAAATTGCCAGTGCCCACGCATTTTAAAACTCCTCAGGATCCAAGCTTTGTAAACTTGTAATACCCTAATTTATCAATTGTTTTCTTTATTGCATTGAAACGCAAGTCACGTGATAAAGAGAATAGTGAATTGATAATATTTAAGTATTAGAATAATACAAGTTGTTTTAATTTAATCGTAAAAATTTTAATATTTTATTTCAATAATTATCTAAATACTATTTTGTCTTTTCCATTGTTTGAACAGTGAATTTATTAACAAAAATATATGACGTGACTTTATCGAGAAATTGATATAACTATTTTAGTACCTAATTATTATTATAATATGTCATAACAAAATAGTAAAATAGTAGTGATATTGAGAGACACATCCTCTGTTATGGCATCCTCAAAACAAAGAATGTTGCCTTTTTATTTATTTATTTATTTTTTAAATCTTAAACATTTGTGTGGTCCCGGCTGCAGATAATTTTTCCTCATTGATGTTGTGATTTGAGTAAGAATATATTATGTCATGATCAATAATCATATTAATTTCATGTTAAGTAACGTTACTTTGTCTCTATTGACAATATGTTAACAGGCTTAACGAGAAAATATATTACAGAATGATATTGAAGATATAATATTCTTTGAAAGATTGAGGTGGAATAATTAAAATTTGAAAGATTAATTTGAGAACAATTATTTTTTTAGAAGATCAAAATATTAATTCATTCAAAGAGGAATAATCCTCATTTGGAAGTAATTAAAAAAAAAGAATCTCTAAAATCTATAAAATAATAATAAATAAAAAGAATCTCTAAAATCTATAACCAAATTATGCACTTTTCTTTTTATTTTTCGAAAAAAAAAATCAAACACTATAATAGGTTAATCACAATTTATTAGAAAAATAACCACTGTTGAGAAATATATTGTTCTCTTCTCAAATGCTGTTATCAATAATCAATTGCTAATATTGATCCTGTTACATTAGTGGAGTTTGCACAATATGGAATTGAGGAAATTTCTTGTTTCATTTCAGTAAAACATTAAAAAAAAAAGAGCTCTCTTTTCCATATTGTCCTTTTCAATTTAATATATATAAGAAAAAATATTGGATAAACTTTATTATAAGACCACATTTAATTGTTTACAATTACTTATATTGTACAAATATAAAAGAGTTATAAGTAAAACTGTTCAAACCTGAAAGTCCCACTAAGTAAATTACCATTTGAATTTTTGAAAAATATATGCTTTATCAATTTATGTTTTAAAAGATAATTATCATTATTTGACTAAAAAAAATTATAAAACCAAGTTAATATGGTCTTAATATGGTTGACATAGAACTCCCCGTAAGATCATGCCGGAAGCCTTATAAATATTTCTGAAGCCGAAAGATTTAAGTGGAGTGAGCTGAACTTGGATTTAGCCACTTACAATATGTTTATGAGAATTGTTCATTGTTGATCACTTTGATCGAGCAAGTTTTTTTTAAAAAAAAATAGTAAGTGGCCCAAAGAAATTGATGGACCAAGCCCTGTTACAGATATTGTTCTTTGCAAGGCTATGTAGGCCGGAGGGATTCATTGCTGAAAGGCTATATGTTTAAACATTTTGGCAAGCCTATATTTTCTCTCTTTTTTAAGATACCATTTAAATAGTAGAATTTTAAAAGCAACGAAGTATATAAATTAGCAATTTGCATATAATTTGACAAGCTATTTATCAGTATTGAAGGATCAATGATAAAAAAATGATTTTTTTTTGTTTGATAAAAAATAGAACATAAAATGAAAACAATTTTTTAACTATAACTTTTTAAAAAATAATGAATAAAATTAAAAGAACTTAAAAAAAAAGGTCTGAATCATTTAGATAAGTGAGATTTTGATCGTACTACCAGTAAATGTTAATAATTAAGATGCAGAGCCATCATTTTTTTTTGGCCTGATATACAATAAATTGTTTTTTTTCCCGTTCAACAACTGTCACCCTTTTTTATTTTTATTTTTTAAAAAAATTTGGGGTCATGCCATTAATTTTTTTAAATAGATGGGGGTCCATTTCTTTTTTTTTTTTTTTTAGTTTCCTCTATTTTAATTTTATTATTTTTTAAATTGATACATGTAAAATTATTTAAAATAAAAGAACTAAATGTTAATCCAATTTCCTTTAAAGTTGATAAATTAGTAGAGATTTTTTTAAAGTTTGATGAGTAATTAATTACACTTGTTAATTATTGTTAAACTCTACATTAAGATGATACAAATTTTATAATTATTAAAAAAAGTCATCACCTAAAACAATAAACATAATCACGCTAAAGTCATAATATGATCATCCACCATAAATATTCTAATAAACATGAAACCATAAGCTCTCTTTCTAGTATGATTTGTAGGAATTTAGAACTTAGGCAAATGAGGTGTAGAAGGAGCAAATTAGGAGATCCTCATGTCTCAATACTCATCAAATGCATGAAGCAAGCAATTTTTTTTTTACCTATATGTTCGTATTTTAGTTCATTGATTTAGATTATAACTTTTCTTTTCAACAATTATAAAATTTTTATCATCTTAATGTAGAGTTTAATAATACTTAATAAGTGTAATTAATTGATTATCAAAATTTAAAAAAATCTCTACTAATTTATCAATTTTAAAGGGAATTGAATTAACATTTAGTTTTTTACTTAAAATCATTAACATTTATTTTTTCATTAAAAATAATTTTATACGTTTCAATTAAAAATATTTTAAATGTTATAATTAACATTTAATTTTTTATTTCAAATGTCATAATTAACATTTAGTTTCTTATTTTAAATAATTTTACATGTATTAGTTTAAAAAATAATAAAATAAAAATAAAAAATCGAAAAAAAGTAGGTCACAATTGGCTCCAATCGTCACCCTTATGACCCCTACATGTTCAGAAAAAAAAAATTATTGGGGTCATAATTGGCCCTCAATTGTGACCCCTCATTTTTTAAAAAATAAAATAAAGTTATAATTGTGACACAATTATGACCCTTCAAAAAAAATTAATTTATTGTATATTGAATAGAAAAAAAAAAGATGACTCTACATCTTGGTTATTAACATTTATTGGTATTGTAGTAGGTTAAAATCCCTTTGAATAGCTTATAATAAAAAGCTGCACAATGTTACTTTGTGCAAACTACAAATTAAATAAAGCACTTTAACTTTTTTAATTAAAGATTATAATTTATTCTCTTGGATCAATAAACAATAAGCATTTATATGTGGTTGACTAAACAAATTGAGAAGTTCAATGTGTTATATAGTTTGTAATATAAAGTGGGTTTAAAGTCTTACATAAGGTAGGAAAAATCTTATTTAGAGATATATAAGGATAAGAAAATTTAATATTTCTAAAATAAGATATATATATATATATATATAGTAAAAGACTTGGATTTGGACTTGAGATTTGTGTCTTAAGCCTCTAAAAAAAATAAAGTTTGACAGTTTTAATTTAATTATTTCAAATTTTGAATTTAAAATTAAATAAGGAGGTGTGTTTGTTAAATTATACACCTATTAATAAAGAATAAATATATATATGATATTAAAGAATATATATGTTTATTAAAAGACAATATGTATGTTTGTTAATAGAGAATAGACATATTTATTAACGAAAGAAACAAATATAACTATTGGAAGCTAACTGTTCAGAGTTTATAAATAACCTTCTTCTAAACTAGAAATACTAAGTTTTTTTGAGTGTTTTTTTAAAGGCTTTATTATATTTTAAAAGAACATTATCTGTAAATCCCCATATACTGGTAATCAATCTTTAAAGACAGTGAATTTTCACGTCTCAAAACTTATTTCTGATTTCCTATTCCTATTGTTTTTCTAACAATTTTAAAGAGTGCCATGGAAAATTCGAAAAGATTTCATCAAAGTTGAACAATTCAATGGAACTAATTTCACTCGGTGAAAACATAAGATGGTGTTTATTCTGATTGTCTTGAAGATTTATTACATTCTAAATCCTTTATTGCCTACACTGCCAAACCCCACTGAGAATGATTTTGAAAAAGTCAAAATGTAGAGAAAGAAGTGTAAAGAAGATGAGTTAATATGTCATGGACATATTATGAACACATTAACTGATTACTTGTATGATTTGTACTCCAACTTGAAGACTTCGAAGGAAATCTAGGTTGCATTAGAGAGTGCTTATCAAAATGAAAAAAAGAGGTACAGAAAAATTAGTGACATTATAATATTTTGAATTCAAAATATCTTATTCGAAACTTATTATGGATCAAATTCATGAATTACAAGTTTTAGTTTCAAAACAAAGAGATCTTGATGTAAAGATTCCTTATGCATTGCAAATTAGTACAATTTTTTTCTCAATTGCCTAATTCCTGAAATAATTATAGAAAGAAAGTATTACATTATATTGTCAAATTAACCCTAGAACAATTCTAAACACATCTTCAGATTGAGGCTATTGTGATGCACACATTTTTGTCTCAAATTCTATAGTTAATTTTGTTAATAGTAACATGTCAAGGAAAAGGTTTGGTAGTGGAAATAGTGGTTTAAAAATGAACAATAAATTTCTCAACAAAAAGAAAAAGAATTTACATTATTTCCATTTGACTCATAAATGCAAATTCAAAAAGGCATGAATTAATTTTAAATTTGAAAATTTTGAGAAAGCAAATGTGGTGGAGAATTTTGTCTAAAGTATGATAATATCTACACTTCAAGTTGGAATGGTCATGGAATTGAATATGACTACTTTAACAACAAAAGACAAAAGATCCTAATTGGTGGCTAGATTTTGGAGCCATTATCCATGTATACAATAACAAAAATTCCTTCAAGACTTATACAAAAGTGAATAAATCTGAGAAGGTTTTAATGAGTAACCATGTCATAGTTGAAGGGCTAGGAAAAGGGTTTGTGAAAATTAACTTTATGTCTAGACAGAAATTGATTTTACTAAATGTGTTTCATGTGTCAGAAATTCAAAAGAACTTGGTGTTTGCTAGTTTGCTATCTAGTAAGGGTTTCAATATTGTAATCGAATATGATTATGTAATACTCTTTAAGAATGGTATATTTGTAAGAAAAGAATACAACTGTAATGTCATGTTTAAACTAAATATTAATCCAATAAATATAGTTTCTGCTTATATTATTGAGTCTAATTATTCTTTATGGCAAGCTCGATTAGAACATTTGAATTTTGGCTCATTAAGATATATGTTAAAAAATAGTTATATTGCTTACAAACATCAAAATGTAGAAAAGTGTGGAATCTATATACAAACAAAAATAACAAAAAAACTTTAAATTTAAAGAATATAAGTCAATTGTATAAAATCAAAAGAATAGGAAAATAAAGATTTTATGTAATGATAAAAGTATAGAACATTTTCTTATTGAGTTTGATAAGATTAGTAGTGTCACTTTATCAAACTCAATAAGAAAATATTTTAACCTCACTATAATATTCAAACTTTCAAAGTAAAGTTAGTAGTGAAAGGTTTCATACAAAATGAAGGCATTAATTATTTTGATACATATGTAGTTGTGGCAAGAATAGTATCTATTAGAGTACTTTTATTTTTAACCTCAATATATAATTTGTATGTACATCAAACAGATGTTAAAATAGTTTTTTAAATGGAGATTAAGTGAAAAAACCTATATGCTGTTCTGAAGGCTTTGTTCTCTTTGGAAATGAAAACAAAGTTTACAAACTGATAAAATTTCTTTATAGTCTGAAACAAGCACCAAAGTAATAACATGAGAAATTTTATAATGTTATTTTGTCAAATGGATTCATCCATAATCATGCAGACAAATGTATTTACTCTAAATTTACAAAAGAGTATGGTGTTCTTATTTGTTTATATGTTGGTGACATATTGATTTTTGGTACAAATATATTTGATATCTCTAAAATTAAGAAGTATTTAACTTTATCCTTTAAGATGTCAGACTAGAATAAAGTGGATATAATCTTTGGCATTAAAGCGAAAGAGAAAACAAATGGGTGATTTTGGCATAGTCGCATTATATAAGTATAGTATTAGAAAAATTCAGTCATTTAGGAATAAAGGAGTTTAATACTCCTTATGATTCTAGTGTCAAATTGATAGAAAATTTTAGGAGAGCAATAACATAATTAGAGTATGCAAGTGCAATAGATAATGTGATGTATGCAATGCATTGTACTATACTTGATATAACATTTACTATTTACAAACTTTCAAGATTTATTAATAATCCAAGTAATGATCATTGAAAAGTAATTGTTAGAGTGCTTGGATATTAAAAAAAAAACATTTGGGAACTCATTACAATGATTTTCTTACACTGCTAGAAGGTTATTAAGACACAAGTTGGATAACAAGTATAAATAATAATAAATCTACAACAAGATGGATATTCATCTTGGATGGAGGTGCCATTAGTTGGGCTTCTAAAAGGCAAACTTGCTTTTCTCATTCTATTATGGAATTTGAACTTATAGCATTAGCAATTGTTGGAAAAGAAGCAAAATGGTTGAGAAATGTATTATTAGATATAAAGTTGTGACCATAATTTATACCAACCATTTTCATATCTTGTTATAGTAAGGTTACAATATATGTAGCCCACGACAAGGTGTATAATGGGGAATAAAGACATATAAGCTTAAGATATACTTATATAAGAAAGTTAATGACAAATGAGATTATGATGGTAATCTATATATAATCAAGTACGAGTTTGACTGATTCTATTATTAAAAAGCATTATCAAGAGGTATAATATAACAAACTCATGAGAAATGGGGCTTAAACCCTTATAACAAAATACTAATAATAGAAACCCAACTTTGAGTTAGTATACATTCTAACAATAAAAATTCAAAGTTTAATGGATAACAATAAGTTACTATGTGTTGATTAAGCACTAGAGTGTGTAGTAAAGTTTCATAGTCGAGTATGGTGTGCAAACTGTTACAAGAGGAGTCTATGAAGTTAAATGTGTCTAGACTAACAAAGACATAAAACAAACTCCATAATGCATATTGTTACAAGAGGAGGTTGATAAGGGTCTTAATGGAGTTGTTACATGTCTAAATTAACAAGGACATAATAACAAGCTATCCTATATAAATATTGAAATGATGCCACTTCAAACAAGATTTAAAGGGTTGGTCTTGTAAATATTCATTAAATAAAAACTAGCACATGTTCATAAAAAGTGCTAAAGTAAAATGCCAAAAGTTCTTAACATTTAATAATATCTTGTGTGTGATTCTTTCGTTTTTGATAAACAATTGTGGTTCAAATTTTAGAATACTAATAACTTCGTCAAAACTTTAGTAGATTTACACTAATAGAAAGTTCAAATCATTGTAAGATACTTTTTGATATACATGATATTATGAAGTAATATTACAAACTAGTGAGGGATTATTATATATTTTATAATATAAAGTGGGTTTATTAGGTAGGAAAGATATTATTTAGAGGTATATAAGAGTAAACTCATTTAGTATATCCAAAATAAAATATATATATATATACACACACATATATTAATTATATATATATATATATATATATTACAAGATTTGGATTTGGACTTGGACTTTGGGGCTTAGGCTTGTAAAGGAAATAAAGGTTAATGATCTTAATTTAATTATTGTAAATTTTAAATTAAATAAAGGGGTGTATATGTTAAAGTAAACACTTGTTATTAAAGAATATACATGTCTATTATTAGAAAACATATATGTTTATTGAAAGATAACCGTTAAAAGAAAATAGATATGTTTAATAATAAAAAATAGACATATCTATTATCGAAATAAATAGACATGACAATTGAAATATGACTATTCAGAGTTTATAAATAATTCTTTTTAAACAAAAAATGTTAAGTTTTTTTTAATGTTTTTTTGAAGGCTTTATTATATTTTTAAAAAATATTATCTGTAAATCTTTATATACAAACAATTACTTTTTAAAGCCCGTGAACATGCACCCTTTAAAGCCTATATCTGATTTCTTATTCTTATTGTTTTTCTAACATGGTGTCACCATGACATTTTCACCCACTCCCAACTATCAAGTTTCCTTTTCATTCCTCCCGTCACATTTTTATGTCACTATCACTTGTAAGTTTCTCTCTTCCCAAAAATCTTCCACCTATTATTTATATACATAAACCCTATAGAAGAGAAGGATAAAATATTATTGTGCGAGGAGGAAGATCCCAAGAAGCTTAATGGACAATGGCAAAAAAGAACGCTGGTCTATGTGTGAGGAAGAGGTCTTCGAGGGTCTGATTGCTACTGGAAAATGCATTATTTTAGGCTTTTATTATGAGCAAGGTTTTACTACTTCATAGCCATTATAAAAACTTATATACAAATTTTTTTGAGGAACAAAATATAATTTTACAAAAAATTATATAATTTTTTTAATTTATAATTTTTATAAAAAAATTATAATAAATAAATAAATAAAATAATTAGTTCGGCTTGATACTTGACAAGGTTAGACTTGAGTGTCAAGTTTAGATTAAAAAAATTGATGCAAAATTGGGTCAAAAATTAAGTTAGGCTAATACTCATCTTAATCTATCCTGTTATCACTTTGATATTCAGGTAATGTAAGGATGAGAAATTTTGAGGTACATATATTATACTAACTAATTATACAATAAACCAATAAAAATTAATTAAAGTAGATGTTTTAGGTAGTGGGATTTACTGCATAAATGTGTATTACTGGTTTAAATATTAGAAAGTTGGCCGTGTACAATATTATATTAGAAAGTAATGGGACTCAGGGGATCTCGTTTGGTTCCTCATCGCAGGAGACGCTGAACTTAGCTATCAAATCCAGCAAGGCAGTCCAAAAGCAAAAGAGGAGCTGCCACCTGTAAAGCTTGCAATAGCAAATGCACGAAGGAAAGTTATATGGCAATGGCTTGGCTTTCTTCATATTGGATCTGACATGATGTTTATGTGAGGAAATAGACAAAGGAAACTAAATTATAAAAGGATAAGTTTTTCTTCTCTCTCTCTCTCTCTTTTTTTTCCTTGCCATTATTATGTCAGGCGAGGAGATCTAAATTTTCTCTGAGATTCTTTTAAATTCTCACAATATTGAAAGGCAAATTTATTTGGACAGGATGGGCAAAATATTTACATTTTATGAACAACGTAAAATTTGTATGTTTGGATTTGGGTGTTGGATTTTTATGAATATTTTAAAGGTTTAAGTTTAGATATTACGATACCTAATTTGTGCCAGATCTATAGGTTTGCGTGTTTATTAATATCATATAATAAAAAAATTCCAAATAGCATTAATTGTTATTTGAGATATTACATTTTTTGTTATAATTTTATATAAATAAATTTTAATTGAAGATAAATTTATTCATTATTAAATTTTTATCCGCTAAATATGATTTGAAAATAAGTAACACAAGATCCTACCCGTGCCCTATTTAATATCTACAACCGTTACTATATTTGGACAGGTTGAAATGGTCAAGAAAGTAAATGAAAACGACAAACAACAGATGACAGAGCCATCTGTGAGATTGTGGCATCACATAGTCTACTTATGCCAAGAGGCACTACAGAGCGCCACTAAAGCTCAAAAAGTCTTTATTATATGAGTCACCATTATTATTCAACTGTGACCGTTATACATATAAATTAAAAAAAATAATTTCTTTTCAAATTATTATTGGATAATAACCGTGACTCTTTTATTAAAAAAATAAAAAAAATTAGTGTAAATGCATCTTATAAAAAAAAAGGGTGATTAAATATATGAAAGATTTACAATTTCTACCGTTTTTTTAAGGTCAAAAAGCCTGAGTTCTTCCATGTAGTTGCCTTGTTTGTGTACCTTGCCTCGCTCATTCATATATTATTTTTAAAAAAATGTTATATATTATGAATTATAAGCTCATTAGTTGCCATCTTATGTTTTTGGATATCTCATTTTTTTATTTTTTTATTTTACTTTTGATCAACTACATTTGCACCACATTAATTATTGAGAAGGGATCAAATGTTCTCGGATACGGCTGAGTCAAATTTAAAGCATTTATGGGAGTTGGTTTTGGCTTTGATTGATTTGCTTTCTTATTGACGGATTATTATTTTTTAAAGGACAAGCAATAGGCAATAATTAATTTAAATAACAAGTTTAAAACAAATTTTGCATGCTGCTACTGCTTGGTCTAATTGTTGTTTCCTTTTGTAAGGCTAATTGAAATTCTTGGTTGGCTAACTAAGTTTTAAAGATACGTGATGTATTGTTTAAATATTTTTTATTTTTAAAATATAAAAATTAAACTATTAATTTGATCTTTGTTAAATTCTTTAAATTTACATAAAGATTACAAAATCACAATTATTTTTTGAATGGATGATGATTATAATTTTGATATCAATGAATTTGAATTAGATAGATATCATAATGATAAATTTTAAGATAATATAAAAATATATCATGAATGTGTAGATGAAGATAATGACAAAGTTAGTTACAATAAGATAAGTGAGCAATATGAATAAGAAAAGAATAATTAAAAAAACGTAATTAAAATTTCCTATTATAATTAATTTTTATTATATTATTAAAATAATATGTTATTTTGTTATTGCATCAATTTGCCATGCAGTTAACGTCATTATAAATACTTCAAATTCAACTCGGCCTCCTAAATGACTAAATGGCTTGCACAATTATATAGCAAATAAGTTAAATTCAAATATTTCATAATGTCTTTTCAAAAATCATTAATTACATAATGTCTAAGTAAAATTGCAGACATCTGAATAACATGTCAATATACACATTCCCGAGTACATCTAATCACTTCTATTAATAAAATAGGAGACAACATCCATGAAATCTGATATTTTGGTAATATTATAGCACGTGATATTATTGTCTCAAATATTTTTATGTTAGAATTACTTCTTTGAGTTTTAACATCAAAATAAGAAAGAGGCACATAATAAAATATATTTGACAACTGGGCAGTGGATCCCCTAGATGGAAGGGGGGAAAAAATGGAGCCTAATGTAACTTGACTTGTAAACAGTATTATGTTATTTGACCTATAAAAATAAATCCTTGTAAGTTTATATTATATATATATATATATTATTCACTTTTTAATAATCCATTAGATTTTAAGGGGTACATAAAATAAAAACAAATTAAATAAAGAATTAAATAAAGAATAATTTTAAAAATAAAAAATAATTCTCATACTCTTAGTTTTTACAATTTAGACTATTTAATAATTTTTTTAAATTTTTATACAATTACTTTAAACATCAATTATTTTAAAATGGAGAGAGTAATATAATAAATGTATAATTTTTAATTAAATTATAAATTTATTATAATTTAATATACAATTATTATATTACAAGTAAAGAATTTTGATAATAAAAATACAAAAAATTTTGTCCTTTTTGTTATATTTGTTATTTTAAAATATAATTTATAAATCTAAAAACAAAATTACAGGCATCATAACTTCAAAAAATGTCCGCAAAAATAAAACGGTGGCGCTCAGTTCAACAGCAACTAACGATAATTTGTATAAAAGAATTTCATTCATTCTTCCGTACAGATTGGAGATTCGCAATAAACGTAGTTTCGAACTTTTAACAAACCCTAACCAAAGCTTCGAATCTGATCATCATCTTCAATTCAATGGACCCTCCAGACCCGATCAACGAAGACGACGACGTATTCTTCGACGCCCTCGATGACTGGCCCTCCGGCGCCGCTTCCACTTTCTGTGGCCCCGAATCCGTTTCAGACGAGTCTCGACATCCGCAACCTTCTCCGGTGAACAGATTACGACGCCGTCCAAGTCGTCGTGGGTCATTCGGTAAGGGAACGATGGATTTGGGTTTCGATTCTTCCATCGGTTCCGAGAGTGATTTGATCAATAGGGCCAGGTTGAGCTTCATAAAGCAGCAAAGTTTTAAAAATTCTAGAAATTTGAAGGAAAATGTAAATAAGAGTGTGGTTGAGAAGGGCGATTCAATTGAAGGGCAAGTCGGGTCCTCTTCGGCTACAAGTGGGCTGAGGGAAGAGAAGAATGAAGAATCAACCATAACGACTGCAGCTGCAAACGATGATACTGTTAGTGATATAGCTGACTCGGGAGCGGAAGCGCGTATTTCGTCACCGAATTTTCTCGAATTTATAGCAGGATCAGTGATTAAGGCAATTGGGTTTCAAATTCATTTATTCGTTATGTTTACAACTTATCCTTTGTTGTTTCTGTATCATTCTTGCATGTTTTTTGTCAACCCGTTGGGAATAATGCTAATGGGCAAGGAATTTTTTATAAGGATTTTGTCTAGAGCGTGGGATGGTGTCTGTGGGTGCATTGGTCCACCAATTCATCGATTGTTTGGGGATCACGAGTCAATTCGGAAACTTGCCTTACGGTACGGATGGGGCTTCTTGTGGTCAATCTATGTTTGTTTCATTTTGTTCAGTCTACTGGTTTCATCGTTTGTAACTAGTGGGTTTATGATTAAGTTCTTTTTGGAAAAGCCAATTCATAAGAGAGAAATTTTGAATTTCGACTATACAAAGCAGACTCCTGTTGCGTATGTGCCCGTAGTATCATGCACCGGCATTGGCAGTGGTATAGATTCTGAGAATAACGTTGAAGCTGGTAACTGGATGGGGGCACGAATTATACCTCCTAGACACAAAGTGCAGGTCACTGTTTCATTAATAGTGCCAGAGTCAGAGTACAACAGAAATCTTGGGATATTCCAGGTAACTGGCTTCTTCAATTCAGTCTGAACAAAATGTGGCTTACCCTGAACTTTTCTGCATTTTTTTTTTATCTTGCCATTCTTAAGATTTACTAGTTCTAATCTGGACGGAGGGAGGAAGAGGTGCAGAATTCTACTTAGATTCCTTTTAACAAACCATTTTGGCTTTTTGGTGGTGATAATTTGTGGCTTCTTACATGTAATAAATTAGGTTTATTTATTATAGAATGCAGTTAAGAACCAAAGGGGAAAATTTTGTTGTTGAAGGGTAACTACACTGGAATTTTGCCAAGTTAGAACAATATTAAACTGATATGCACGAAGCAATTTAGCATTGAAAAGTGTCTGTTCTTATGGGTTCATCATTGAAGTTACAAATAACATTGCTGGACAAGGGATGTTAGTGTTTTACTTCTTCTGATTATGTCTTGGGGTTGTATTTAATCTGACACTCTATGTGCTTCTCTTTTTGGATCTATAGACTAATTCAAGGGAACTCTTTGGTTAAGCAGAGTTATGGCAATACCCAATTGTTTCACAGAAGGCATATTCTAGGTGAAAGAAAAAAGGGGGGGGGGGGTTGTTTACCCAAATCTCTAAAGAGTCACAGGATTGACAATTATAGTTAGAGAATAAACTACCAGCACTGATGATAACTTTCAAAGAGACATTTTACAGTGATGTGGAATAATCGGGAGCTTTGATGGCTAATGTGCTATTTGTAGCCACTAGTATGGAAGCTTCAGAGGGTTTGAGTGTGGGCTGCATGCCGGATTCTAACTCCAGACAACTTAGGTCTGCATAATTTACCTATGTTTCAATGTTGTTGGAAGACAAATTTTTTACGGTCTTAATATTTTTTGACTGAGTTTTATACTTTTATTTGGATGGAGTTCAAAGTTTCCTTATAGCCTTGGCTCAACACAGCCATTGAACTCATTTGAAAGGAGTTGAAGTGGTTTAGAGGCCAATTTTGAGTGCCTTTGTCTAATAATTAAGTTTAAATAGAGTAGCGAGTTCTAGCATATTTTCTTCCAAGCCTTGTGGACTTTTACATGAAGGTTGTGCTGAGTTATATATAAAAACATTTCATGGATGTTTATATACTTTTTTCAAATTTTTGGATCAATTGGTCCTTTGGCATATATGTTTCACCTTGTCTGTTTGTCTTCTTTGGTCTCTGTCTGTATGTTGTTGAGGTGTTGATGATTGTTATATTTATCAAATGAATAAGGCCTGAATTAACTTTTGTCAAAATGTATATTAGCTGTTGGCAAAGTGTCTAATTTTGATCTTGTGGCTGCTATTTAAGTCACTATGTCAGAAATTAATATTTTTTCAGCATCAGCTTAGTGCATACTTAAAATTTGCTGTTTCTTCATTATTTATATCCTACTTAGATGGTTACAGTTCATAGCTTCATCGTACTTGCTTTTGACGGTCTTATCTGATTTCTGTTCTTTTAAAGGTGAGGGTAGATTTCCTATCGTCGAATGGTAAAATCGTTGCCAGCTTAAGCCAACCATACATGTTAAGATTCAAAAGTGACCCTATCCGCCTAGTCTTGACTTTTATCAAGATGGCTCCTCTTCTTACTGGGTACACATCAGAAACCCAGACTCTGAATGTGAAGATAAGGGGTTTCATTGAGAAGGATGATATGCCTACTTCATGTTTGAAAGTGACTCTTGAGCATCGAGCAGAATATCGACCCGGTGCTGGTATTCCTGAAATATATGATGCATCTCTAGTTCTTGAGTCAGAACTTCCCTTTCTAAAGAGGATTTTATGGCAATGGAAGATGAGCATATTCATATGGATCACAATGGTGGGATTCATTTTTGAGGTACTCTTTGTTCTATTGTGTTGTAGACCTATAATTTTTCCCAGAATGAGACGAAGGGATGGTTCTTCTCACGGTACGACTACCCAAAACAATCTTCAGGCACAAAGTTAATAGATCCTACTGCTTTTTTTGGCCCATTTTTTCATTAAATTCCTTTTCAATCTCTCTGTAAATGTTTAATGCAGGTCATGTATGATAAATCCTAGTGTACGTGTTAAAGTACATACATTCAAAGATTCAAATTTGATCTATCCATGAGTCTTACATGTACAAATCAAATCTAGACATTGCATGTATGTATACTACATTACACGAATTTTTTGGTCATGAGCTGTATAAATGTCAGAAATGAAAGCTTCTTCTCTTTTTTTCCTTTTTCTCCTTCTTTTTGGGTTTAGAAACTAATTGAACTTTTAATTAACGTGTTCATGCGCTGATAAAGGTATGTTTAGACATGAAACTGATCAATTACAAAATTTTTACTTAACAGGATATTTTTTATGAAAAATTTTTCCCCGTCATGAAATGTTTGTAAAAGCAAAGGCTCAAATTGAATCTGTATTTAGGTTCTACATATGGATTTAGGATTTAATCTGAACTGTTGTGTGCTCAAACACTTTATGACACGCAAATATTACTCAAATTTTGGTACGTACTTGACGAAAAGAAGAGAAGTTTGGGGGGGGGGGGGGGGGGGGCAGTAGAAAATGACCAAGTAGTGTTTGCTGCTGTTGGATTAGATTACCGACTTGTTCTGCCGAATATAGAGTCCCAGGAAAAAACAACAATACCAAGTTTAAAATTTGATTGTATCTTCTTGGTTGAGATTTTCCAAAGTCACAGCTTTAGCCGGTTTTTATGTAGGAAACAGTCTTTATTGATTTCATGTCCGTTAATCTCTTTTGTCTCTAACTGCTATTGATAACATTTCGGCCATTTTAATGTACTTTCACTGGTTGAGATTTTCCCTCCTATTTTGATTTGGTCCTGACATAAGATTCGAGTGCTTTTGGGTGTTTGAGCTTTTTAACCATTGGATTACATTCATTATTGTACCTTTTTATGGATGTTTGAGTTAATTGTATTAAGAGATTGCAATCTAATGATCACAAAATTCTAATTTTTTCTGGTCACGACCTTTTTTATATTTGTTGGATGATAAATTTGAGACTTGAGAATTTTTTTTCCTGTCTTAATTATACTGTCATTATTAGTTGACCAATCCATTAACCCACATATTACGGAGATCATGAGCCAATCTGATTATTCGCGAGCAGACAAGGTCGGATTAGGACGGGTTGTTACTGTTCAACTCTAACGCTGAATTAATTTATTATTTAACTAAAGTAAAATAACTGTTAAAAATTAAAATTATCTCCTAGATTAAAGAAACTGATCTTGAAAACAATAAAAATTGTAAATATTGCATTATAATTTAGAAAGAAGCACAGCATTAAACTGTAACTCTCGGCCTATCATCTTCCCAATTCAATATTCTTCCCATAAAACAGATATAATTTAGATTTTCTTTTATTCAATATGCTATTTTGTTGGAGATGGACCCAAAAAACAAGAGGATTCAGATTTAAAGCAGGCGACTATTATGCTTATTTAAAAGCTTACGCGTTTACGCTGCTCGCACGAAGAATATTTCAATTCCTTTTTCGTTTGTGACACGAGTCATTATGGTCACTGTTTGTGTATCTATCTCATCACCATTTAAAGTTAGTGTTTTCATTTTTGACTTTGCATCTGCGAAGTTGTATGGATGGCAATTTGCTTTATTGTTTCCTCCTTAATTGTAAAAGAAAAATGTGGTCTTTAATAAATACAAGTTTATCCTATCAAAGATAATGAATCCGTGTTTGAATTCACAACTTGAGAATCACTGCATTTTTAGTGCACAGCAATCGTGTGATTTTAGCAAGCTTTTGACGGAGCCCATATTCCATAATTCAACCATATATCTGATCTTATCGACTTTGAGCCACCTGCAAACTCGCCTTGATGAACCTTTTTAGTGTTCAATTCCTCTTTTTCTCTTAACAACAAATGGGCATACAAGCTTATCCCATGTCTCCCTTAAATGCTTTCACATTCTAGTGTAGTCACAATATGGTACCATACAAATGTATGGATAAGATGAAAAACTAGTCACTTGTCACACGAGATTGTTACATATATTTAGTTTATTAGTTTTTAGCATAACAGAGTAATATATAAAGCAATTGGATGCATATGCCACAACAGAATCTCACTGAAAAATAATAATAATAAACTGACTGGAATGTGATTATTTTTTGAATAAATTATATATATATATATATATTAAGTTTTGTTGAAATTACACAATTTTTTAAAAAATTTTATTGAAATTATACAATCTTTAATGTATTTGTACAAATTTGATTTATGGATAAGCCAATTCTTTAAAGTTAGTTTAATCTTGATTTTAAGTAGTAAATTTCTGGATCTACTTTTTCGAGTTGCTAGATTGAAAAAAATGTATTTTAATTTAAAAATATATTTAGGTTAGTAAAGGGTATTTTAATTAAACAATTTAAAATTATATTGAAGTGTAGCTCAATTTTTGATTTTAGGGTAGAGGAGTGTGTATTTTGAAAATAGTAAAAAGGTCTATAAAATTAATTTCAATCATACCCAAGGAAAATGAGAGCAATTTATTCCTTTTTTTTTATTAATATAGTTTATGAAACATTGATATATTAGAATATCTCATTTGCTACATATTCATAATAAATGCTATTTTACAAGAAAAGAAAATGAAGCAATCAAGATTATCTAATATATGACTGTGTAGCAGGGTTCTTTGTCATGAGAAACCTTTTTATCCATAGACGTCTTTGTCAATTTTCTTGGTATACCAAGTAAATGGAAAGCAACCACATACGCATGTCAGGGGTGAGATTCACTGAAAAGTCACCTGACATATACATATGATTATTTTCCATTAATTTAGTCTACATACACAGTAGTACATATAAATATATCTGTGATCTTCCTTTCACTTCAAAGCTAATACAGGCTGATTTTCAAAAGAAGAAAACAAACACAAATACAGCAAAAGTTTCCTACATCTCCCCCTTCAAAAGACACTGTTTTATTGTCCAATTGACCGAAATCACCTGGAGGCACCACCACGGCTTGACGCTTTGAGAAAAGATGCAGTCTTAGTGATCTCACGTAATGGCTTGTCTGTGTACCTTATGATGTTATACACCCATGCCCCAGCCACTGCTCCCACAAATGGTGAAACCAAGTATATCCATAGTCCTCTGTATTTGTTGGACACAATAGCAGGCCCTAAGCTTCTTGCTGGGTTCATCGACGCTCCTGTCACCGGCCTGCCACAAATGGGTTTGCAGGTAAGAAGCACAGATACTAATATGGATAGCAGATACAACACGTCAAAATATAACGCACTGAAATAGATCTTTTGTAGTATTGCACAAAATGTATAATAGGAGAGAGAAAAATTAGAAACTTTTAACGTTGGAAGCTGTTTTCCAATGTTGGCCTACATCCTCAATTTACCTCTCTCAAATTGCACAAAATCATTTTTTCTCTAAATTGCAGAGAATTTGGACACACTGTACTAATGCAATTTCAACTATTGTGTTATATTCTATGCTAGAGCGTTAGACATGAATTGAGGATTTGGATTCTCTATTAATTCTGGAGAGGAAAATACATAACATGAATGAAAGGTTCATCCCTTAATTGGGGAACCCCACTTTTTTTCTTTGTTCTTTTTCATTTTTTCTTTTTTACTGTGATTCAAATATTACTTGTGTTTTGACCCTTGAAATTTAGGTTTCTTCCAAAAAGGTGTGACATCTTTGGTCCAAATATTGTAACGTGCTCTCAGTGTGAAAACAGACTCTCGATTGCGTATTTTATTAGTATTTGGGATAAGCTAAATACCCGGCAAACATCACATTCAGCAACACGGTAGACCCAACCGCGAGCCCAGCCAGCTCACCAATCTGCAGAATTTTAAAACACAGACTAATGTAAAAATTCACGAAATTGCGTCTCAGAATATTCAGATATAGTTTTTGATATGCTTGAGATGTGCCCTGTGATGTAAACTTCAAGCATTCCTCCAAGGGAAACGGATCCTCTAAAATTTCTCCTTCTGAAGTTTTTTGAAGTCTTCTCACATTCCTCCAAGTGATTCAAAACAGCAACAGTATATTAAGACGACTAGTCAATTTCAGTGCCGCTTTTAATATTATATTTAAGACAAAGGAGATTGGCAATGTCATTTGCCAACCTCATTGGCTAAGCATATCTGTTTAGAATATTTCAGGACAAAACTTACAAAAGTAAAGCGTAGTTGTTTAATAAAAACAAAATTCGCGGAAAAATTTCTTCGAAAAATATTTTTTATTTGTTATAATTTAATTAAAGAATCTGATTACAAACACTCGAAAAAATAATAAATTACCGCTCTGTTGTCAGTTGCGACCCCGGAGATGACAAACATGAGATAGAAGGTGATAATGAATTCAACCACAAAGGCCTGCAGGTTTGACCCAGACGGAAGTGTTCCTGCAAATTGGTCATGCGTGCCGGTAAAAAGAAGTCTCAGAGTTCCACTTGCAAGGGTGGATCCAAGAACCTGAGCTGATATATAAGCTGGTACCTACAAGATAAACATGCCTTGAGATTTTAGGTGAAGAAGTGAAATCTATTTATATATTTTTTCTCAAAATTCAACAAATAATGCCATATGAATCTCCTGATGTTAGAGATTCTCATTCTCAAACCCTTTGTTATAACAAACTTAAAAACTAAAAAAATGCAGATAAAGGAATTTAATTAACTCGAGCAAAGTCCTTGTCAGTGTAACATAGAAAAAGCTGCTGATATAGCTCCTTTTCTTGTGGGGTTGGATAGAAAAATGAAACTGATACTATTTTTGGATATTAAATAAAGGAGATGATAGGTCTAGAGGGGTGGGGGTGTTTGGGTGGTTCACCTGTTTGAGGGGAAACCTTCTGGTGGAAGCAAAAGCAAGAGTGACAGCAGGGTTGAAATGGGCACCAGAGATGTGACCAACAGAGTAAACAAGAACCATAACAACAAGACCCCATACTATTGATATCCCAGGATGCGTCACCGCATTGTTGTTGTTCTCGTTCACCACCACCGCTGCACACCCTGCAAATATCAAGAAGTACGTCCCCACCAGCTCTGCCACCAACTGTAATAAACCAAAAACCAAACCTTTAATTTCTCAACAGAATAGAATCAAACACCCTTTGATCTATCAATCCGGATCCTTTACATTTATCAAGTATAAAGACATTCAACTTCTGATATTGGAAATTGGAGAGAGAATGATTCAACGTTAAAAGTTCTTGCAATGAATCACTGACAGACAATTCAGTGGATTGTTAAAGAGAGAGGAGAAGGAGGATTAGGAGGCACCTTCTGCAAGAAAGGGACAGTGACAGAGATGGCCGAGTCTTCATTTGATTTGGAGGCAGAGCGATTGAGGTTACGGTTGGCATCGCCATGGATATTCAGAACCACATCGTGGGTTCCATTAGTTGCAGAATTCTCAGCCATCACCAACAATAACAACAGAAGAGGACGAGGAAACAACTGAGAAAAACTCAAGTTCTATCGTTAGAGAGAGAGAGAGAGGTAATCGGCCTGCTCTGTCTGTGGCAGAAAGCAGCAGGAAACGCCAATTTATGGGCACCGAAAAGTCCAAAAATGTTTGGACTTTGGGGAGAGAGAGAGAGAGAGAGGGCTTAGAAATTTTCGTCAGATGCGAAAGGAGATGGATCAAATAACCGCTTATGGACGCTGTTATAGTGATTCCAGCATAAAATTAATTATTATTATTATTATGTATATTTCTTTTATTTTTAAAATATATGCAAATATCTTTTGAAACAAAAAATTATTTCATATTTCAATCAAATTAATTTTTTTTATCAAAAGGCCGTCCATTTAAATTTTTTAATTAAAAATAAATATGCATTTAGGTTAATTTATGATATTTTAATCAAAAAATTTTAAAATAGATTAAAGTGAAGGATGAGTTTTAAAAATAAAGAGAAAATTTATATAATTTTAAGGAAATTTAAAAAATTGTATAATTTGCTTTGTCCTTTTCATAGGAAATGTCGTTGAACCCAATATTTTCATATTTGTAGCTTTCTGATCTTTGGAATGCATTCAAGGCTGCTCCAACCACCCACCGGAAATACAGAAAGCAGCATGAATGCCCTTTCAATTAGTCATATCATATGTGTGTGTGTGTATACATATAATATGGAAAAATTAATTTTTTTTGGATAATCAAACTAAGAAATTGAAAATAAGGAAATTAAGTCATTTAATTTAACAGGTAAAGATAAAGCAAGATAAAGAACATTGATATATTTTAATTTTTAATTATTAAATTTATCCAAAAACTATAGTAGTAAAATCTTTGAATAATATTTGGACTATTATTATTATATTTTGTGTGTCACGTGAGCATGATTCATTTTATAGCATACCTTTGTCGGCTCGTTGAACAAAGTAAAGTTAGAACTTAGAACATCATTAAAGAGCTCAAGCGCACATTCAGGGAAACAAATTTCCGTAAACGGTAAAGGTTAGAGCAGCTTTTAAATCTTTTGTAATACTGTATTATATGAAGTAGAAGAAAGAGTTATTAAATATATATATATATAATTTATTTTTTAAATTTTTATAATTATATATCACGTACTTACTTACTAAATACGGAAGATTTAAATATAGCGGAGCAAGACCGTTCTTTGTTTCCCTATTGTTATCGCTAAATTTTTGGCAACGGTTTCGGATGATTCGAGGAGAAGATAGTATCCCCGAAGATGCAGTGCCGTATGTAATAAAAAGGCTGCTCCTGACCGTAACAAACTTTAACCCAAAAAAAAAAAAAATTTACACAAATCAATTTGAAGTTTTTTTTTTAAAGTATTATATAGATTTTTTTTCTATTTTTAAGAAATATTTATGTGTAATTTTAAAATAGAGGTGAGATTTGTGTAATTTATTTTTTAATAAATTTGTGTATATTTTAAAGATAGAGGAGAAGTCTTTGTAATTTAAGAAAAATCGTAAGACATTTGTATATATATTTGAAAATATAAAGAATATCTGTATAATTTTAGTAAAATTTTAAAAATTTTTGTGTAATTTACTATTAAAAAATTAAACTTTAGAAAATGTTCTTTAAATATTTATTGTTAAATTCTTTTAAGAAAAAATATCAATTTAATCTTATTAATCTAGTTCTAATATTTTAAAAATATATCATTTTCGTCTTAATTTAAGATTGATAATCCAATAGAAAATAATGCATTTTTAATTGAAAAATCAGTTATTTTATCTGTCGATTTTTTACTTGTCAGTAAATGGTTGCCAATTAGAATTAGGTAGAAAACAATATTTGAATAATACTTTCTGTAATATGGCAGCTTTCATTTTTTTTAAACTAAGGTGTGGCAACCTTTTTTTTTAAGAACAACTCAACCATTTTTTATTTAATTTAATTTTTTATTTATTGTAATTTAATTAATAATATTTTAAATTTTTTATTCCCATTATTTTTAGTCCAAAAACATTCTTTTGTTCATTATCCAGTTAGATTCGTCTGCTCATCACCTAATCATCTTTTATATATGAATTTGTAACATAAAAATAATTAATTTCTAAAAAATCTACAACAAACATTACAAACTCAATAACTTAAATAACTCTTTACTTCTTGATAATTAAAATTATAGTTGCACCGATCTAATTGCAATTATTTGGAGCTAATGAATAGAGAAAACACAAAAACATTAGAAGAGAAAAATTTACCACAATGAAATAAGAGAATTGGATGAACATATTGACAAAAAAAAAGGAAAAAGTGAATAAGAAAGAGAAAGAAAAGATGAAGTGCAGGAAAAAAACTACAAAAGGAAAAAAAGAAGAAGAAAAAGGAGAAAAAAGTACGAAAAACCTTCTGAATCAAAATCAAAATGTTTAATTAAAGAACAAAAATTTGTATATAAATAAGAAAAAGAAATTTCACAAGGTTTAAAATTCAAACCAAATTTCAATTTCTCACATGTTCCAATTGATGGCAAATCAAAAGTTAGTCGAAAACATTTCCAGCCGATGGCCAACAAAATACCAGTCAAAAATGTTTCCTGATGAATTTTTGGACAATTGATACAATCAACTATCTCGTGTATATGAGACTCCATATATATATATATATATATATATATATATTAGATTATATATATATGTTATACCAATCAAATTGATATGATTTAAATTAGATTACATAATTAATTTTTTTAACAAAAAATTTAAATTCTTGTCAGATGTGATTTTAAAATTTAAAATATATGTTCTTTTATATTAATTATTAAAATAGACATCTCAGCTCAGCCTATTACAACAAAAATTACTCATTATTTTAATCAAAAAAGTTATATTAAAAAGTAAAAATATTAAATTAAAATTTAAGTATAGGCCGACTCTAGTCTGACCAATGGACAACAGTTGTTACCGAACAACTTTTTGTCAATTTATGGCGCAAGTTTTTATCTTGTATTTTTTAACAATTAAAATTTTTTTATCCAACTGAAATTCAGTCAAAAATTAGATAAATGTTAAAAAAAATTATAAGCATCCCCCAATTGGAAATTATGAACATTGCTATTGTAATAATAATAAACTCGTCGCACAAATAAATTTTAATAATTAGATATACGTATACATGCAAAAATTCCTCAATTTTTAACATGCAAGGACGTATACAATTTAATTATATATATGTCCCCTTTTATTCAAGTTATTACATTGACCTCCGATGTTTTAAATTTATAAATAACTCTCTCTATATATGTGAAAAGTTAAATACCATAAGAAGACCCTTAAATAATTTTTAAACAAGAATAAGATTTGTATTTTTAAAATAAATTTTAGGATAAATTATACTAAAGTCTATTAAGATTTAGTTAAATCATATTTGATACTCTTCTTATTTATATTTCATTCTCTTAACATTTGATATATATTGAAAAATTTTTTTATTATTTATTTTTTGTTAATAAAATTAATTTTCTTTGCATAATATGAGAATATAATTTTATTATATATATAATAAGAAAAGTAACTAAATGATTTTATTTTTAAAAAAACACATATTGATAAAAAGTAAATTTAAAGAAAAAATGTTACAATATATATTAATTATTAGAGTATCTGAATAATATTTAAAAAAATGTTATATATTATTTAGACAATATTCATTAGTGTAATTTACTCCATACTTTAATTGCGGTATGTATGTCTTTTTTTTTTCTGGTTATAGTGGCTAGGTGTTGATACTATTTTTATGTTAAATTTATAAACTTTATATTTTACACTCAGCCGAGGATTTTAGTGTTTTACATAAACAATTATAAATTTTTATTTTTTATTAATGATCTGAAAATAATATCACATATTGTTATCATTTTAAATTAAAATTATAGAAAATAAAGCATTATTTTGAATCAGTGAATCATGGTGAATTTATATCTATAATGATTTTTTAAATGCATTTCTAACTTCAAAAGGTTGCATTGAAATTAATTCACAGTAAGTTTTAAAATATTGAAAATGTAAATTCAAATTTTCCATTACTTGGGTATGCAATAGCTGAAAAAAAAAACCTGGCATATGCAACAGAACTAGAATTTAAGCCCTTTTTTTATAATTCTAATGAATGTAAATTGTGTTTACCATTGTTCAGATCAATTATTATAACAATATTCACTTCCCCTTGTATTAAAAAAATACATTAATGTCTTTTCTTTTGAATTTATTTTTAAATTTTTTATACAAGTGAGAAATAAATACAAGAGAAGCTTGTATAATTTTTCAAACTAAAAAAACTGTAATATTTTTTCATTAACGTTGATCAGTTGTTCTAAAAAAGGTGATACTCCATATCATAGACAAAGTATAATTAAAAAAAAATTAACTATATCAAATATAAACGATGAGAATATAGAAACAGCCATAAACTTTTCATGAATCCGGTTTTAATCTATTAATCATTGTTTATAATCACATGTAGCGTTTTATAAGTAGAAATGATCATGAGTAGGATATGGATTTTTTTTTTTACTTTATTATTACTATTGTTGTTGTTATTATTATGTGTTTGTAAATATAAATAAATAAATGTATACTACAGGTGTAGAGTAGAACGAGGGTATCATGTTACCCAACCTATATCTAAGCCCTTAAAATATATTTATAGAAATCTTTATAATCAAATTTAAATAAGTATATTTTATGAGCACCATAAGTGATCCCCCATTCATAAGAGAAAATTTTTATATTATATTGAGTTATATATATTGTATAATTGTATATTCTCATCTTGTATTTATTAGTAATTGTATGAAGAGGGAATCTCTCAAGCCATGTGATGTTTCTCATCATGCATCTTTAGATCTGTTTATCTTAATTTTCAGTGTGAAATGCAATCAATGAAATCAATAAAATGTTTAATTTATGTTCATAGAACGCATTAAATGAATATAAAGAAAAAAATGAGAGAAATTGATAGGTGAAGAAACAAAAGGAAGCATTAAATGAATAACTGTGTTGAAGGTTGAAACGAGAAATAATGAACAAGTATTAAATGAAGAAGACCCCTTCTGAATTCTGAAGAGGACCACGATCTCTCTAAATATAAGGCAGTTTGCTTCAGAAAAAAATAAAAATAAAAAATGGTTTAGGGTGAAAGAAATGTTAATCTAGAACATAACAAACATATAACCTAAAGTCTTAAAGCACAAAATGAAATATCTTCTTGAAACTGACATACTAATCTAGAACATAAATTATTTGGAATTAGCAAAATTCGAAAACATGTAAGGTGAAAAAACAAACGGTAGATATCCTATTAAAGAACTTGCAAATTAACAGAAATTTGAAGCTAGGTTTGCAGAAGTGGACATTGTGACTTTGAGGTAGATTAATTTAAGTTGAAGAGAGGTATGGAAAGAGAGAATTACAAACTAGTTACTATTATCCACTTATAATTAATCTAAACATTTTCTTCAAGATTACGCAAACAATAGTTCATATTCAAATCAATTACACCCTCCTTATTATCCCCTTCATCTCATTTTTCTTTGTATGAATATTGATGTTTTACTTTCGAATATTGAATATTATAATATATCTTCGAACAACTAAATTGAACCCCATCCATAATGAGAAGATATATTTATTCTTGCGGCTTTTTATTCCTATATATTTGTTTGAGAGAAGAGCTGACATATGGGTAAAACCAAAAATACATTTTTTTTTCATTTTTTGAGTTTTGCTATGCTAGTATTTTATATAACATTAACCTAGAAATGACAAAAGTTTCCTCATCTCCCTTGCAAACTTCACACTGATTAAACAGAGGTGACATAGCTGTTGGAAATGTTAATATAAATAACAGCGGTTTTCCTTTAAAAATTTAAATTTTTACATCCAAATGATCATTAATATATAGTTAAATCTTCTATGATTAAGTGTTAAAAAATTAAGGAAATGCATTTTTTCTTTAAAACTATGTATTTTAATTATTTAATCCTTGAATTTTTGGAATATACAATTCAATCCCTAATAGTCTTTGTTCTCAACTTGTTAGTGCATAAAACTTGTACATTGCCATAGTTTTTATCTTATATTTTACTAATAAAAAAACTAATAAGTAACAAGTAAAAATTTTTTAAAAACTAAATTATATATTTTTAAAATTCAATTCCTCAAAAAAAAAAATTTTCCTTCAACTATATAGTGAGCTTTTACTTTAAGAGACGTACTTATAATTATCCACATTCATTTAAAAGCTTAAATTTTTAAGATTAAAATGACTTTTATAATAGCTTCTAGCTATTATCAATTCTCACACATCCTCCTAAAGCTTCATTGATTTTACCAATTGACATAATTTTTAATGGAATTGACAGGTATGGCATCTATGCGTTCACACAAGCTGTTCATACTGTCGTTACACAAAAAGCGGGGAAAAAAAGCAGCATGCAGGTAATCCTAGATTTCCAGTTTCCAATTGTTTAATCTTTTCTTCATTGGAATCCAATTGCGTCACTCTTGTCACAAAATCTGCTTGATAATATCTACAAGAATGTAAGAAAAACAAACTGAAAGGCTAATGATTTTGATTAATTATGGGGCTAATCAGTTGGAGAAGAAAATTAAATTAATTTGTTCACCTAGAATTTATCCACAGATTGACATCTCACTTATTGTCCAATGCGAGCAAAATAATGATGATTAACTAGAAGCATCACTTAGTTAAAGCTTATATATTACAAATCCCAAAGATGAATTCTAGTTTTAAAATAAGGAGTGAAGGTTCTTAATACACTATTATCTTCGATATTGCATTTAAGATTTTTGTGTAAGGTCTTATGTTCAAATAATATCCTCCTTGAGATCTCTAATCTGGTGTGTGTGTATATATATGTGTGTGTGTGTATGGGGTCTTATTGGACCAAGAAGTTAAATTATGATCCATTTAATCGAAAATATTGTGATTTTTCAAAAAATTAATTATTGTTATACTTGAAGCTGTAAAAAACTATTGTTTAAACTAAGTAAAAATGACATTTGATAAAAGTCTAATAAAATTTATTTTTAATAGCAGAATTGATTAATAAAATATTTGAGGATAAGTTCAGAAAATTGCTCCAAACATATAAGATAATGATAATAGATATTATATTTTATATTGATTCTTATATTAAAAATATTTTATATACCTGAAAGAATTTTATTTTGCACTAGTAAAAAATTTACAGAGAATCTATTATTTATCATCAATAATAATTTGATATAGAAAGTAAAAACAAAAATTAAATTAGAATAATATATCTTTATAATAAGAGTACATAGAAGAGATATTTAAGACTTATGTACTTGATAATGTTTTTGTGCTGATACTGACGAAAATAAGGTAACAATTTGTATTTTAGTAGAACACTGCAATGAAACCTAATAAATATAAGTGTAATATAAGCCTAGTAGTAATATTACAAAGATAGATCTTGAAATTTAATTATAATATAAAAATATATTTAACAAAATTTTCAAAAACAACACTAACCTTTAAAAAGCAGAAGAAAAATAATCATATAAAAATTTAACTAAACATAAATTTTTGACTCTTGCAAATAAAAATTACTAAAAATAAAAGTCACAGCATATTCAAACGAGACATTAGTTAAAATGTGCGCAAACTGATCCAAAGTTGCATAAATGCAGTATCCCAAAAAAAATTTTATTATAAAACATTAGTAATATCATTTTTTCTTTATAATCTTTAATTGTTCAATTACAAAATTAATGCTCTTTTTATTTTTTTTCCCTTATGCTCAAAATATTTTAAAATATAAAATAATAATGTATTAAGAGATTTTTAAGTATAATTTCATAAAAATATTCCTCATTTAAATCTCGAATCGTCGTGTAAAAAACAAAAAAGAAATGTTGCAGCAGGGAACGCTGTAATATTCCTTTGATGAGACAGCCACCACAAAAGGGCTAAATTCATTTAGCAGTACTGTAGAAGAGCATTCGAGAACTTGAAACAAACAAAATAATAGGTCAAAATGTCTATTAGTTAATTAACGCAAGGGACGTACGGCGCCACCTCTTTCAAAACGCCAAGAATTGTTACCTTTAGCAGCGATAATTTAAACGGTTGCGGAAATGTATTAAAAATGTCGTTATATTAAAATATGATGGGATCAATTTTGTTAGATGTTACTTGCCCCTGTATTAATTATTGGAGTGATTGCGGCAGTAATATTCTATGTGAACAGAAAGCTGTTTGGAAATATTAATATATCTTAGTCGTCTTTAATTTGCATTATTGGGGAGTATCTTCGCAAACAAAATTTAGGATACCTTTCTTTATCTTATTTGGTATCATTCCATGTTACATACTTAATCTTATGATTGTTATTTTTTTTAACATTAAATTCAAGTAGTGTTTGGATAATTTTATCAAAATAATTCTATTAAAACTTACAAGATTAGAGTAACATGGATTAATGATAAGAAAAATGTTGAATTATTAAGGATAACAATTTGAGAATTCGTCTATAATCTATTATGTGTTTGGATTCTTTTGGTGACTAGGTTCCAACAACACATACAGTATAAAAAAAATTGCACGATAACAAAATTAACATTAGAAGGTAAAACATGGAAAGAAATTATTGATAATATGAGAGGGAAGTTACTAACAATACAGATCACTCTTCTCTCTTTAAATTATCTTTAAAAATTATGGAGAGAGAGAAGTTCTAACAAATTATTTTAAAATAAAAAATAAAAAGACTATATATGTGTGTGTGTGTGTGTGTTGATAGATTTCTTAAAAAAATTATTGAAGTACATATATAAGTTTCATCTCATTGATTTTTTTTTAATAAAATAACTCTAAGAACACTTTAATTGATACTAAAACCTAAATTTCTCTTCCTTAGCTTGGCTCCTGATTAATCTTTAAGAAGAGCAAATGACAGTAAAAAGTTGACGTCTGGATATAATAATGAAAGTTCAAATAGAACATGAATTGGTGAGTTTCAAGAGTCAGATAGGAGGTCCAATAATAACTCTTGTGTTGTGTCTTTTAAAAAAGTGGAGATATAATGTATATGTTGATTTATAGCTTGACAAAGATACGAAGAAGTACAAAAACATGGGGTAGTTAGAAAACCTTTTTTAGGGTCTAAGATTCCCTTCACATTAACTATTCATGAGATCTTTTGACTTACAGAAAAAAGAAGAAGAAGAAGCCATAATCTTCACAAATCACAATAGCTTCGTTCATACATCTGTCACCCTTCAAGCTGATCTCACCTTTCTGTCATGCCATACGTTGCCATGTGTAAATGTTGTATATATATGCAAGTGATTATCTTCTCCAGTAACTGATATTGCTTTAGTTTATTTATTCAACTCAATAATGAAACTCTGCACTTAAATTTGACTTACTTGCCTTCAAGTTTATGTGTTCTCGCTCTTTCTATGTCCACTTACTGGTTTTTTTATAAAGGCTATATATAGAATAAAAAATTCAATAGCTAGAGTAGTGGATTTGAGTTAGCTGAATTCTAGAATGTTTAAATTTATCATTTAAAATAAGTTATTCTTAAATTCTAATTTAAATTTTAAATAAATTTACAAAGTGTGTTCATACTTCGCTTCCAACCAGTTGAGTCCAAACATTTCACAAGCAATGTTACAAATATGATATATAGTTAGATCATATTATATGTACACACACACACATATATAAGTAAACAAATTAAAATGACATTTTTTATAAATTTGTGTGTGTGAAAATGTTTTAAAAAAATATATTATATAGAAATAAAAGAATATATCTTATTAATAATCTAACTGTTCACAAAACCTCATGAAATTAAGTATCAAATTTTTAAACTCAACTTGTTAATTAAACAAACTTAATATATTATTTAAATTTGTTCATTTAATAAATAATGAGTCGAGCCAATTTAAACTTTAAAGATATTAATACCCTCTTAATTCTTCATCAAGCAAAATCTCCTATATGGTGACTTTACGGTCTACGTCGACTTGGTAAAAAAGAAATAAAGATGCTTCTTTACAAAGTCAAAAAAATTTCCAAAAGTGGAACTTTAAAAAAGAGGATAACCTTAATAGTGCATTTCTAACTTCAACCACTCTCCGATTTCCCATCTACCCATTCACAAACAAGACCAAGTCCAAGCGTTGAAGCAAATAGGGTTTTGTCGAAAGCGCATGCAAAAATTTTCCAACCTCCTTTAGTTGCCATATCAAAACATCAGGCTTTAATAACATGTCCCAATCTATATTGTTTCTTCTCACATTGACTTTGTTTCCCACTACTTTCATGTTGGTGTATTGACTAAATCGAGCTCCCATTAATTACTTTGTTGAAGTTAGATTTAAGTAAATTCTTTGTATATTCATTATTAAGTTTATCATATAAAATTATGATATCTGAAAATATTAATCATGTAGTAATAAGTTGTAGAAAAAAGAAATTATAGCCTTATCATGTTTTTATTTGAAAACTTGATAGTAGATATATAAAAATTATGATAAAAATTTTACATTGAGTTTTTTTTTTTAAACACAATGCATGAAGATTATTATTATTTTTCTTTTTTTTTCTTTTTTTACAGTCATGAGTGTTTGTAAAATTTGTTTGAATTTTTTCTGGCAATTTCAAGGGTGTGTTATCCTATATTGACATAGTGTGTTTAGAATTTTATTCATAAAATTTAAACAAATTGAATCCATATTATCATATAAGAATTTTTTTTTTCTTTGATGATTGTATTGAGCCAACTTTGAATAAATGTACACACGCGCACACTAGGGTTAGTTTGAGAGTTTGGTAATAATTTGCCATGAATTATGGAGTGAAAACTGCTAAAAGTTACAACGGCAACTTATATTCGTAAAATTCAAATAAATTGAATCCAAATTATTAAGTGAGAATATATATATATATATATATATTGAGCTAACTTTTGAATATAGATACTCAGTCAGTTTTGAGAGTTAGGTAGTAATTTGCCATGAATCATGGAGTGAAAACTACGAAAAGTTACAAAGGCAACTGATATTCATAAAATTCAAACAAATTGAATCCAAATTATTATATGAGAAATATATATATATATATATATATATATATATATTGAGCTAACTTTTTGAATATAGATACTTGGTCAGTTTTGAGAGTTAGGTAGTAATTTTCCATGAATCGTGGATTGGAAAATTACAAGAAGTCACAAAGGCAAGTTCCACGTATTTGTTTTATGAAATGAGTGGCAGACAAAGACCCTTATGATTACTACGTTATGTGGAAAAAGCTTCTATTTGTTTTTTTTTTTTTGAATCCTTACAATTTTTCTTGTTCCTTTTTTAACTGTATTATGATCAACTAGTAGACCATTCTATGGTTAGTTATTAACCTGTAATACCGTTTGGGTCTAAAATACCATTTAAGATTAAATGATTGTTTGACTGCTTTCAGTAGTTATAACTCGTTTTGACTATTGTGTAGCTGTTAAGCTAGCCTTTTTATTGGGATAACATTAAATTTTATAGAAAAAATTTATGCCATTTAATTATAATATTTCATTAACAATAATATCTATTACTCATTATAAATGTAGAGGTTTATTTAATTAACCTTTTGAAAATTCTAACTAAACAAATTCAGATATATTTTGAATAAGGAAGAATAAATATCTTGAAGTTGTTAGTGTTCCACGCATACATTACATAGCAATTCCCTTCCAAAATTGTTGTTGTTCGCATGAGGTCATTGTGATGTATTGCGTTGCTTGGGAGCCATTTGGGTCCCATATACTAATTAAATAACAATCTTTCCATGCACTATAAATTCCTCTTTCAGATCGTGAAAGATACTTAAATTATATAATTTTTTATTATAAAAAATATAAATTCTTTTTAAATTAAAATATAACTAATATTTTTACTAATAATATTGATTTATTTTATTAAACATATTTTTTAAAATTTTATTTTATGTTATAAACTATAAAATTTATTTATTTTAGATTAAAAATTAACTATGTTCATATTGGTCAAATATATATTTAATACTTGTTATATTATATAAATAATAGATATAAAAGTATTTTAGTCAAAATAAGCATAATTATAACTTATTTTTTAAATTATAGAGAAAAGCATTAGTGTAATATATCTTTTAATTTCATGGGAGAGAAATATAAAGAAAACTCATATAATTTAGACATCTTAAAAAAATGTAATATATCCTATACATTTATGTAATACTCACTTATAAAGAAGTGTAGGAAGCTAAACATTTCTCACTTAATTCTCTTTTTTTTTTCTTTTTTGCCACTCTTAATTCTATTTCTACATATAGTGAAAAATAATTGAAAACAAAGATATATGAATCAACATTTAAGAACTTTATGCTTATAGCTATAGTGTTCTTGATTTTTTGGGTTTGAAAATTTTATTAGATTTGACTGAGATATATGTTTGGACTTGGGGGAATCTTAAATATTAGGGAGATCTATTGAATATTTTATTGTTGAATTTTGAAAGAAAATATATAAGTGAATTCGCCACTACTTATTAACCTGAAAACTATATGGCAAAAGTGAGGAACCACATCTCTAAACCAACGGACATCACGCATCACAATTGACCCACTGTCCATCTCTCTCAGACCCATAGCCATTACATGGATGTATTTTATCTTGACCCAATATCACATGACATTAGGGTTATAGGCCCTTTTCGCTTGTATACTATTTTCTATGATTTAATGTAAAATATAAGTGTTCAACATTTTTATTTGATTAATGCTTCAGTTTGATGGTGAATAATAAATTGTACATGATTCTGTTCTTGCATTGTATGTACTTGGATTTGTATATTGTATATTTCGAATTTTTATTGTTGAAATTGCATAATTTGTTTTATTTAGAATGCTTACAGTGATTTCATTGAGATTTGAATCTAAAATTTTATAGCAAACTATTCAAAATTCTTGCTAATTCACTGAGATAACCTCGAACATATTTGGTTGTTTGATCAGTAGTGTATTTATTTTAGAAATAAGACATTTTGAATTTTTCTTTTTGGTTATTAAAATGTTGTATTAACAGTTTTTATTTGGTTATGCAATTGACAAAGTTTATGTTTAATTAGTGCATGAACAATTGAAATATCTTTTAAAAATCACGTTTAATACTAGGTGAATTATGTTTTTTTAATATGACGATGGAAATTATTTTTGAACCGTGTCTAAGATTGATTTTCTTTTCGATTAATTTTAAGAGTGCACTAGAATTATGTTATTGATGTCATTGCTTGTCTGCTTGATGACTTTTTAATTATTTTCAAAGTTTCTCTATAAATGAGATGGCCCATTTAATCCATCTTGCCAAAGAAACGAAGGTAGTAAGTTTGTATATAGTAGAGTAAAAATATTTTTAAAGGAATAAAAAGGAGAATAAAAATAAAATAGAATGCAATTTAGTGACTACTCACATTGGATATGATATGAAAAAAAAAAATATTTTTTTTATTTTAATATATAATAAAAGTAAAAATAATGCAAAAATAGAAATGAAATGTAAACAAATGATTGAACCATCCCTTAAGTCAACAAATAATAATAATAATAAAATAACTAATTTTTGTTTATCATTATAGAACAAAAAAAGAAAATTATAGTTAAAGAACCCTGAGCTGAAGATATTTTAATTTTATACTAAAACACTTTAAAATTTAAAATTATTTTAAATGACCAAAGAATAAAAATATTTAACTGTGTAAAAGATTTACAATTTAAAATTTAAAATTAAAATATTTGGTTATTGAATTCTTTTGAATAATTTTAAAATTCAAGATTTTTCAAGATAAAATATTATCATCATTTGAAGCACAATAATATTTTTTTTTTCTCTATTCATATTCAACGATAACTTTCTGCCCTATTTTGAATAGAATAACTAGTACAACAAAGCAGTAATTTTGAAATTATGAATTTTTCTATCTCTAACATGTCAATCAATATTTCCTCACTTTCCACCGCCACCTCCTTTTCTTCACCTTCATCTTCCACCATACCAAACACTTCTTAATAAATATTGATAAGTAAAGCTATCACTCAAAACAACAACAACTACTACTACTACTATGCGATACAACTGAATCCCATTTGAATCATAAGGTAACCTATTTACCATCCAAAATATTAAAAATTATGTAGAATAATATTACACACAAATATTTAAGCCATAATTATGATTAAAATTCTTCTAATTCTAATTAAATTTTTACATGGTTGGATGTGGATCTTTACTTGTCAGCTTGACTGGTTTGTTTTATATTTTGATTCAATGTTACAATTATTGGCTTATTTCATTTCAGTAGTTGATGTGGAGTGTCATACTTTTGAACCTTGATCATAGTTCTCGTTAATGATTTAGTATGATTATCCCACTAATTTGGCAAGCTTGAATTTTGATAATTTTATTTATAAAGTACAAGATTAACTTGTCTTCTACACTATTTAATGTTAATTTTATAAGTAAATTATATAGAACTCTCCTAAATCTTATTGAAATTATACAAATTTCTATTTTGTTTTTAAAATATATATAAATTTTCCTTAAAACAAAAAATTACATTATATTGTAATTTAATTTTGAATTTTTTTTTACTAAAATACCTTCTATTAACTTAAACATAAAATTTTTTCAATTGAATTTGATGAAAACAAAATTTATTTTTTTATCTTTTTATTTGTGCATATTTGACGACAAAATCTACCCTACTCAATTTTTTTTTTATTTGTGAATACATATTTGTATATTTAAATTAATAGAGTTATTTTAGTAAACAAATTTTAAATTAAACTAAAATATATTTCAAAAATAAAAAAATATATAATTTTAACAAAACTTAAGGAATATGTATGTAATTTACTCTCATTTCATTTTTTAGTTTGCGTAATAAACATGTTATGGAATATTTTAAATTTATTGATTGTGATAAGTTAATTTTGGATTCCAAGGTATAACTAGTTTATTAATTCACTTAATGTGGAAGCGTTTAGTTTGCTAATACTTAAAAAATGTGTTTCTCATACTAGTATTTTTGCAGGAATGTGATAAACGCCGCCCTGCATGTAATCTGATTCAAGAATCCCAAATACCAAGAATGTAATATCTTACGTACTCTCTCACAACGTTGCCCTGCCTTGTAAGAATGCAAAATTGCATGCCAATATGATTTACCACAAGATAACTTAAAATTTATCCTCTTGTTTAACCCAAAAACAAATTCCTCATATGATTGAAAATGTTTCATTTAGTACACATATAATTTGTTCAATTACTATTACACTGTGATTTTTTACATTCAAATTTATACGGAAATAATGAATGTTGAAATATAGGGCATGTTTGATTCTGTTTTTGTTTTAATGTTTTTAGAACAGATATTTTTTTAAATAAATTTTGAGAATAAAAAAAATTAAAAAATATGTTTAAATCATTATTCTAAAAGGCAGTTATTTTTTATATTTTTATTTTTGAATCTGTAGAACAAAAGTTACAAAATACCTAAAAAATGTTTGATATTTCTGTTTCTAAAAATAAAATTTTATTATTTTATTTTACAAATATTTTATTAAAAACACATTATCAAATATTTTTTTTATTTTTTTATTCTTAAAAACAGAAAATTATTTTAAAAACAAAAAACTAAAAAAAAAAAAACCACTCTAGACATATTCAATGGCTATCAGACTTGTCCAAAAAACAAACCACTAGTAAGATTAGGCCTGAGCCCTTTTTTGATATTTCAGGCCCAATCCCAACTGGGCCTGCTTCTCCGTTTGTTCGCTTTTCTTGGATCTCAAAGCTTAAGATCTGTTGTTGTCGTTGTTGGAGGGCCTTCTTTGGTCGGAAAGTGTTGTTTCTGCTTTTTGTATGTTTAGTCTCTGTCTACGTACTCTCTCTTGTCCGGTTTTTGTATTCTGTCGCTGCCTGTTCTCTGGCGTAAACTTTAGTTCTCTGTAATGCATTTTCTTTCTTATTAAAAAAAAAAAATCCGAACTAAGTGGCAGCTCGTTTATGATTTTTTCATAAAAGGAACTTAATTGATTGTTAGAATCATTATGCAAGCATTAGCTAACATGCATAACATTATTCTTTATGAATATATTTGGTCCAGTGTCATGGGTGGTGAATTATGAATCACCATCATAAGGAGAGGGCAATGAGTTGAAGCAGAAATAACGTATCTTTCTATTATTTTATAGCAGCGGGGCTTAAAGGCCTAAAGTAAGAAGAAACACCAGGGGATATGGCAGCCCTAAATAGATTATTAAAATTCAACCGGTCCAAATATTATAATAATATAATTAATACAAATTACTTGGGCCCAGTTTAAAAATTTTGAGTTAATAAAATAAAAGACAAACTTAACCCATTTTATATTTAGACTTTTTCTTTTCTCAAAATAAATCTGTTTTATCTTTTACTTTTTTTTTTGGGGGGGAGCTTATAACCGTCTTTTTGGGACTGGATGAGTTTTTAATCCATAATCAAGTTTACTTCACTTGTATCTTAAATATTTTGTATTAAGAAACTTTTGCTGAGATTAAGTAAATATTTTCTATTTTGAAGTGACAACTCAATCCTAGTAGTAACCTTTATGAAAATTTTCAAGATATAAATAAAACATACTCTAAACAAAAGCTGTTCAACATTTTAACTTCCATTTTATTATTCTTGTTATAATTAAGATTAAGAAGCACAGCAAAACGAAACCAGTCGTAAGCGAGTTGAGTGAGACATTTCAAACCTCAACGAGCTAATTAATTTTGAACCAAACCACTTAAGGTAAACTTAAATTTATCCTTTTTTAGTTAGTTAAAGGGATAGTGCCAGTATCATTGACACCGTTTATTTTGAATGTGTGAAGTCAACTGTATGATGTGATGCAAAACATGCCACATACGCTCACGTCAAAGGAAGAGACTGTTCCTTGGAGCATCAAAACCAAATGCAGAAAGATTAAGTATCATTAGTGGTTTCACTCTCATCTGAACACTTACCTGTTAAGGCTCTCTTCGTGAAGAACTTTCCAAGATCATTATCTTTGTAGGGAAGCAGGTGCTCTCTTAGATGCTGTTTTCCCATGCCGATCACTAGCTAATCTTCACAGGCACAAAGGGACTTGTTCAAGAAGCTGAAGGTAAAAACTATAAGCGGCGCTATCAGATAAATAACACCTTCAGCTGTGAAAATAAAGATTGAATAAGTATATGAAGCACATACCTAAGCCAAATAAAATGCTACCCATTTTGGTCCATAGGAGAGTACGATGTACCGCAAATCACTGGATGTAAATTGTGAGAGAACAAATATACTTAAAAATGCATATCCATTCCCCTCCAACCAGAATACCAGATTCATAAACAGCACAAGTCCAGAGAACAGGATAAAGTATAAACAGCATAGTGCAACAAACATAATGATCAGCAGCAGCTCTGAATTCATACCATTGATATACACAACGATGTCGTGAGCCCCAATTTTCAGATTTTTCTTTCTAAAATTTTCATGCCGGTACAGCATATCCAATTACTAAACTCCAAATTTATGTCTGAATACACGCTAGCATTTGCTTATATTATCCATGGTATACCATATACACGTTTTCACATAGCAGGGCCATGTGTAAGTGTAAAACACTTTCCTGCCGGGACGTATGGTTGCAGACATGGCAATCAACATGGACGCGGAAAAAGCAAGACAACAAAATATGAAGTGTCCATATGTAATTTAAAGTGTCATGTATCTGACACATGTCAGACATGACTCCTTTAATAAAAGTGTCCTTGCTTCATAGCTGTCGTGGATTTGACTCATTTAAGTTTCCTATCCAATGCAAACAATCCCATAATATATGCCCAGATATTGTTATAAATGAAAGAGCACGCACATGGCAGTAACCGCCCTTTATATTCCAGAAGAATAGAGGGAAGGCTTGGAGAAAAGTGGAAGAAATCGTGCCAAGCAGTATCTTCACAGACCAATAAGTCCCCTGTATCATACTCAGTGACACTGTTAACATTCAATTATTACTAGGATAAACAAGGTATATAGCTAACAAGCACATATAGTGCAAATATAACTTTAGCATTAAGAATGCAGTCAAATGATAACTGAAACACAGTAAGTTTTAATAATAATTGGAACCAAGATAAAGATTCATTTGTGATACCTACAAGAGAACCATGAGGTGGGATGATGCATGACCTGGCACCATCCCGAGTTGTTTATGACTTATTATCAAAACCCCAGTTACTGTTCAATTAATAGTGATGCTTATATGCTGGAGCTCTAGGGATTAAATTTGAGGATGACCAGTTTCATCCTTCTCTTTGTGGACTGAGAAGAGTTGACGATGCAGATATCAAAGAATCACCATTGACTATGCAAGAAGGACGAGTTGCACCAGTAGGCGGCTCTGCCATTCCAAATACAACAGAAGCAGAAAAAGTTAGCAAGTTGAAACAGATGAAAAAATCCCGGGGAGAGTCAAAAACTCTAACCCTGGTCATGAGGAGATGAAGCAAAACCCTTGGCAATGCTGTCCCCCAAAAAAAGATACAAGGGATTGAGGTATGAGAAGCATTCCTCAGTTGTTCACTTTCTCTATAAGCATGGAAGTTCGAAGAAAAATTGCTTTCGTTACTTCAGAGTCAACTGTCACAGAAAATCAATCTGGCACAGCTACTACTGAAGCAGAATCTAGTACATTTTAATTAACTTTGGTACACCATGTAGCAATTTCTGACATTCATTTCACAAAATTTGTTCTCTTAGCATTTCTCCCTCAAGAATTCCAGCTTGGTCATCTGCTCAGCAAAAGGAAACAAACATCTATATGTATCTTATATAAATACATTGAAACTGAATGCACGAGGCTGGATTATGATAGTAACATGGCAGCCTGAGGCATTTAATTTGAATAAATCTATATACAGGGAAAAAGAACACATTTCCATCCAATGGTTTACCTTTCACCCTTAAGTGAATATATAAGAAATTATACTAGCAGTCACAGCCAAAAGATATCCTACATGAAAGGAAAAAGTACATTGCTTTACTTCTTGTATTGAAGAGTTTCATCCTTGACAACCAAAAGCCTATTGTCTGCTACACCTCAGTCTTTGTAGAGTTCTATAAGCTATATATACTCAAGGATGCAGGGTTATGGAAAAATAATTAGTTTACAATATGTACATGTAAGAAGCCGAGGAACTTCCGACTGAATACCATATCAGAGGCTACATACACCAATTGAAACTGCACATTAAGAAAGATAACCAAGCTTTCCTTTCTTTTTCAATTGCCAATCACAGATTGCATATGAAACCATTTATTTTTTAAAGAAGAATGCCCATTGTGAATCTAAAATAGTATTTGAAACAATAACTTTCAGAATCCAACTTTCTCCACGACCATGGAGTTGTCTTTACGCCAATGACATTTGTCCCATTGATAGGTATCACCAGCAAGTCCAAAAGCTTGCAAGTTTGAGCAACTTTACAATTTCACGAATTAGAAATACTTGAAGTTAACCTGATTAAGCTTTCTTCACTTGAATGAAGGAACTGAAGCCCTTGGAGGAAATTGTATCAAACAAACAGATTAACTACCAACATCAACAATAAAATGAATATTCATACGAGAATGCTTTATAATTGATGAAGGAACTGACTTGACAGACTTGATTAAACACTTCCACATTGCGTGTTTAAAACAACTATCAATATACTACCGGAAAAAACTAGTACATGGCCCAAATTGCTATCCTTTTCGCCAAAGTGGTTTAAAATCTGAAGCAGAACATAACCTTATTAAATTAAATAGCACCAACTAACAGGACTGCAAATTCTTCAATTGCCAGAGACCAGCATGCACAACTCACTTTCTTCGAATGCCACGAGGTCCCCATCAATCATTCTCATTCCGACCTTTTGGCAAACCTCTCGACTTTATCATCCAAATTGAGCCCAACCATGGCCTCACCCAATCCGCAGCTCACTTCAGCCAATACCCCTGGGTCACTATAATGTGTCACAGCCTGCACAATTGCCCTTGCCCTTTTGGCCGGGTCACCACTCTTGAACACTCCAGACCCCACAAAAACCCCATCACACCCCAATTGCATCATTAGCGCTGCATCCGCCGGCGTTGCAACCCCACCGGCAGCAAAATGCACCACCGGAAGCCTACCCAGTTGCTTAGTCTGCATCACCAAGTCATAAGGAGCAGCAATCTTCTTCGAATAAGTGAAAACTTCATCATCGTCCATGTTCCTCAAATGCCTAATGTCTCCCATCACCGACCTCACATGCCTCACTGCCTCAATGATATTCCCGGTCCCGGCTTCCCCTTTGGTTCGAATCATTGCCGCCCCTTCACGAATCCGGCGAAGCGCTTCGCCGAGATTGCGGCACCCACACACAAACGGTATGCGGAAATTGTGCTTGTTGATATGGTTCTCGTCATCAGCAAGAGTGAGTACCTCACTTTCATCCACATAATCGATACCTATGGCTTCAAGGATTTGAGCTTCCACGAAGTGTCCAATACGCGCCTTCGCCATCACAGGAATCGTAACCGCTCGCTTTATCTCTTTGATGAGCTGCGGGTCGCTCATGCGGGCGACACCGCCTTGAGCGCGGATATCGGCGGGGACACGCTCAAGAGCCATTACGGCGCATGCGCCGGCTTCTTCGGCGATGCGAGCTTGCTCGGCATTAACGACGTCCATGATGACACCCCCACGGAGCATCTGGGCGAGACCGACCTTGACGGAGAAAGGACACTTCTTGGTCTCCGTGATTGCCCCATTACCGTACACAGTAACGACCCCAGATCCTTCCATTTGCAGAGAAAGGAGAAAGAGTGACAAATGGATAAGAAATGTATAGATACGAGACCCCTTAGGCTCAGATAGCAAGGAGAGGAGGAAGCAGTGGTATAGAAGAAAGGAATAGTGGAAGAGAAGAAGGAGGGTGATGAGGGGAGTCTGGGTGCCAAAAGGGGTTAAATACAGGACACGAGAGATGTATGATTGACTTTAACGAGAGTTTAAGGCCACGCATTGTATTGAAACGGGATAAAATAAAATAAACAAAATATTCCTTTTGTTTTTTGTTTCATTTTTTTTTCCTGGTTACAATTATTAATTTGTATATGCAAAGATTCTGTTTTATGTGAATGGACAAGGAATATTTATCTGCGTGGTTAAATTAGATTCATTCATATTTATAGATGAAATATTTTATTTATAATGTGGAATAGTTTTAAATTTTTAATTGTGCTTTTTTTAAAAAATTTATGTCAAGATGTATGTTTTAGCAAATTTTTAAAGAACAATGTAGGGTATATATATTTAGTTAAACCGTTGTCATATAGAATGTCATTTTCATGTAGAATTTAAAGATTAAATTAACGTTTGAGTACAAATTTTTGTAGGGATCATCTACTTATTCATTGCTATTTTAGATTTACAATGGGCATTCTTCTCTAAAAAATATTGGATTGGGTAATGGTGTCAAGTTGAATTCTCTTTTTGTCCTGGAAAAAAAAACATTATACCATGTGGTGATCACCAGACGCTATGAATATGTCAGAGATATTTCTTCAATCTAAACAACACAATGTCATTCTAAGACCAACAAGTCTCAAGGTCCAATATCTTATAACTTAAATGTAAGCCATGACACTAAGGACCCTTGCAATATATCGGTTGAACTAATTCCTTTTTTATGCACACCAAGTCATAAGCAGTGAAAAGTGGCCATAATAGAGGGTGATGCTAAACTAGCCATCAAATATTTGTGAGGGATTTTTACCTTAAAACAATAACAAAAAATGTAAATATTTCATATGCATAACTGACAATCTTTTTTTTTAAGATGCATTAAGGTCATTTTTTTTTTTAAATAAGAAGGTCACAGTTATTGTTCAAGTTCATATAATTTTAACTTATAAAGTTTAATAATAAATAAAATATTTTTAAAATTTAACAATTTTTTTCATATTATCACAAATTTATTATTTATATTATACATTTAAGAATTTATTTAAATTAAATTAAATTAGTTAAATGAATTGTTTATCATATTATAAATTATTTTTTTTACTATATAGGTCACGATTATTGTTTAACCATGACCTTTTTTAGGATCATGGTTGAGCAATAACCGTGACCCTATTATTAAAAAAAAAATTGACCTTGATGCATCTTTAAAAAAAAATTGCCAATTATGCATATGAAATATTTATATTTTTTGCTATTGTTTCAAGGTCAAAATCCTGCTTAGTTTCTAAAGTGATGGAATCAATTTCATATGTTTGAATCTACAAAAAAAAATCATGTGTCAAAATAGAACAAAGGAACTCATAAGCTATTGGTCCTATGGTTCTCTTTTAAGCCTGGACCTTTTTTAAAGTTTTTTTTTAAAGGAAGAGAAGTAAATTCTCTAAAATGAATTTTACCTTAAATGGAGAGAGGAAAAGAGAAGGAGAAGTAGGCCTTACATTTGATGTGTGGGTCTCACACAAAGTGGGACTTTCTTCTCTTTTTCTCTTCCTACTTTAAATAAAGTTTATTTCAAAGAATTCAAACTATGGAAGAAGAATGGCTCAATTGCCTTTGGAAAGTTGGAGGTGCTTGGACATTGAAAACTTAGGCGTTAAAGTTATTAAGGTAGGTCTAGATGTTGTTGCCCTATTTGGAAATAGTTCATGCGTCATTTTAAAGCACCTGGAGTGGTTTAGGTAAGACGGATAGACATATGAGGATGATAAGTTAGAACAAAGGAAGCATGTGGGTATGGAGAATCAAGCCGCGGTTATTGTTTCCTAGTAATGTCATCTTCAATTTGCTTCGATTGGGCCTTTAAAATTTTTATTTCTACCTCCTTGTGGTCAAATTCAAGGCCATATATGCAATGTCAAAAGAGATATTACAAAATCAACATCAAACTAGGCTACTTTTTGGCCTATAAATCTTGGTATATTTTTTAACTTGGGAAGATAAAGTGTGGATTCCATTATCATTTTTTTAAAATATGTAGTTGAAAGATGATTTTTATCTTGTGTTTTTTTTAAAATAAAAACCTAGAGTGTCTAAATCTAATCTAAACAAAATATGCATTCCTTGATCCATTTGCGTCTAAAACACTAATCAAGTTTCATAAATAAAAACTTAAGCTCAAATTAAGTGAAAATTTATGAATTGTTATTCAATCACCTTTCTAAAAAGAACAAACAATAACAAGGAGAAACTTAACCCTATTAGAGTCTCTTAGTCCAAGAAGAAAATTATAACAGCTTTCCAAGGCCCCCCAAAAAAAATTTATAATTAAATAACAAAAAATTCTCCTTATTAAACAAGGAAAAACCCTTATGACTAAACAAATTATTTGATAATGATAATATTATTTTTATTTTTATTTTTATAATAATAATAATATTATTATTTTTAAAAAATACTATTAAACTATAAAAATAAAAATTTATAGTTTTCTTTTTTCATGAACTCCTCACTTCAATTAGCTATTTGAGGGACCCATGGCAAAGAACACCGTAAAAAATTATAGCATTTTAATTTGAGATTTTTCATAAAAAAAACCCAAATCCACTTAAATTCTCTAGCAATTCCTCAGCGTATTCCTTGTGTTTCCTTCAATTGCGACGTCCAAATAAATCAAATTCAAAGCAAAAGAAGCTTTCATACATGAGACATTTTGAATGTCAATATAATACAGGTATTTTGGATGCTTCGCATGAAAAATATCAACTAGGAGGCGTTCGGCATAGAGAAAATTATAACAAAAGATTCAAAAATAAAAATATTTATTTTTAAAAATATATTATTATTTATTTTAAAATAATTATTATTAATTTTAATAACAATAGTTGAACTTAACAGTAATATATTTTTAAAAATAAATTTTTAAATTTTTGAGTCTTTAAATATAATTCTTCCTTTGATATACTGTAATATTTAGCTGTCATTTCATACAACATGATGTCTTAGGTCTGGGTGACACTATTTAATATGTTGTTATGTGATACGGGATAACAAGGTAGTGTAGAACACCTTGATATCACATATTAAGCAAAATGATATTATTTGATAATAACTACAATATTTTGCCATCTCACATCACAAGACACAGTGCAATAATCACCTTTAGATAACAAATAAATTATCAACGTTAATGCAAAACCATATTAAATGTTCTGTAACGAATATTTTTCTTCATTTTCATACAATTTCAACTATTGATTTATAATCAAAAAATCATTATTTTTCTTTTATCATCTCTCTTATAAAATTACTTCTTTCACATACTCCTCTCTCTCTCTATATATATATATATTCTTAGCAAATCTAGGTTCAAAATTTGTTTGTTTAGATCAAGACATGGGGGGTTTTATTGTTATTAGTATAATACCTACCTCACCCCAAACTTGTAAGGTCTATTTATTTATTTATTTATATTTATACATATATTTGTATGTATTAATCAATATAATTTGTTATAAAAACATAAAAAAAATTTAAATAGCACAATATAGATTTTGAATTATATTAATTGTTGTTTGAGACATTTTTTTATTATAATTTTATATAAAAAAATTTCATATAAATAAGTTTTAACTTTGAAAAAAGCTTGTTTATTTTAAAATTATTTTAAGTAAATATATTTGGTTCAGAGATTTAAAGATTCAATAAGGATAGAAAATTTTTTACTTACTATGAGTCCAGATTTAAAAACTAAAATGCCTTATCTATACCTATGCAGATGATCTAGTCAAAATAAGGTTGCCAACTGTGCTGGGGCTCTATATAGGAACATTGTAAGGTTGACTTTTTATTTTTATTTTTTACAAATTAGAGTTTTAACTGTTGGGCAAAATTTTAGTTTAAGTTTTTGGTTTTCAATTTTATTTTATTTTTTTGATCTCTTAATTTTATATCAAGTTTCAATTTTTTTCTTAATCTTATTTTATTTTAATTTAAATCTTTAAATTTACTCATATTTTAATTTTCTTTTGTTTTAATTTAATCTTTTAAATTCTAAAAACAATTAAAATGTTTCATCCCCTTGCTAACTTTGATATACTTGTTATAATACTTTTCTTTAAATGTTATGTTTTGTAAATATGAAATAATATGTACATATTATTTACAGAAATAGATAGTGACTCTGATCTGTTTGGTGAAATTGAAGCTTAATAATACTCTTTTAATAGCAAAGCCAGGAAGAATAAAATGCAATGTTTAAATAGTGATATGGAAGGGTATTATGACAAATAGAGTCTAAGTTGGCTAGTAATTATCAAAATTAAGCCACCAAAAAAATCACGTAAGACAATTTTGCTAAGCATATTGATGGGAGAGAAATAAACATGAGTAATTTTTATAAATAAAGGAATTAAAATAAAATAAAATAAAATAAAATAAAAGGAAAAATATAAAATAAAAAGTATTGAATTGCATTATAATAAAATAAAATAAAAAATAATAAAATTTAAAAACTAAATTAAAAAAGGTTATACTGGCCAGTATGTTTACTCCCTCAAATTGCTATTTAAGTGCAGCACAAAGTAATTGGAGTGTAATCAACATTACTTTTCCTCCACTTGGGGAAGACGACAATATTTCATTTATTTATTTTTTATTATTATATTTTCTTCACTTTGCGTTCCTACCATTTATTTATATATATATATATATATATATATATATGTATATATATATATGAACCCCACATCTAGAATCCTCGTCTCTTTATGCCACAAGCGTCCTTTGAAAAGCGTTTTTTTTTTAGTGACTTTTGGTAAATAATGATCTTGATTTTTCAGACTTTTATAATATTCAAATAAGCAAAATTTACAATTTTTATATTTTTTGATTGACAATCATTTCATATTTAATATATTCGAACCAATATAAGAATCATTCGTTTTTATATGTATTTCTAATTCAAATGTTCTATAAATTTTGAAACATCTAAAAAAAGTAAAAGATTAGGTTTAAAATTTTTTAATTAAAATATAATAAATATATAATTTTTAATAATAATATGATAAATATATGATTTAACTAAAAAATCATATACTTGTGTGTAAAAAATTATATAATTATTATGTTATTATTAAAATATTATACACTTATTATGTTTTAATTAAAAAATTAAATCTTAAAAACATAAACAATTAAATATATGTTTTTTGAAAAAGTAAAATGTTCGTCATCAATGGGGTGATAACTCAAGTCATGTGCATGTTATGACCAAGCAAGAAATCTTAGCTACTTATTGTATTTATTATCAAAAAAGCTTAAATTTGATCATTTAATTATAACAATTATTAATTTAGTCCTTCAATTATTTATTTTCAATCAAAATTAACGCAATTTCAATCAAAATTATAGATTACGTTAAGTAAAGTCATGATTACTTAATTTAACTAATATGTAACGCTTTTAGTTTTTGTAATACTAAAAAAAATAAAGTGTTATGTTTTAAAAATTGTAAAATAAAATTATCATTAGGTTATAATTTGATAGATTATATGTAGTTTTTCTTTTCTTATTAAAATCAATTATTAATTTAAATTCAGCTAAAGAAATTAGAGGAAACATGTCCAAACAAAATTGTGAAAGAAAAAAAGATACATACAGCTATAAAATAAACCAAATAATAAGAAAAACAGAGAACACCACGTATACTAAAGTGGAGAGGAGCGCAGTCCAACCTATCACTGTCGAGCTCCAATTCTCTGCACATTTTTTGTAAGTATTTCTTTATGCATATTTGATTTAGATTTTACACGTCATGGTCTAAATTTTTTTATTTTTATTTTTAATTTTTTTTTATAAAATACATAATATAAAATAAAATTAATTCTTAACTATTATTTTTTTAAAAAATTAATTATTTTGATTTAAAAAATAAATATATGAAATCCGGAGACTTCATCTCAAGGTGCACATCACCTTGAGATGTGTAGAGGATTGGCTTGCATCATTGTCCATGAAAACCAAAAAGAAAAAAAACAATTTATGTAAAAGCGACATCATATGCGTAGTACTCCAAATAAAGAGAAGCCATAAACACCCCTCTATTTCACACCACAAAAGCACCACAAGCTGTACTCCAAATTGGGGGCGTCTTTTTTTTTTTTTAAAAATATCTTCTGTTGTAATAATATCCTATTATCACAGATGATTTGTTTTGATGGATAAGGAGTTAATATATATATATATATATATATATTACTTTATAATTTTTGTTAAGAGAATGAACTAAAATCTTATTTTGATTTTTTATAGATAAAGTGTTTTTTAATTTAATTTTTTTATAAAATTATCTTCTCTTTTATTTTTTTTTGGGCCCAAGAGAACACTTCATTAAATAAACAGAAACCAATACACAGTATAGTAGGAAAAGAAACGCAGAAAGCTATCGCCTCCCGGCTCTCCTACCATGAGCATCAAAAGATAAAATAAAGAAAAAAAAAAAAGGATGGGAATCCCAGCTTCATCGCCTTGATCGCAGTCCTTGGCATCCAGCTGAGAGGGAAAAAAAGAAAAAGAAAAACAGTGAGGATTTTACTCAAATAAGCAATATCTTCCACCATAGACAAGCTTTCCCCATCAGGACAATTGTGCTTGTTTACAACAGAGGAAACCAGAGCTTTGTTATCAGGTTCAAGCTTTATGATCCTTTAGCTTTGTTTTGCAAGTAAAGCTAGATTCAAATACTTCTCAGGAGAGTCAGCATTTGAATTACCAAGAATCTAGCAATATCATCTCTAATAGAGAGAGGAGAAATTTTGGAAAAAGAAAACACAAGACGTCTTGTAATTTACCAATTGCCCAAACATTATGCAATAATCTTCAGGGATTTTGTTTTTTAATGACACAATAGTTTTTTCTATTTGCTTTGAGGAAAAAATCCAAGTCGTTGGCAAATAGGTAGTGGCTAAGAGAAGGACAGTTTCCAGCCAATTTGATTCGTCTGAGTTTTCCTTGGGCAGCATACACAATCATCATTTTAGATATAGAACATCTGGAACAATAATAAACAGATATGGTGAAAGAGGGTCCCTTTGCCTTTGCCCTCTTTTAGGAGTGAAACTAGCAATTTCTTTCCCTGATAAAAGCAGATTAAAAGAAACAAATGCAATACACTCTATTATAATCTTGTCCACCCATCTACTATCAAATCTCAATTTCAAGAGGACGTGCTTTTAAAAAAATCTCACTTCACTTTATTGTAGGTCCTGTTGATATCTAATTTCAAAGCTAACTTATGATTACCCCTCTCTTTGATTTGAAGGAGTGAAACACCTCATGTACGAAAATAATATTATCATGAATAGGTTTTTCTGGAACTAAGACTTTTTGGTTCTCAATGATGATATTTGGTAGGACATTCTTCATCTTATTAGCATTCACTTTAGAAATTATTTTGTACAAGAAGTTATATGAATTAATAGGCTTGAAATTTCTCACATGTTCAGGCATATCAATTTTAGGAATTAGAACTAGATTCATGACATTCAATAATGAGAGAGAGATACCTTGGGAAAAAGAAAAATCCATAACCATTTTGCAAGTCTGCTCCCCAATAGTGTCCCACATATTCTAATAAAAAAATCCCAAAGAAGCCATCTAGCCTTGGAGCCTTTAAACCACCAAGATCAAAAACTGCATTTTTTTTTTTTTACCCGAGGAAATGGGGCTCAATAAGAAGGAATTATCCTCCATCTCAACCACAGGGTCAATAAAGTAAAAATCCTTATCACCACGAGAAGTAAACAAATTAGAGTAAAAATCCTTAAAACAATTTGCAACGACCCCTTGGTTATCAGTCCAAGAAGCATCTTCTGTCTTCAAACATGAGATCTTATTCCTCTACCTTCTTTGAATAGTTGTTGTATGAAAAACCTTGAGTTCTTATCTCCACCATTTCAACCATTGCACTTTAGACCTCTGCACCCAATATTTCTCCTCCCTATCCTAAAGGTCCTCAATTTGCTTGGCTATATCAGTTGCTTTCTGTGATTTCTTTTCATCACATATGCCTTCGTAACATTTACGGAACTGGCTCAAATGGCTACTAATCAACACTCTATTATTAGAGAATTCGATTTTACTCCATTTTAGCAATGCTTTTCGGACCCGATCAAGATTCATCAAACAACTTTCCACTAACCCAGTACAGTCCTTCACTTTATTATCCCAGTTTTAGCCACCACAGAAATAAAATCAACATGTTCTAGCCACATAAGTTCCATTTTGAAGCATTTTGTTGCCCAACCATCCACATAATTAAAAACAAGAAGCAAAGGGGGAATGATTGGGACCTACTGGTTCAAGATGAAATGTAATGCTCAATACGTTGTAAAATCACCGAAATAGACCGGTTTGAAAAACAAGTTTTTAGAGACGAGTGATTCAAGACCCGAAAGACTTTTAACTTTTTGAAAAGTCTCCGTCCACAAACTGCTTTATGGAGCCTTTCTTTAATATGCGCTTTTACCTAACCTCTTATTAGACCACGTGTAGCATGAGCCTTTAAATTCCATATCCTTCAGACCACCTTCAAACATGAAGTTTTGGAAGTCTAAAAACTACTCAAAGATTGGACTTTGCCACGTTGCTTCTCAGAACCACATAGCAAATCATTAAAGTCTCCAATACAAAATCAAGCGCAATTAACTAGGGATTTAAACTTCTCAGAGACCCCCACCACACACATCTGTTCTGCTCCCTGGGAAGGCCATACACAAACGTATAATTTCCCCATACATTATCAACACCACTAGTGATCACAATATGAATCATATTATTATTGGCAAGGAAAACATTAACTTGAAGTTCATCTTTCCACCAGAGGGCAAGACCGCTAGACAAACCAACAAGCACAACACTTACTGAATGTTGAAAAGAATTTTTCTTTTTTTGTGGGGGGGGGGGGGGGGGGGGGGAGGAGTTTTTCTATCTTTTTGTCTTTCATCCTGGTTTTCGTAAGATAAAACCAATGAAGGCTCATGCTTATTGCAGACGAATCTTTTATTCTTACCTGTCAAAGCCACCTTCAAGCCTTGACAGTTCCAGGATATGATGCTCATGGCTCCCGGTGGCTTCTTCAGGTCAGCCATAAAAACCTATCGGCACAAAATTGAAAAGGAGAGACAAAGGATGTAACATTCTTCCCAGGCAACAAATCTGAGGAAATTTGAAATGAAAACATCGTTCAGCAGAGAACTCTTACAAGGGAGAGGGTTGAACTCTCATCCAAGGGAAGAGGTTTTGGGAACTAATATTTAGTCACCCAGTTGGACACATGACTTTCTAATAGATTGTAATCTTAGATGATATTTTTCTTGCAATGGATGAATGCCTTTTCTGCGGATAGCTTCTGAATCTTGTCTGGTCAACAGTGATGGCATGGGCTACTCTTCAATTGTTACGCTTCTGCTTGACATTTTTTTTAAGCATGTCCTGCAATATTTTTGAACAATGATTGGGGAATGTGGACAGGAAATAGTATGCAAGTAGCTAGCGACCTGGATATGATATTAATCTCCGATCATCATCGAAGCCGTTAGTCATATAGGAGGCATTTCTACAGCTGCAATTTCAGCATTCTATGTTAGTGAAGTAGAGCATAATTGCTATGCCATGGTTCTATAACCCACTTTGGGGTCAGTTTTGAACCCATGGGATAGAAGACGGGGAATTGGATAGAAGAGGTATATCCAAGTATGCCTGTTTTCCATGTCGAGTCCAGTTGATATTTTCTTTTCATGTCCTCCTTTGGAAAGATTACTGTCTGGAAGTCTGGAACTGTATTGCCTTTGCTAAAGACACTATATTTGGCACATCGATACACCACAACCATGGCGTTATTAGCCGCATACTTGTGCTTCTGTAGATAATATCTCAACACCTACCACATTCTAACTCGCTTTGCGAAATTGGCTATAGCTTGGTGTTTTACTACTTTGTTGTCTGGGGGATCTATTTATCTTTATCCATTCTGCTTACTGCGCTAAAAAGTTAAAGTAGAAATCATTCAAAACTAGTGTCAACTAATTGGGTTTCCTCTCGAATTCCGTTTCCCATCTACCGTTTCCAAATATGATATGTTTGCATACTAGAGCACCAAAATTAAAGAATCAATATTGTTTTTTCATATATTTCTTAACTTAACTTGTACCTGTTATTTTTAGAGTGGACCATCAACATAGAAAAGGTTGTTCAGTAAATTAAGGAGGAAATAATGGAAGGCAACATATGCTAGCTATCTTTAATTTTTCAGTCTCATGATATATATTATTATATATTTTATTATTATTTATTACATATCTTTTTTAATTATCAAATTAGTGGAAGAATGGTTAAAAAAATATAAAGAAGAATAATTATATTAGTATTAGAAAGAACAGAAATTTTTTTTTCTTATTTTATTAAAATAATAAATGTTTTTGTTTTTTCTCTTCATTATATATAATTATACATCCTATACACTTGCATTGCGAATTATATAAGCTAACATATTCTGTACGCATATTCGTCCCACGTACCATGACAAATCACTAACTAGGTAACACTGCTAGACACTATTTCTTATATGAAAAAATTACACGAAGAGCTAGTTTATTGGCAAGACCAATCGCTTAATCAACTTTTATCTATAGTAACACAATCAGACTGTTTAAAAATGATGGTTGGTTGACTGCCTTCCTCTCTGGGCCAAATATCTATTGGCACTTTAGCAGATTAATTTTGAGAACAGAGGTGTTCTGCTACAAGACGTCTTCGAATCTTGCCAGTGGCTGTCTCTGGCAGAGAATCAACGATGTAGACCTTCTTGGGCACTTTGAAGGATGCAAGATTCTTCTTGCAAAACCTTTGCACTTCTTCCTCATTAATGTTTGATCCTTCTCTTGGGACGACTGCACAGTTTATCTGTCAAGGGAAAAGTAGTGACCAAGATCGTTATTTGACGAGCTCACATAAACTTAAGCCCCATATGTATCTAGGTTTCCCCAAAAGACCGAAAAAAAAAAACAAAGAATCTATATATGCATCTAGTAAGCCTTAAAAATTCTGATCTGTCAGGGCTTTCTTATTTATTACCCTTATCCTCCACCGAATACAAAACAAGACACCCCCCCTCCCAAAAAAAAAGAAAGAAACTTGGTAAGGTTCTCTGCTAGTGCCACTGAAGTGAATTTTTATTTTTATTTTTTTGAAATTGATAGTAACCAAGAAAGATATATATATATATATATATATAAAGTTTACTATTCAAATGAGATCAACACATTTAAATAAAACTTCTAAAGTGGGTTGCAAATATTTTATATCTATCTTTCAAATTGATCATTTTGTGTTTCTCGCTTCAAAATTAACACTGTCAATTTAAAAAAAAATATATATTGAAGAAATAGGGACTCAATAATGATCATTGAAGACCAACCACTGCATCTATGTGCGGAATCCGCGAAACAAGCTGAGGCAATAGGTGATAGGAAGTTGGATAAAAGTTTAAGTAAAATCTTAAAAAGTTTGCTACGGGATCCTCTTAGATATGAAAATGAAAATGAAAATTTTAGTGAAGGGTTTGGTGTTAAATTGTAAATAAAATAAAATAAATATGGAAATACTATACTTCAATTTTCTCCTTAAAAATTACCTCTTCTCCGTATTTGACATCTGGTGCTCCGAAAGCAACTGCTTGAGCAATGTCTGTGTGAGATGAAAGGACTCCGTCTACTTCGATTGGTGATATTTTCTCTCCCGGCGAAGATGTAATGCCACGTCAATATATGTAATATATGAACACAATTTGCCCAAACGTTATCAACTTTGTGTGCTATGATTGGGTGAATTCTCGGTCTATCACATGTGGGTACGTGAAGAGCATATGTGTCGATAGTTTATTTATTCTAGTTTAATTATTTAATTTAATTTTACTTTAATTTAATTCATTTACTTTTAATTTGCATAATGTTCATTTTTTTTAATTATATCTATCCCAGAACTATTTTAAAACATAGAAAAAAAGTATATGGCCATTTTGGAAGAGTTAAAAAATTAGTTTTAAAATATTAAATAAAGTTAAGAAATAAATATAATACAAATAGAAAGTTAATGAATTTGAATAAAATTAATTAATTAAAAAGTAAAATAATAATTTAATCTTAAAAAAAAACTATATACCCACATAAGCGTCAAAATCACAGTAATAGTCATCCATACAAAGGGATCCTTCAAGCCAAGATTTTTTGAAGTGAAGAATTTCAAATTAGGCAACACTTGCAAGAGACAGGTTAGACCTTATTCTTATCAGCTGACAAATTTAACTTGTAGGAAATTGGCATGTGATAATCACATGTAAGGTGCAGGGAAATAAGGGAGCATGCAAAATACAGGAAATAGTTTTTGAAGACGTTTCAAATATGCAAATCCCGCAATTTCAAGATCTGTGCTTGTGAAAGAAACAAACAAACAAAAACAAACCAACAAAGTATGATACAATTCATTACCTCCACGATTAATGAGCTCCTTGATCCGACCCACTAGATGCAAATACCCATCCGAATCCAAATACCCAAGATCACCTGTGTGAAACCAACCAAACTCAAACGCTTCTTTATTAGCTTGTGGATTATTCTTGTACCCTTTCGTCACATTCGATCCCCTTATACAAACCTCTCCTGTCACTTCAGCTTCTTGGACTTCACCCTTCTCATTCAATATAGCCATCTCTTGACCCACGGGTTTCCCCACCGGGCCCCGCCTTCTGTGGCCCATTCTCTGGCAACGGGTTCGACGACACAAGATGGGTCGCTTCCGTCATCGCATACGCCACCAAAACCGGAGCTCCGAGTGTCTCCACCATCCGCTCCAATATTGCCGGTGCGAGTGACGCGCTACAGCTCCGAATGAACCGGAGTTTCGGGTAAACAGGTGCGGGGTTGCCGAGGTGGCGTTCCAATATGATCTGGTGTATTGTAGGAACCGCCGTGTACCACGTAGCGTTATACTTCACCATGTCTGACCAAAACGTTGAAGCTGAGAAACGACCCGCCGCAGGGAGCGCCACCGAGGCTCCGGCTCCGAGTGAACTCATTAACCCGGCGATGAGCCCGTGAAAGTGGAACAGCGGAAGAACGAGCACGGTGGAGTCGGACTCGGTGAATTTGTATACGGACTTTATGTTGTTCACCGAAGAGGCTAAGTTGAGCTGAGTTAGCGGCACCCCCTTGGGACGGCTGGTGGTGCCGGAAGTGTGGAGGAAAAGTGCCACGTCGGACGGGTCATTGACGAGTTTGCTAACTGAATCGATGTGTGACGCGGATTGACTAAGCGAGAGATTGAGCCCAGCGTCGTCGTTTTCGGCAAGCGAAGCTGTGCCATGGGGGTTACTCAGCTTAGAAGCCGCTGCTTGAGCCGCCTTGTTTCCTTCTTGGGACGTTAATAAGAGCTTCGATTCTGAGTCAGATAAATAGAACTCAAACTCTTCGGCTGTGTAGGCTGGGTTCAGCGGCGCAGCAGTGGCTCGAACTCGAATTACGGCCAAGAACAATATAACAAACTGAACGTATCAAGAAAAATTAAAAGAAAAAGAATTAAATCAACAAATACAAGAAATCAATCAATCATTGACAAGTAGATATATATACGTTGATTATTTTCCCCATTATACTCTATCAATTTTTATTCAGCCAAACAAGGGAATAAAGAAGGAAGAATGAAACCTCGACAGCGTTAGGAAAGGTGGGTGCAACGACATCGCCCTGAAAAAAATGCATTCTTCTTTCTTCAAACTAAAAAAAATCAAGATTTCAAAAAAAAAAAGATTTAGATCATCTACATCGAATTCATTTCGTGTGAAACACTAATCAAGTTTTATAAATAGAAATTTAAACTCAAATTAAGCAAAAAATTATGAATTATTGTTCACTTACCTTTTTAAAAAGAACAAAGGGTGCATATTTATAAAGGGAAAACTTATAAACCCTATTAGAGTCTTCTAGTTCAACAAGGAAACTCTAATAGGTATCTAGCAAAATAAGAAAAAACCTTATAATTAAATAACAAAAAAGTCTCCTTATTAGAAAAGGAAAAACCCTCATAACTAAACAAATTATTTTTTAATAATAATAATAATAATTTCAAAATTATTAAAATCTTATTCAAATAAAAAATTGTAATTTTTTTTTCCTCATAAACTCAACCCCACTTCAATTAGCTACTTGAGGGACCTATGACAGAGAACATCGTAAAAAATTGCAACATTTTAATTTGAGATTTTCCATTATAAAAAAAAAAAGCCAAATCCACTTAAATTCTCTAACAATTCCTTAGGGTATTTGAATACCCCTTGTGTTTCCTTCAATTACAATGTCCAAATAGATCAAATCCAAAGCAAGAGAGGCTCTCATACATAAGACATTTTGAATATCAATATAATACAAGCATTTTTTACGCTTCACATGAAAATATCAATTAGGAAGTGTTTGGTATACTCTAATCTTGATTTGTCATTTCATACACCATGATGTCTTAGATGCTAAGATTGGGTGACTCTATTTAATATGTTTTCATGTGATAACAAGGTAGCTTATAACACCTTGATATCACATATTAAGCAAAATGATATTATTTGATAATAACTACAACATTTTGCCATCTTACATTACAAGATAGAATGCAATAATCACCTTTAGGTAACAAATCAATGGTCAACGTTAACGGAAAACCATATTAAATGTAGTGTAATGAATATTTTTCTTCATTTTCATACAATTTCAATAACTGATTTGTAATCTAAAAATTATTATTTTTCTTTTATCATCTCTCCTATAAAATTACTCCTTTCACATACCTCTCTCTCTCTCTCTCTCTCTCTCTCTCTCTCTCTCTCTCTCTCTCTCTCTCTCTCTCTATATATATATATATTCTTAGTGAATATAGAATAAAAATTTATTTGTTTAGATCAAGATATGGGGTTTTTTTTTTATAGTTATTGGTATAATACCTATCTCACCCCAAACTTATAAGGTCTATTTATTTATTTATATTCATACATACATTTGTCTGCATTAATCAATATAATATATTATAAAAACATAAAAAAAATTAAATAGCACAATCTGAATTTTGAATTATATTAATAGATGTTCGAGACATTTCTTTGTTACAATTTTATATAAAAATTTTTTATGTAAATAAACTTTAACTTAAAAAAATTGTTTATTTCAAAATTTTTTAAGTAAATAGATTTGGGTTAGGAGATTTAAATATTCAATAAAGATAGAAAACTTTTTACCTACTATGAATCCAGAAATAAAAACTAAAATGCCTTATCTATAGCTATCCATGATGATCTAGTCAAAATAAGGTCGCCAACTGTGCTGACTCTCTATATAGGGACATTAGAAAGTTGATTTTTTACCTTCTAGAAATTAGAGTTTTAACTGTTTGGCAAAATTTTAGTTTAAGTTTTATTTGTTATTTTGATCTCTTAATTTTATATTAAGTTTCATTTTTTTCTTTATTTTATTTTATTTTAATTTAATCCTTTACATTTACTGACATTTTAATTTATTTTTATTTTAATTTGATCTTTTCACTTCTAAAAGCAACTAAAATATTTCATTTTCCCTAACCCGCGGCTAACTTTGATGTACGTGTTATAATACTTTTCTTTATTATCACCTAAATGTTATGTTTTTTAAATATAAAATAATATGCACATATTATCTACACATAGATAATGAGTCTAATCCATTAGGTGAAATTGAAGCTTAATAATACTCGTTCGATAGGAAAGCTATGAAGGATAAAATGCAATGTTTAAGTGGTGATATGAGAGAGTATTATGACAAATAGAGTCTAAGTTAGCTAATAGTTACCATGATGAACCACCAAAAAATCCTATAAGACAATTTTGTTAAGCATCTTGGCTGAAGAGAAATAAATATTTGTATAATTTTTATAAATAAAAGAATTAAATTAAATTAAATTAAAGTAAAATTAGGGAATAGAAGTAAAATCTGAAATGAAAGTATTGAATTAAAGTAGAATAAAATAAAATTAAAGAAATGAATAAAATAATAAAATTTAAAAGCTAAATTAAAATTAAATAAAATTAAAAGAGAAATGACAGATTTTTGACTTAACTAAACCTGGCCAGTTCGTTTACTTCCTCAAATTGCTATTTAAGCACAAAATAATTCAGGATGTAATCAACAAAACTTTTCCTCCACTTGTGGGAAAACGACAATATTTTATTTATTTATTATATTTTCTACACTTCGTGGCCCTACCATTTTTAAAAAAACATATGAACCCCACATCTAGAATCCTCGTCTCTTTCTGCCATAAGCGTCCTTTTCTTTGAAAAACGTTTTTTCAGTGATGTTCGGCAGATAATGATCTTGATTTTTCAAACTTTTATAATATTCAAATAAGCAAAATTTTACAATTTTTATATATTTTTTATTGACTATCATTTTGTATTTGATATATTCGAACCAATATAAGAATTATATATAGATATATATTTCTAATTCAAATATTTTATAAATTTTGAAACACCTTAAAAAAAGTTTATACTTAAGTTCAATTTCTTATAGTTTTGTTAAAAAAAATTTTAATTAAAATATGATAACTATATAATTTAATTAAAAAATCATATATTTATTTGTAAAAATTATATACTTATTAAAATATTATACACTTATTATATTTAAATTAAAAAAATAAACCTTAAAAATATAAAAAATTAAATATCAATTTTTAAAAAAATTAAAACGCTCGTCATCAGTGGAGTGATATCTCAAGCCACTGTCCATGATAACCCCACCCAAAAAAAAAAAAAAAAAGACAAAGATATGTGAAAGTGAAAGCGACATCACTTTCGCTGTACTCCAAATAAAGAGTAGCCATTAACACCACCCTATTTCACACCACAGAAGCTACACAAGCAAAGGGTGTCTTTTTTTTTTTTTTTTAAAATATCTTCTGTTGTGATAATATCGTATTGTAACAGTAGATGATTTGTTTTGATGAATAAGGAGTTAATATATATATATATATACACACACATATTATTTTATAATTTTTTTTAAAAAATATACTAAAATTTTATTTTGATTTTTATAAATAAAGTGTTTTTAAATTTAATTTTTTTTATAAAATTATCTTCTCCATTTTTTTTTAGTGCAAGATGATACTTCATTAAATAAACAGAAAGCAATACACAGTATAGCGGGAAAAGAAACACAGAAAGCTATCCCTTCCTGGCTCTACCACCATTAGCATCAAAAGGATAAAATAAAGAAAAAAAGGGATGGGAATCCCAGCCAACGAGACGCATCACTTTCTCATATTGCAAAAGGGAAAGAAATGTAAATAATGGGTATGTAATAATAAATGAAATAAAAAATTATTTTTATATTCTTATTTTTTTAAAAAAATAATTTAACAGATGAAATAATAATTATAAAAATATAATAAAAATTACTGTAAAAAAAACTGGCAACTTTTTCCCTGATAAAAGAAGATTAAAAAAAACAAATGCAATACATTTTATAACCTTGTCCACCCGTCTACTATCAAATCTCAATTTTAAGGGAACGTGCGAGGGCCTTGTTCATATCTAATTTCAAGGGTAACTTAAGATTAACCCTTTCTTTGATTTAAAGTAATGAAACATCTCATGTGCCAATATAATATTATCATGAATAAGTCTTCCTAGAATAAATATTCTTTGGTTCTCAATAATGATCTTTGGTAGGACATTTTTCATCCTACTAGTAATCACTTTACAAAATTATTTTATACAAAAAGGTTATATAAACTAATAGGCCTAAAATTTCTTACATGTTCAGACGGATCAATTTTAGGAATTAGAGCTAGATTCATGACATTCAATGATGAGAGAGAGATACTTGGAAAAAAATTAACAAATCCATAACCATTATGCAAATTTGCTCCCTAGTAGTGTCCCACACACACTGATAAAAAAATCCCAAGAGCTAGATTCATGACATTCAATGATGAGAGAGAGATACTTGAGAAAAAAAATCGATAACCATTATGCAAATCTGCTCCCTAGTAGTATCCCACACACACTAATAAAAAAATACCAAACAAGCCATCTAGCCTTGGAGCCTTTATCCCACCAGGATCAAAAACTGCATTTGTTTTTTTTTTTTTAAAATTTTGCCAGACGAAATGGGGCTCAATAAGAAGGAATTTTCCTCCACTCCACAGGGTCAATAAAGTTACACTCTGAAAAATCCCCATCACCACGAGAAGTAAACAAATTAGAGTAAATTTTTAAAACAATTTGCGATAACCCCTTGGTTATCAATCCAAGAACCATCTTCTGTCTTCAAGCATGAGATCTTATTCCTCTACCTTCTTTGAATAGTTGTTGTATGAAAAACCCTTGAGTTCTTATCTCCACAATTCAACCATTGCACTTTAGGACCAATATTTCTCCTCCCTATCCTAAAGGTCCTCAATTTGCTTGGCTATATCAGTTGCTTTCTGTGACTTCTTTTCATCCCATATGCCTTTGTAACATTCATGGAGCTGGCTCAAAAGGCTACTAATCGACATTTTATTATTAGAGAATTTGATTTTACCCCATTTTAGCAATGCTTTTCTGACCCGATCAAGATTCTTCAAAAAACTTTCCACTAACCCAGTACAGTCCTTCACTTTATTATCCCACTTTCTAGCCATCACAAATATAAAATCAACATGTTCTAGCCACATAAGTTCCATTTTGATTAAAAACAAGAAGCAAAGGGGAATGATTGGGACCTACTGGTTCAAGATGAAAGACTAGCTTTTTGAAAAGTCTCTACCCACAAAGGGTTACTGTGTTGGCTATCGCTTTGCCAAATTGGCTATCGCTTGGTGTTTTATTACTTTGTTGTCTGGGCGATCTATTTATCTTTATCCATTCTGTTTACTGCTTTAAAAAGGTAAAGTACAAATCATTTGAAACTCTATTTCTTATATGAAAAAATTACACGATAAAGGAGTTTATGGCCAAGACCAATCGCTTAATCAACTTTTATCTATATTAACATAATCAGACTGTTTAGAAATGATGGGTGGTTGACTCCCTTCCTCTCTTGGCCAAATATTTATCGGCACTTTAGCAGATTAAATTTGAGAACAGAAGTGTTCTGCTACAAGACGTCTTCGAATCTTGCCAGTGGCTGTCTCTGGCAGAGAATCAGCGATGTAGACCTTCTTGGGTACTTTGAAGGATGCAAGATTCTTCTTGCAAAACCTTTGCACTTCTTCCTCATTAATGTTTGATCCTTCTCTTGGGACGACTGCACAGTTTATCTGTCAAGGGAAAAGTAGTGACCAAGATCATTATTTGACAAGCTCACATAAGCTTAACCCCCATATGTATCTAGGTTTCCAAAAAAAACAAAAGAAAAAGAATCTATATATGCATCTAGTAAGCCTTGACAACTCTGATTTTTCAGAGCTTTCTTATTTATTGTCCTTATCTTACGCCGAATACAAAACAAGACACCCCCCCCCCCCCCAAAAACAAAAAAAGGGAAACTTGGTAAGTTTATCTGTCAGTACCACTGAAATGAATTTTTTATTTTTTGAAATTGATAGCGACCAAGAAAGAGAGAGAGAGAGAGAGAGATATATATATATATATATAAAGTTTATTGTTCAAATGAGATCAACACATTTAAATAAAACTTCTAAAGTGGGTATTTTATATCTATCTTTCAAATTGATCATTTTGTGTTTCTCGCTTCAAAATTAACACTGTCAATTTAATATATATATATATATATATATTGAAGGAATGGGGACTCAATAATGATCATTGAAGACCAACCACTGCATCAATGTGCGGAATCCGTGAAATAAGCTGAGGCAACGGGTGATAGGAAGTTGGATTAAAGTTCAAGTAAAATTTTAAAATGTTTGCTCCGGGATCCTCTTAGATATGAAAATGAAAATTTTAGTGAAGGGTTTGGTGTTAAATTGTTAAATAAAATAAAATAAATATGGAAATACTATACTTCAATTTTCTCCTTAAAAATTACCTCTTCTCCGTATTTGACATCTGGTACTCCGAAAGCAACTGCTTGAGCAATGTCTGTGTGAGATGAAAGGACTCCGTCTACTTCGATTGGTGATATTTTCTCTCCTGGCGAAGATGTAATGCCACGTCAATATATGTAATATATGAACACAATTTGCCCAAACGTTATCAACTTTTTTTGCTATCATTGGGTGAATTCTCGGTCTATCACATGTGGGTATGTGAAGAACATATGTGTCGATAATAATAAGAAATTAATTAAAAAAAAAGGGACGGGAGTAAAGATGAAATTGGGACTGGTACGGAAGGACCTACCAGCATGACCTAATAATTTTATGAGAGCTGGGAATTGTACAAGACCCTTAACAGAGCCTTAGAAACAAATACAATAAAAAAAATCAAACAATTATTTTAAAATTTAAATTTATTTATTTATTCTAGTTTAATTCTTTAATTTTATTTTACTTTACTTTAATTTATTTATTTTTAATTTGCATAATGTTTATTTTTTTTAATTATATCTATCAAGAACTATTTTAAAGCATAAAAAAAGCATAGAAAAAAGGACTATTTTAAAGCATTGTGGATGGGTTAAAAAAATTAGCTTCAAAATATTAAATAAAGTTCAAAAAATAAATATAATATAAATAGAAAGTTAATGAATTTAACTATAATTAATTAATTAAAAAAAATAAAATAACAAAACTATATAATGCATGTTTGGTTTAACTTTTTCTCTCATCAAAATGTGATTTGGTTAAAAGAATAAATTGTAACTTATATTTTATGAATTGCAATCGTGATTTCTCACTTCCTCCAACCCAAAACGAAAGGAGCCAATACCCACATAAGCATCAAAATCACAGTAACGGTCTTCCATACAAAGGGCTCCTTCAATCCAAGTTTTTTCGAAGTGAAGAATTTCAAATCAGGCAACACTTGTAAGAGACAAGTTAGCCCTTATTCTTATCAGCTGACAAATTAAACTTGTAGGAAATTGCCATGTGATAATCACATGTAAGGTGCAGGGAAATAAGGGAGCATGCAAAATACAGGAAATAGTTTTTGAAGACGTTTCAAATATGCAAATCCCGCAATTTCAAATTCTGTGCTTGTGGAAAAAAAAAAAAAAAAATATATATATATATATATATATATATATATGATACAATTCATAAATTACGTTACCTCCACGGTTAATGAGCTCCTTGATCCGACCCACGAGATGCAAATACCCATCCGAATCCAAATACCCAAGATCACCCGTGTGAAACCAACCAAACTGGAAAGCTTCCTTATTAGCTTGTGGATTATTCTTGTACCCTTTCGTCACATTCGATCCCCTTATGCAAACCTCTCCTCTCACTTCAGCCTCTTGGACTTCGCCCTTCTCGTCCAATATAGCCATCTCTTGACCCACGGGTTTCCCCACCGACCCCGCCTTCTGTGGCCCATCCTCTGGCAACGGGTTCGACGACACAAGATGGGTCGCTTCCGTCATCGCATACGCCACCAAAACCGGAGCTCCGAGTGTCTCCACCATCCGATCCAATATTGCCGGTGCTAGTGACGCGCTACAGCTCCGAATGAACCGGAGTTTCGGAACGCGTTCTGGGTTGCTGAGGTGGCGTTCCAATATGATCTGGTGTATGGTAGGAACCGCCGTGTACCAGGTGGCGTTATACTTCACCATGTCTGACCAAAACGTTGAAGCTGAGAAACGACCCGCCGCCGGAAGCGCCACCGCGGCTCCGGCTCCGAGCGAACTCATTAACCCGGCGATGAGTCCGTGAACGTGGAACAGCGGAAGAACGAGCACGGTGGAGTCGGACTCGGTGAGTTTGTATACGGACTTTATGTTGTTTACCGAAGATGCTAAGTTGAGCTGAGTTAGCGGCACCCCCTTGGGACGGCTGGTGGTGCCGGAAGTGTGGAGGAAAAGTGCCACGTCGGACGGGTCATTGACGAGTTTGCTAATTGAATCGGTGTGTGACGCGGATTGACTAAGCGAGAGATTGAGCCCAGCGTCGTCGTTTTCGGCGAGCGAAGCTGTGCCATGGGGGATACTCAGCTTAGAAGCCGCTGCTTGAGCCGCCTTGTTTCCTTCTTGGGACGTTAATAAGAGCTTCGATTCTGAGTCAGATAAATAGAACTCAAACTCTTCGGCTGTGTAGGCTGGATTCAGCGGCGCAGCAGTGGCTCGAACTCGAATTACGGCCAAGAACAATATAACAAACTGAACGTATGAAGAAAAATGAAAAGAAAAAGAATTAAATCACCAAATGCAAGAAATCAATCAATCAATCACTAACAAGTAGATATATATGTTGATTATTTTCTCCATTATATTCTATCAATTTTTATTCAGCCTAACATGGGAATGAAGAAGGAAGAATGAAACCTCGACGGTGTTAGGAAAGGTGAGTGCAACGACATCGCCAGCGTTGATTCCGGCCGAAAGTAAGCGAGAAGCGGCGCGTTCGATGAAGTCATGAAGGCGAGAGTAAGTGAGATCAAACTTTCCGGAAACGGAGACGGCCCGACGGGAGGGGAATTGTTGGAAGACTCGATTTAGCAATCCAGTGAGTGTCGTATCCTCCATGGTTATGGTTTCTGAGTAGAGATGATGAGAAGACGCGAATGCGAATGGGAGATTATAATACTACACAAAAGGAGGCGATGAGGGAGAGTTGAAGTGTGCGTAACCTAGGGAAATTGGTGAATTTATAGGATCCGCACGCGCCTGAGCGCGCGGATTCTTTGCACCTGGCAGTGCTTACCATTGCGCGTGCGGATTCTTTGCCCATGGCAGTGCTTACCATTGAACTAGCGGTGCAAATTTTATTTTATTAATATTTTGATGAATCTTTTGTTTGAAAGATGTTGAAAGTAAAATGGAAATAATTGTTTAATTATTAACTCAAAATACGATGATAAATGTTAAAAAAAATAAAATCTAGTTTATTTAAATTTAATTTAGGGGCCATGCATTTTCAAAAAAGCAACACCGCATGCATAGTTTCAGCGTGCACGCGTCTCTTATGTGTTGCATTGTCGTTTTGTGGGACACGCTCGAGGTTGGTGCGCTGCTCGAAACCTCGTTGTCACTATGCCATTTGGTAGTTTGTTCACTCTGACATCACTTTGTGAGATGTCCTCCATCATAGGCACTGAACTATAGTGCTGCTATTCGTATATGTGGCCACTTATTATTCGTTAGTATTTAGGCTTTTATCATCAAATTAATTATTAATAGATTTATAAACCATTCACTTATTTACAAAAATTATAAATCTGTAATATTATTTTTTAAAAATATTATACATTTATGATAATTTAATTAAAAATATCTTATAGTAAAGACTCGAGTAATTGTAGATGAATTCTTTTTTTCCTTCAAATGGGAAAGTCTATATATGGGCAAATAATTAAGTCAAATTCATGACACCAACTGCAATGTATCATTCACAGGTTGATTGAAGACAGTTTCTTAATTAATTTTTATTTTTGCTGTTAAGTTGTCAACGGAATTTGTCTGAGTTTGGAATCTTACGTCAGCCAATTCGCATAAAACTTTGCCAAAACCTTAACCAAAGGATTACTTTCACATTTGCGACGGCAATAAACAGTAATTAGATTTTTTTTTGGCTGAATTAAATTTATCAATGAATTAAAAAGCCAAAAAAATCTTAAATTAAATAAATGAAATTAATAATGAATAGATATTCGGTAAAATCTACCTTTAATAACATATATGTTATTTATGATTAACTTATTTAATTTAGACAGACTGTTTTTTAAAAGAAGAAATTCAATTGGTATTAGTCCTTCCACCACATGGGACTAAGATCAAAGAAGAGTCGTATACGAATTTAGCCATGTGAGTCATTCTCACCGTCCTCCGCCCACCTTGACCACCCCTACAGTTTTAACCGTAAGCCGACTAGAGCCTCGTGACAAATCTGTAGGGTCTTCAGTCCCCCGGTCCACGACACTACACAGTAAACGGCTCAAACTCCTTTTTCTGTATCAGCATTTTTAGATAATATATATATATGCTTTTCTTGTTAGAATATTTTTTTAAATTTAACTAATATTAAAATATTTTTAAACAAGAATAAATTAAGATATTTCATATTCTGTTATTTGATTTTAAATTTTAAAGTATTCTTATTAGTAGTTCATAATTTTAAAAAATTAATTTTTACTCAGTTAGTGGGTAAATAGATTTAATAGTCAGTTATTCTTGAACAATTTTTTTTTAATAGAAAGATACAATATACTTTCTAAATGAACCCGTTCTATGTTTTCTGAGAAGATACACAAAACTGAATCTCTCTATTATTCTTTTAGTGTTTTGAAATTACAGTTCTCAAAAATTCATTTTAATAGATTTGAATTTTTGCATGAAACTTTTTAAGCATGATTGGAAGTATCTATAATCATTTAATTTGCTTCGGCTTAATATTGTTGGAATTGCAATTTATATAAGTGAAATTATATCATTAGACTTACATTTCTTTTACTTCAAGTAATGGCAATAATTATAGACTAAAGTCATGTTTTGATTGATTAAAAAATTCAATTTTTATTTGGGCTAAACAAGGATCACATAATGTCACGCGCATTGGGGTCATATTTAGTTGAAGGGGGCTTAGCGGCTAAGGTGGTTAGTTAAAAAAAAAAAAGATGGAATGGATGGAAAATAACACTTATATTCTTATTTTAAAAATAAAATGTAATAAAAAGTAATGATTACTAATAAATAATGATAATAAGGATATAATAAAGATTAAAATATGTGACTATATAAAAAAATTCATTATGTTAAAATTAAAATGCTATTCTTGAAATTCCTCCAGTCTAGATTATCTAACCAATAAAATTTTCAATAATAATAAAAAAAGAGTAATATTTAACCAATTTTTAAAAAAATTTATAATTTTGAAAATATAAAAGAGAATTTTAAGTATCTGAATTTTGGATGATTTTTATCACATTTTAGAGAAAGAATAAAACTTAGTTACAATTTTTATATTTTTATTATTAGATTCTCTAATAAAAATATAATTTAATATATAAATTATATATTTATTTATAAAAATTATATATTTGTAATATTATTAAAAAATTATACATTTATGATAATTTAATTAAAAGATCTTATAATAAAGACTCAATAATTACACATGAATTCTTTTTCTCTTTTTTTTTTCGCGAAAATCTATGTATGCAGCAAATAATTAAGTCAAATTCATGACATCAACGGCAATCCATCATCCACACTTTGGTTGAAGACAGTTTCTTAATTAATTTTTATTTTTGTTGTAAAGTTGTCAACGGAAGTCGTCTGAGTTTGGAATCTTGCTCCAGCCAATTCGCATAGAACGTGACCAAAGCCTTAACCAAAGGATTACTTTCACATTTGTGATAGTAATAAACTGTAACTAAATTTTTTTGAGTAAAATAACAGTAATTAATTTGTCGACGAATTAAAAAAAGACAAAAAAATCTTAAATTAAATAAATCAAAATGATAATGAATAGACATTCAGCAAAATCTACGTTTAATAATATATATGTTATTTATGATTGACTTAATTAACTTAGACAGACTTTTTCTAAAAAGAAGAAATTCAATTGGTATTAGTCCTTCGGTATGGACTAGGAACAAAGAAGAGTCGTATACGAATTTAGCCATGTGAGTCATTCTCACCGTCCTCGGCCCACTTTGACCACCCCTGCAGTTTTCTCTCTTTCAAGGCCCTTAACCGAGAGCCGACTAGAGCCTCGTGACAAACCTTTGGGGGCTCACAGTCCCCCGGTCCACGACACTACACAGTAAACGGCTCAAACTCCTTTTTCTGTATCAGCATTTTTGGATAATATATATGCTATTCCTGTTAGAATATATTTTTTAATTTAACTAATATTAAAAAATTTCTAAATAAAGATAAATTATCATATTCCATATTTTATTATTTAATTTTCAATTTTAAAATATTCTTATTAATTTAAAATTTTTTTTCACTAGATAATATAGTTAGTGGGTAAATTGGTTTAATAGTCAGTTGTTCGTGAACGAATTTTTTTTAATAGAAAGATACCATACACTTTCTAAATGAACCCATTCTATGTTTTCTGAGAAGATATAAAAAAAGTGAATCTCTCTACTCTTCTTTTAATATTTTGAAATTACAGTTTTCAAAAATTAGCTTTAATAGATTTGGATTTCTGCATGAAACTTTTTAAGCATTATTGGAAGTATCTATAATCATTTAATTTGCTTCCGCTTAATATTGTTTGAATTGCAATTTATATAAGTGAAATTATATAATTAGACTTACATTTCTTTTACTTCAAGTCATGGCAATAATTATAGACTAAACTCATGTTTTAATTGATTAAAAAATTCAATTTTTATTTGGGCTAAACAAGGATCACATAATGTCACGCGCATTGGCCTCGTATTTAGTTGAAGGGGGCTTAGTGGCTAAGGTGGTTAGTTTAAGGATTAATTATAGACGCCTCGTGTGTAATGAGGCTTAATGGCTTTTTTGTGTGGGGTTCTTGCTATTATATGTGTGCTAGTGATTACGTATTCCTCTTCCCTTAAAATACCTTGGCTTATGATTTGTGCTTCATCATGTATGATAATCAAAATTCAAAAGCAGCTTCTGGAAAGAAACATGTTTACGAGAATTTTTCTTTTTGTACACCTTTTCTGCTCTTCTTTTCTTAAAGGCACTTACTAGACATCAAATTTGCTTTGACTTTGAATACTTTATCTTGAGTGCTACTAGCTTTCTAATACAAAAAAGAACCTCCCATCATGATTTATGATGTTTATTTATTCAATAAATCAAGTTACTAACCACGAACAAACTCACTCAGTTAAAACCCACACATGCACACTATGGTAAATCATATAGACATAGAAGCTGTATATATGTATTTAATGAGCATGATGAGGTAGGATAAAAGAAACACAAATTTCATTTGAAGTGATTAGGTAGCTTTGTCTTTTATGGTATTAAAAAGCAAAATAAATTGAGTTATGAAGAAGGCGCTTGGAGTAATTTCATCAGATAAGCAAAATAAAAGGTAATATCATAAAATTTTGATTGTTTTGATTTCCAAGGATATTGGGTCCAATCAAGCTTGGTCTGCGTATGAACTTAAACCGAAGTTAACTTTGTAAATTTGTATTGTTTTTGTAAAATCTTCCCCATTTAAATGAACAAGGAGAATCAAACTGGAATGGCTCAACTGATTCAACTCACTGTACTAATTTGGATTGATTCGACCAAAAAAGGGGACCACATAGAGGACTTTACTTTATCACTTTGTTGAAGAAGCTTTTACAAGCAAGAAATTGACATCTAGGAATAGAGAAGCCATGTGGTGAAGGTTTGGATGTTGAGGGTTTAGAAGCCATCTGGGGAAGGTGTGAATGTTGCAAGTTGCCAACTTTGCAAGTTTTTAAATTTGGCCTTTTGCTATATTTGTAGCAAATGTGTTGATTGTAGATTCAGTTTCAAATAAACATCATTTTGCACTCATCCCCACTTCTTTATTGAAACATCTTTGATAGGAAGATTCATGTATCTCCTTCTTCTATAAATTGGGTTCATAGTCTTTTTTTCTCAATACCACTAGGTTTAAGAACTCATATACACCATCAATTAAGGGGATTAGAGAGCTTAAAAACACGCTATTTGGAGAAAAACTTTAAAGTTTTGGCAATAGTTAGAGGTGAGTTATTTTTTTGCATTTGTTTCATTTAGATATCATTAATAGCTTTTATATATCTTATTCAATCTAATAGTTGGTATTAGGGCCTCAAAAGACTTATATCTTGCCATTTTTGAAGCTTGAAAGTGTAGGATTTTTAAATTTTCGACCATTCAAATAAAAAAAAAAGTGTTAGGACATTCAATTTTGGGTCTATTTAAGCATCTTTTGGACAATTTTGACAAAAAAATTGTGAGCCAGCTTTTGGAGGAATGGACACACTTTTTTTTTTTCAAAGGCAAACATTGGACTTTCCTTATTGCCATTATGGAGTTAAAAATTCATGGGTTTATTCTTGGGCAAATTTTTTTTACAAATTTTAATAGGCCAGAATTAATTTACTTTAGAATATTTTGGGCAAAATATATTTAAACTAATATTTTATTCAAAATTTAGTAATAATTATTTTCTTGTCTATTTATTTTATCTAAAATTATTTAGTGCCATTTAATTTGTCCAAATTCTAGTTAACTTATTTTGGGCAAATTTAAGTTCATTTTTTGGCAATATTAATGCATCCTTTTGTCCAAAAGAAAAATTTATGGCGTCATTCAATTTAGGCCTAATTTTGGTTAATTAATTTAAAATGTTTGTTTATGCATTTATGTTTAGTGATATATAAACATTTAATTTTAGGATATCATGTAATCTGTATAAATTTAATTTAACTAAAGTTTAGTTGTAGCATATTTAATTATTCTAAAATTATACATCAGATATTGAAATTAAATTAAGGGTCACATAAAAGAAATAACATCAATTTGTAATTAATGTATTTAATAAGGTGTTTATTATTTTATAGGAACGCTATTATATTTTATATGATTAATTGGAGTGAAATAGTGAATTTTTCTTTTTTTAATATTTCCACAAAAATTATGATAAGGGATATAATTTGTTAGTTTTATTAGATTTGTACATAGCTCTAATTAAATAAATCTTAATTCATAAATAGTTTTATTTGTTATGAGGTTCATGATTTGAAAGACATGTTCTATATTAGTAGGATATGTCATATAGAATATTTAATTACTTCAAAATCTTAATGTAGCATATAATTATTTGTAGTTTATCAATATCTAAACGTTTGTAATTTCCAAGTTTTTGAATCAAATGGTAATAACTATAATATCTGAAAGGAGAAAATTTTTCTCCAATTAGAGTGGATAGACATTGATCATGTTACCAGAAAAGATAACCCTCTTATGCTCATGAGCACTAGTGATAATTTAGAATTTGATCTTTATGAATATTGGGAGGGATTCAATCACCTCACTATGATGTATATTAAGACCAAGTTATTTGCCAATATTCGTGAATTGATTAGAAAACATGAAAACATCTTAGACTTATTAAAGGTTATTGATGAACAACTTGAGTCCTCAAATAAGGCCTTGGCAAGCACTATAATGACTAGGTTAACAACCTTAAAGCCAACATAAAAGGTGTACAATAGCACATCATGTAAATGAGAAATATAGTGGCTTAATTAAAATCATTTAAGGTTAAGATGCATGAATCTTTCCTTGTGCACTTTATTTTGACCTCTCTACGACTTCAGTATGGGGCTTTCAAGGTCACCTCCAACACATAGAAGGAGAAATGGTTAGTAGATCAATCATTGACTCTGTGTGTTTAAGAAAAGGAAAAACTTTTATTTAAAATAAGAGAAAGTGCACATACGATGACATAGGAAAAAAGTAAAAGGCAAGCCAAAGCAAAAGAGAAGGGCAAGATGCCTATCCAATCTGATATCAAGAAGAAGTCCAAGTGTTTCTTTTATAAGAAGAAGAGGTATATGAAAAAGAATTGCCTTAAGTTCCTGGCTTGGTTCAAAAAGGAAGGTAACTTAATCTCATTCTTTTGTTACAAATATAATATGATATATGTTAGTAATAACACATGGTGGATTGATTATGGTTTTACAATCTATATCACTAATATCTTACAAAGCTTTCTAAACCAAAGGAAGCCATGGGCAGTAAGCAATTCATCTATTCAGAAAATAAGATGGGTCTATAAGTGGAAGCTATAAGAACATGCAAATTGGTGCTTGATACTAGCGTTGTTTTATTTTTAAATAGGATTTTTTATGTATTAAGTTTCTCCAAAAACTTGATTTTTGTATCAAAATTTGTACCATTTGGATATTCTCTTAAATTTTCAAACCATATGTTCAAGTTATTCTATAAATTAATATTATTGGGAATGGTACGATTTGTGATGTTTTTTTCCAAATTCAATTACAAGACAATACCTCTTATGATTGAATGCATGTTTTCTAGGAATATGGATATTAAGAGATATATTATTAATAAAGATTTCTTTATGTTATGGTTCCAAAAACTAGGTCATATCATAATAGAAAGGGTGAAAAGATTAGTAAATATAGATTTTGACACTTGTATAAATTGCATTAAGGAAAAGTAGATTAATAAGACCAAGAAAGGATTTCAGAGAAGCTTTAACATATTAAAACTTATACTAGTCTAGATATAAACTCTAGTAATTAGAAATATTTCATTACTTTTATTGACGATTATTTATGATATATGTATCTCTATTTGCTTAATAATAAAAATGAGGCACTAGATGCTTTTAAGGTATATAATAAAGTAGTAGGGAATTAATGTGGTAAACAAATTAAGATATTAAGATTAGACAGATGTGGTATTTAATTCATTTGCTAATTAAATATGAGATTGTTGCCCAACATATAATGCTTGAGTCTAGGTAGTTTTATCTGTTATTAGGCTCATGGTTTAAAAGACATGTTCTACATTGGTAGGATATGCTATATGAAATATTTAATTACTTTAAAATCTTAATGTAGAATATAATTAATTACAGCTTATCAATCTTTGAACATTTGTAATTTCCAAGTTTTTGATTTAAATGGCAATACCTATAAAATCTAAAAAGAGAAAATTCTTCTCCAATTGGGGTGGGTAGGAATTGATTATATTATCAGAAAAGATAAACCTCTTATGCCCACAAGTACTAGTAATAATTTAGAATTTGATCTTTATTCACACTGGGAATGATTCAATCACCTCACTATGATGTATATTAAGACCAAGTTATTTGCCAATATTTACGAATTCATTAGAAAGCATGAAAACATCTAGGACTTATTGAAGGTTATTGATGAACAATTTACAATTTGAGTCCTTAGATAAGACCTTGGCAACTACTCTAATAACTAAGTTAATAACCTCAAGGCTTACTAGTATAAGAGGTGTGTGAAAGCACATAATGCAAATGAGAGATATAGTAGCTTAATTAAAATTATTCAAGGTAAAGATGTCTGAATCTTTTCATGTGCAATTTATTTTGAACTTCCTACCACTTCAGTATAGGGCTTTCAAGGTCTCTTACAATATGTAGAAAGAAAAATGGTGAGTAAATCAATTACTGACCATGTGTGTTCAAGAAGAAAATAGACTTTTAGTGGAAATAATAGAAAGTATACATATGATGACATAGGAAAAAAGTAAAAGGCAAGCCAAAGCAAAGGAGAAAGGTAAGTACCTATACAATCTAACATTAAGAAGAAGTCCAAGTATTTCTTTTGCAAGAAGAACAAGCATATGAAGAAGGGCTACCTTAAGTTCAAGGCTTGGCTCAACAAGGAAGGTAATTTAACCTCATTCTTTTGTTATGAATATAATGTGGCAGATGCTATTAATAATACATGGTGGATTGATTCTATTCCTATAATTCATATCTTTAATGACTTGTAGGATTTTAAATCAAAGGAAGCCATGGGCAATGAGCGGTTCATCTATTTAGGAAGTAAGATGAGCTCACAAGTGGAAGCTATAGGAATATGCAAATTAGTGCTTGATACTAACATTGTTTTAATTTTAGAGAGAACCTTTTATGTACCAAGTTTTTCCAAAAACTTGATTTTTGTATCAAAACTTATATTGTTTAGATATTCCCTTAAATTTTCAAACCAAATATGTAAATTATTTTATAAATTAATATTATTGGGAATGGTACAATTTGTGATGGTTTTGTTTTTTCTCCAAATTCAATTACAAGATAATACCTCTTATAATTTAATGCATGTTTCTAAGAGTATAAGTATTAAGAGATGTGTAATTAATAAAGATTCTTTTATATTATGGCACTAAAAAGTAGGTCATATCTTAATAAAAAAGGTGAAAAGATTAGTAAATAATGGAGTATTCATACTCTTAACTTTACAATTTTTGACAATTGTATGGACTGTATTAAGAGAAAGTAGACTAATAAGACTAAGAAAAGTGTTAAGAGGAGTTCTAGCATATTAGAAATTACACATGCGAAGATTTGTGGTTTAGATATGGACTTAAGTAATAAGAAATATTTTATCACTTTTATTAATGATTACTTATAATACCTGTATCTCTATCTACTTAATAATAAAAATGAGATACTAGATAACTTTAAGGTATTTAAGATAAAAGTAAAGAATCAATGTAATAGATAAATTAAGATTGTGAGATTAGATAGAGGCAGTGAGTACTATGGTAAATATATAAAAGATAGATAGGCACTTAGTTTATTTGCTAAGTTTTTTAAAAAAACATGAGATTGTTTCCCTATACACCATAGCTTAGTCTTTAAATCAAAATAGTGTAGTTAAAAGAAGAAATTAAGCATTGTTGGACATGGTGTAAAACATGCTAAGTAGCTCCAAGTTTACTAAATCTTTATGGACTAAGGCCCTTAAGACGATTATTTATACTTTTAACTGAGTTCCAAATAAGGCTATTAAGAAAATGTTGTTTGCATTATTTAAAAGTTAAAAATTGAGTTTAAGCATATGCATGTTTGAAGATAGCCACCTGAGATGAAAATATATAATCTATAAGAAAAGAAGTTGAACCCAATAACTATTAGTGGCTAATTCATTAGGTATGTTGAAAGATTTATGAGATATAAATTTTATTGTCCATCTCATAGCATTAAGCTTGTGGAATCAAGAAATGAAAAGTTTCTTAAGAATAACTTGATCAATAAGAGTGATCAAACTAGGGATATGGATTTTGAAAATGATCAACTTAATACTAAAGTTCCCACATCAAATGATAGATTAGTTGTAATCCATGCCTCTCAAGTGTGACCAAGCATTGAACAACTAATCATTAAGAAACTATAAATTGTTAACCATGACCAAATTAATCTAGTTGTTGAACAATTACTAAAACTTGTTAAGCAATTAGTTGAGTCACATATTTTCTAAGAAAATGTTAACTCAACATTAAAAAGATTAACTAGAATAAGGAAGTTGGCAATTTCTAGTGATTATACCATATATCTTCAAGAATTTGACTTCAATATAAAAGTTGAAAATAACCTCAAAATATTTTCATAAGCCATAAGTTGTAGAGAATTATAGCACAATGCTATGAAGGAAAAGATGGATTCCATGTCATCTAATAGAGTTTAAGACTTCATGAAGTTGCTTAGTGGTTTTAAAGTCATTAGATGCAAATGAATTTATGAAATAAAAAGGGAATTCTAAGCAATATTGAGAGATATTAGACAATATTCATGGCTAAAAGATTCATTCAAAAGAAAGGAATAAACTACACATAAACTTTCTCTCCTGTATTTGAGAAAAATTCCCTTCATGTGATGATGATATTGGTTGCCCATTTTAACTTAGAACTGTATTAGATGATGTGAAGACAGTATTCCTTAATTAGGAACTAAAGAAAGAGGTATACATGGAATAACCCGAAGGATTCTCCCCTGGTGTCTATGAGCATTGAGTGTAGAAGTTTAAGAAATTCATATATGGTATTTAAGGTTTCATGTTGTGATCTCCTCATTCGAATTCATACATAATGTCATAATTATACACCAAAAGATTAGTGAGAGTAAGATCTATTTCCTAATGCTACATGTGGATGATATATTACTTGCAACTAATGATATAGGTTTATTGCATAAGATGAAACAATTTTTCTTTAAGAATTTTGATATGAAGGATGTGGATGAGGCATTATATGTTATTGGCTTTAAGCTTCATAGAAACAAAAGTCAATGCATTTTGGGACTATTATAAGAAAATTGTATCTATAAGATTTCAGAAAGATTTTAAATAAAGGATTATTTACTGAGTGTAGCACCTAATATAAAAGGTGATAGGTTCAATTTGAACTAGTGCCCAAAAAATGACCTAAAACTGGAACAAAGGTATAACATTCCATATGCTTCTATTGTTGACAGGCTTATATATGTTTAGGTTTGTTTAAGACTTGGCATTGCATTTATGGTCAGAATATTAGGTAGATATCAACATAATTTAGTTATGGATCATTGGAGAGTTGCAAAAAAGGTATATAGATATAAATTGTATTAGGTTATATTTTCATGTTTGTTAGTGAAGTTATGTCTTAGAAGAGCACAAAGCAAATCTTGACTGCTACTTCTACCTTTAAGACTAAGTTCATATTTTCTTTTGAGGCAATTTCGCATGGTGTATGACTAAAGCGTTTTATTTTTGGACTTAAAATTATGGATTTTACCTTTAGGCCATTAAAAAAGTACTGTGACAACTTAGGTGCTATTTTTCTAGCTAAGAAGAATAAAAGTGGAAGCCAAAATATGTACATCAACATTAAGTACTTAATAATGTAGAAATGTGTCAAAGAAAAATAAAGTCACTATTAAACATATTAGCACTAATTTAATAATAGTTAATCTTTTAACTAAAGGCATGTTACTAATAGGATTTAAAGATCATACAGTAGGACTAAAACTTAGTTCTATATTGAGTTTTTTTATGTATATAATATATATCATTTAAAATAAAGTTGTTATTCAATTTTAGTTGTTTTCTCATTTGTGTGCATATTTATATTTAGAGAATAACAACATGAAGAGGACCTAGAATAAGCTATTAATTAAGCTATGATGGGTTGAGGAAGTTAAATATATTATAATACATAGAAGGTAATATTCGCCTAGAGAGAACTTATTGCTATGATTCAAGTATATAGCTTTCTCTTTTGGGATATATTTAGTGCCTTTGAATTTTGAAAATCATTGTGGATATGTTGTAAGGGCCAAGTAGGAGAATGTGAATGTGAATGTTGCAAGTTGACAACTTGCAAGTTGATTAATTGAATTTGGTCTTCTACCATATCTATAACAAATTTGTTGATTGTAGGTTCAACTTCAAATGAAAATCATTGGATTCATCCCTGCTTGTCCATTGAAGCATTTTTTATAGGAAGATGCATATTTTTCCTTTTTCTATAACTAAGGTCCTTAAGCTTTGTTTCTTAATGCCACTAAGTTCATAGACTCATATACACCATTAATTTAAGGAAACAAAGAGCTTAGTGACATCTTATTGAGAAAAGCTTTATAGTGTTGACAGTGGTTGGAGGTAAGTCATTTTTTTGCATTTGCTTCCTTTGGATATTATTGATGGATTTTGTATATCTTATTCTTTCTAATAGAAGGTACTTTCTTTATCTAGGAAAGATTGAAATGTGACCTTTGGTCTTTCTTTCAATTTGTATTAATCTAGAAGGAAAATAAAAAACTGGAAGGTGGCTTTAAATCTATATATAGATAGTATAAAAGTAAACAACTAGTGAGGAGCTTATATGTGGAGCTCTAATATTCTTTCTTTTCAAAAAGAAAAGCTCTTCCATATTTGGCCTAAGAGATTGACACATGGAGCTCTAGAGTACCTATTTATAAAGAAGAAACTTTACCCTTTTAAAATTTCTTAGTTTAATAAGAAAACTCTAAAAGGTATTCTAGTTAAACAAGGAAAAATCTCATAATTAAATAACAAAAAAATCTCCTTATCAAACAAGGAAAAACCCTTTTAACTAAACAAAATTTTTATTGATGATAATAATAATAATATCCATACATTTGTACGATATAAACTCAGATAATAGTTAGAGAAACTTAACATACATAAACACAAAAATGCTATAATACTTTTGCCATTAGCCTTAAGGTTTTCGCTTAGCAAGGCTAAATTACAAAGTGGCTCCTTAGTATACATGAAGTGCCCCCTTCTACATGTAATCTTAGATTTAAGTGTGCACATGAACTTTCTTTTTTCCATTGTTCTTTGCTTCTATGTTTTCAGATTCTTCATCTTGTTCTCCATCTTAAGTCGATGGGAAAGGAAACATTAAGCCAGTAAGGCTCTCTGGTTACTTTCAACTTTTAGAAGGATAAGAAGAAATTTTTTTTTTAAAAAAAAAGGTATGTTTGTGTTGCTTCTTGTATTCATATGTTTTTTGGTTCTAAACTAAAAGCCAGCTATAATAGGTAAAGCTATTGGAAGGGCTAAATAGTAGCTTGCTTCCTTAATAGTAGGAAATTTGATTGTAAATTACTTTGTGTTGTTATATCTTGTTCTTGATAAATTAGTGGTATTTTGTTTGCTTTTTTTTTTTTCTTTCTCTTTTGTCAATTCTCCATGTCCTAATTTGTAATTCTAATAGGTTTTCTTTTATTTTTTAAAAACCTTTTTATAGGTGTAATTTAAAACAATTCAAGATTCCTTTAGCAGCCTCTATACTATATCTACTTTTTGACATAATAATCCCTACCTGCATTAATCTTCCATTTTCTGGACCAATGTATTTTGCCAAGATCAAAATGGTTTGGAGAAAAAAAAAATTTGCATAGCCTTAGTATTGGTCTAATTGGTGACACCTCATTGTAATTAACAATTTTAAACTTTTAATTTCTTTTCAATGTTTGCTTGTCTTTATATTTATAAGGATGATAAGAGATTTTTTTTTTCAAAAGAAGCATTGAATGTAAAAAGATTAGATTTGGATGTAGTTTTATATAAGTATATTATTCTTTAATATTATCATGACAAATATATAAGTTAATTGATTGACATACAACTATTTACAAAAGCCATACGCTTGTTATAACATTATTATAAAAACATATACTTGTTATATTTTAATCAGAAAACTTGATAACAAAGTATAGAATTGCATATAAATTGTTACCTTAATTGTGTAATTTTAAATTTTAACCCAATTTGTTAATTACTTTTGAAATTGGGAAACTCATTCGTTAATATTTTTACATTAAATGAGTTAGTTAATTATATTAATTTGTTAATCAAAATCTAAAAATTAACTCCTATGATTTCTTCTAAAATAGGTTATAGTCTAGTTATATATATATATATATATCAACTCCTTGTATAGATTTAATTGCACATGATTTATTTGAAAGCAAGTGTCACAGGCAGGCAATAACGACTCTCAATATTTCTTTGGCTTAAAAAAAAACAATTAGTATTTCTAAACAATTGAATTTCCACTAAAGAATAGTTGAAAAAAATCTAAAAAATACGTATAAGCCTATGATTTTATAATTATTGCTCTGACTAACATTTGTTAATTTAATTCAATTTTTAATTTTTAAAACAAAATTTATTAATTAATTTTACTTCAAATGACACCAATTTTTAATTTCATTAGCATAATATTAAATATAGTTTTTTTTTAATTTTTCATTATTTCAATTTAATAATTAATAACCTTATATCAAAATGAGACTCAAACTCGATATTGAGAATTTGCCTTATGAATTTCATTTGTAAGATAAGCCAAGAATCTAGCTTTGGTCTTGAACCTACGCGTGACCATTACACTAAACTAGGATTTAAATTGTTTTATTTCCTAATATCTTTAGTGAATCCCATTTTAATGACCTTTCTCTTTGTTCTAAAAAATGCTCTCAATGGTATCTAAAATCAATAGAATCACAGCAAAATCCACCAAACCCCATCGCAGTGGCCACCACTCATGACATAAATCTCCAATCAAACATGTGATGGCTATCTCCTCCATTATCCTTTCCTCCATCCACCGCTACCTCGCTAGACTCTTCTCCAACTTGACACAATTCAGCTCTCCCTCACCACAAAGGCTATCAAATCCTGAAAAAGGAACCTCATTTGGAAGAAAAAGAACAATTTTGTGAAGAATACTTGAACTTTATTTGTGGAAATCTTTTCTTTTTAGATCTCTCCTTGTTACCTTCATTGATTTCTCCTTATAGAAAAATCATCTTTCTCAACCTAGACAAAACCCTAATCCAATTAAAGGCTGACCCACCACTAGCCCAGTTCGACTTTATCGTGCAGGGATGATGAATTTCTATGTGCTAAAGTGGTTGGGAGTCGATGGCCTCTTATAATTGCTGGTGGCAAAGTATGAGTTGGTGGTATTCACTGTTAGCATTTATGGATATACAAAATGACATTTATGATATCCAAACTAAGAAAAATGGGATGATATGTTACCTTTAGCCATTGCTTGATAGGTCTATTTTTCTGACAAAAACTCAGTGAGTATGAGGGTCTAAGGGGATGCTTCCAAGCTCTGGTTATCACTAGTTGATGGTGTTATACTCAGATAATGTGTTAATCGAGTTTGGGATACCTTGTATTTATAGGAAAATTTTTTTAATGGTAATTCCCATCAAATTATCGATAAAAATGCCACGTTCTCAAAGATAGGGAACCATCTCACAAAGCCTACAATTTTTGGACCACAATTGAGCTATTGCAAGCCACGTTCAAATGTGCAATGTAGGTTCTGATCATGCAATGTGGTTTCAGATATGCAACCACTTTCATGCAACGTTTCACATTCTCCCACTTGCTTCAAAAATTATTCTACATAATGGCTTCTTAAGATTCAAACATTTAATTGAAACTAAATGCATAAATCATAATGATAGTTCCTCAATAAATGAGTAATACCTTCCATATATCATAATGTATTTTGCTTCCTAACTCACTATATTTTATCTTTATGAATAAGCCATATGTTTATTATGGATTCTCTTAATGTCATTATTCTCAACTTTAATGTATACGCAAAATGAGAAAACAACTCAGAATGAATAAAGGTTTTATTACAAATGATATATATATATATATATAAAGAATTTATTATAAATGATACACACACACACACACACACAGTATATACATTAATAACACAAGATGGAACTAAGTCCCATTCTAGATACATGATCCCTAAATAATACTGATAGCATGTCTTTTGTTAAAAGATCAACTATCATCAACTCAGTGCTAATGTAATAACCCAGAAAAAGACATGAGAGAAGAAATGAAAAAAAAAAGAAAGGGAAAAGAGAAGCTGGAAAATTTTCGAAGAGCTGAGAATTTTCTAAGTCTTCTCGCCATAGCGAGATATGGAATCGCCATAGCGAGAATGCCTCTTCGCCGTAGCGAGTATATTCCTAGCTGTAGCGAGTGCGGCATTCCATACAAAAACCAGGGAGTTGCTCGCTGTAGCGGCGCCATAGTGAAGGCAGAGGTCTGGAACAGACACGATCTCGCCATAGCGACGCCATAGCGAAGGTCGAGAATAGACACGATCTCGCCGTAGCGACGCCATAGTGAAGGCAGAGGTCTGGAACAGACACGAGCTCGCCGTAGCGAGGGCACTAACTCGCTATAGCGAGAGCGGTCCAGAAAAGCGAAAAAAAGAGAATTTGACTTTTTAAAGACTTCCAAATCTCTTCTTTCTTCTTCTAACCGACTCAAACTCATCTTAGGAGAGAGAAAAGGGCGGAGGAGAGAGAGAGAAGTTGAAGAGAAGAGGAAAGCACAAGAAAGGTAAGGATTCTCATGACTTCCTCTTAGTATTTTGCCCTTCTCCCCTTTTCCCCTCTTTCCTACGGTTTAGATGATAGAAATGGTTAGGTTTTGAGTCTGGTTCAGAGGAGAGAGAGTGGGAAATCACTCTTGAGAGAGAGTAGAAGTAGATAGTCTTCTCTATCTTGCTTTTCCCCATTCTTAAGAGCTTGAGAGGTGAGAAAAGAGAGGGGATAGCTAATGGACCCTAGAGTGAGGAAGAACCTAGAGTGAGAAGCTCAGTAGAGCTGATTAGAAGTGATCCCTAACTTAAGAATTGAGTATTGAAGTATTGATTCCATGCTTCTGTGTGGTTAGGCTCAAGAGGAACTCTCCCATCTAGGAATTATTGTGAAATCCGACAAGGGAGGAGACAATTGACAGAGCAAATTGAGAATAGCTAGCAAAGGTAGTTCTCTCCACTTTCTCTCATGCATAATTGTGTGTTTACATTGTCTTGCTTGTGTATATGAATGATATGAGCGATGAGAAGTATGTTAGCATGATTATGTGATATGATTGAGATGATGTTTTAAATGCTTGATTGGTTTACTTGAGGAAATGTGAAAGCCAATAACCCTATAGCCAAGGTGAGGATGAGCCGAAGCCCTAAGTTGGTTGAGCCATGTCTCCCAAAAGTGAGGTTGACTCCCAAAGAGTAAGGGTGAGTCTAAGTACCTCTAAAGTATGGGAAGGCAAATCCAAAAGCCATAAGGGAAGGGGTGAGGCCGATCCAAGTACTCAGCGAACTCTTGAATGTTATCCATGGCCATTCCACATGTTTTAAATGTTTTTATCATGTTTTATATGCTAACATGCCATACATACATAATGAGACTTGTTGCATGCAATATATGTATGTTTGAATGAGAGTTGAACTACTGAGATTCCCCGAATCTCACCCTCCCTGTCCACCATCCAACCATGCCAGGTGGCCCAAGTGAGATTAGAGATGGGAGCAACCACCACCAAGCATGAGGCTAGGGATAGAGATGAAGAAAAATGTAAAGTTTTGTAATACATTGTACATGAGATGTAAGATGTAAATGATGTATATGATGTAGTTCCTCATCGTTTTTGTAAAACCATGTACATATTAATGATGAATGCAAGAGAATGAGATTTATGATGAATGAAAGAGCATGGTTGAATGAGAAATGATTAATGATAGCCTAGTATCTTTGGGTGCATAAGTGGGCATGGGGTAGTGGGTTTCCCCAATCTAAGTGATTAGACACTTGAGGCATGATTGATAGCTTCTAAAGATGCTTTCTCATGTGCTCAAGGAGTCATAGAAGTAGAAAACTTAAGATTGGATCCCATTAGCCACACTTTTGGGCAAGAAAGGGCCTTTTGCACATGATGTCATAGAATAGCCATATGACCTCTTCTTGCTATGAGATTTGACATGTAGCTAGATTATGTTTAGAGCTTTCTGGGAAGCTAGAGTTCATGTCATTTAGAGGTCTATAGAATTTTCTATGAGCATCCAAAGTTGACATCAGAAATTCGGATTTCAGAAAATCACTGTTCATTTGGTCAGTTTAGAAATCATGTCATTCGAGGGGAAAAAGTAGTCTAATGGCTACGAAATTTTATACACAGAAACTAGATATCACAGTGACTTGTAGGAACTGGAATCACCTCATTTAGAGGTCTAGAGAGGAAGTTATGCAATTTCGAAGTTCCTGCCCAGAATCAGACCCCCAACCAGACCCGAAGTACTGTTTCATTGGTTTTCGGGGAATGGGCTTGGTGGACTGATCTGGAGATATTTTTCTCCTCTAGATAACATCCACATCTTTCCATAGAGATAGAGTTTATGAGCATTGGATTTTTGTGGAATTAGTTAGACATTTTCAAAGTCCATATCAGTAAACTGTGACAGTAAAGAGGCCCCCTCTGACCAGTGAACTATTTCGATGTCAAACGCAGAATGAGTGAGATATTGAGACTTCTAAGTATTTTTAGCATGAAGTAGACGTCTCAAGTTTTCTAGAATGACCCAGATCATGCAGATACGATTTTTCGGCATTTAGTTGTGAATTTTCAAAGTTAGCCCAGAAATGAAGCAAAATTTGCCCATAGCGAAAATGCATGTCTCCAATCCCTTTTTGCTTTCCATGAGTGCTAAGCATGTAGTAGGGATTGAAATAAGTCTCAAAAGAGTAATTGAGCAAGAGGAATCAGAGAGAGAGCTCAACCGGTCCATATTACTTCAAAGTGGAGCTCTACCCACACATAGTGCCATAGAGAGAGTAAGCATAAGGTAGAGAAAGTGTCTCCCTTATGAGTTCCGCATTGCCATATGGGCTAGAGGGCACCTTGGGTATGAGCTAGAGGTTAAGGTGTCACAGCTAATGTGTTCAATGGTAACTTTATTTTTCTTGACATGTTTTTGAATGACTAAGTACTTAATGTCAATATGTTTATTTCAACTTTCACTTTTATTGTTCTTAGCCAGAAAAATAGTAATTGAGTTGTTACAACATACTTCAATAGCCTAGAAATAATGTTTACGATTCTAGGCCCAACTATGAAGCCTTTAAACCAAACACCATGCGAAGTTGCCTTAAAATAAGAAATGAACTTTGCCTCTATAGTAAAAGTAGCAGTTAAAATATACTTTACGTTTCTCCAAGATACAACTCTACCGGCTAACATGAAAATATAACTTGATGTTGATTTCTGTAAATCAACGCATTTAGTAAAAATTGAATCTGAGTAGCCAACTACCTCAAGGTTCTCAGTCAGTCTATACATCAGCATATAGTTCTTGGTACCATTAAGATATTTCATTACCTTCTTTGCAACTCTCTAATGATCTATACTGAGATTACTCTAATATTTGTCTAAGATTCCAACTACAAATGTAATGTTCGGTCTTGTACAAACCTGAGCATACATAAGGCTTTCGACAATAGAAGCATATGGAATGTTATAAATATGTTCCCTTTCTAAATCAGTCTTTGAGTATCTGTTCAAATTGAACCTGTCGCCTTTTATTATAAGTGCTACACTTAATAAACAATCTTTCATTTGAAATCTTTTTAAGAATTTATTGAAAGTTTTTTGTGAAAGACCCAAAATACATAAAGTTCCATCTTTATAGATCTTAATACCAATGAAATAAGATGCTTCACTCATATCTTTCATATCAAAATTCTTAGAGAAAAATTGTTTCACCTCATATAGCAATGTCTTATCATTTGTTGCAAGCAATATGTCATCACATACAACATAAGAAGACATATTTTACTCCCACTAACCTTCTGGTATATGTATTGATCAATGACATTTTTCACAAATCTATATAAGGAGATAATATTATGAAATTTTAAGTACATTGGCAAGAGGCCTCTTTCAATTCATATATGGATTTCTTAAACTTGTCTACCAAATGTTCACTGGCACTAAAGGAGAATATTTCAAGTTGTTTCATATATACCTCCTCTTTTTATTCCCTGTTAAGGAAAGCCATCTTCACATTCATATGATGTAGCTCCAAGTCAAAATGGGTAACCAATGTTATTATTATATAGAGAGAATCTTTCTTAGATATAGGAGAAAAAATCTCTGTGTAATCAATTCCTTTCCTTTGAGTGAATCTCTCGGCCACGAGTCTTGATATATATCTCTTAATATTATCTAATAAGTCTCTTCTCATCTTATAAACCCATTTGCATCTAATAGCCCTAGAGCTATTAGGCAACTCGACAAGGTCCTAAACTCTATTAGACACCATGGAATCCATCTCTTATTTCATAGCATTGTGCCACAGTTTAAATTTTCTGTGATTGATAGCTTGTGAAAATGTTTCAGGGTCATTTCCAACTCTTATATTGTAATCAGATTCTTTTAGGTACACAGCATAATCACTAGGGATTACTAACCTCCTCGTCCTAGTTGATTTTCTTAATGTTGACTTAATATTCTTTTAGGGAGCATGTTGTTCAACAGTCTTTAGAGGCTGTTCATCAACTGGATCAACTTGATCATAGTCAACAAATTGTGGATCTTGAATGATTGGTTGTTCAATGCCTACTTAGATTTGAGGGGCATAGATTACAATCAATCTATCACTTGATGTAGGAGTTTGAATATCATATTTATCATTTTCAGAACCTAAAGTTATAAGTTTGATTACTCCCACTAATCAAAGAATGTAAATCAAGTCATTCTTAAAAAATTTTGCATTCCTTGATTCTACAATCCTAATGTTCTGAGATAGACAATAAAATCTATATTCTTTAGATTTTTTAGTATACCCAATAAAGTAACTACTAATAGTTCTAAGGTCCAACTTCTTTTCTTGTGCATTGTAACCCTAATCTTAGATTGACATCTTCAAATGTGCATATATCTTAAACTCAATTTTCAACCCATGAACAACTCAAATGATAGCTTTTTAACCATTTTGGTTGGAACCGATTAAGAAGATACATAGCCATTTTAATGGCTTCAGTCTACAAGGAATTAGGAAGTTTGGAGCTGGCTAACATGCTTCTCATCATGTCCAAGAATATTTCATTTCTTCTTTCAACTACACCATTCTGGTTAGGTGACCCAGGCATGGTGTATTGGGCAATAATTCTATGTTCTTGAAAAAATTTAGCAAATAGACCTTATACTTGTTCATCTTTAATATATCTATCATAATACTCACACCTCTATCTAATCTTAGTATTTTGATTTGTTTATTACATTGTTTCTCCACTTCTGCAATAAATATCTTAAAGGCATTTAATGTTTCATTCTTATTGTTGAGTAGATAGAGATCCATGTATTGTGAGTAATCATCAATAAATGTGATGAAATATTTCTGACTACTAGAGTCTAAATTTAGACTATAAATATTGGTATATATGATTTTTAATATGCTAAAACTCTTCTTACTACTTTTCTTGGTCTTATTAATCTGCTTTCTTTTAATACAGTCTACATAAGTGTTAAAATCAATAAAGTCAGGAGTGTTAAATGCTTCATCTTTTACTAATTTTTTTACTCTCTTAATTGAGATATGACCAATCCTACGGTGCCATAACATAGATGATTCTTTATTAATAACATTTCTCTTAATATCTATGTTGCTAGAAACATGCATTGAGTCATAAAGATTATTATCTCATAATTGAATTTGGAATAGATCATCACAAAATGTACTATTGCCAATAATATTATATTTATAAAATAATTTAAATCTATTAGTTGAAAATTTAAAGCAATATCTCAATGGTATAAGTTTGGAAACAGAAATTAAATTTTTAGAGAAACTTGGTACATAGAATGTCTTCTATAAATTCAAAACAAAACTAGAATGAAGAACTAATATGCATGTTCCTATGGCTTCAATAGTTGAACCCATCTTATTTCCTGAATAGATGTGCTGCTCGCTGCTCACTGCCAAATGGCTTCCTTTGGTTTAGAAAGTCCTGTAAGATATTAGAGATATGAATTGTTGAGCCAGAATCAATCTATCATGTGTTACTACTAGCATCTACCATATTAGATTCATAACAAAAGTATGAGATTGAGTTATATTTCTATTGAAGCCAAGCCTTAAATTTGACACAGTCCGTCTTCATGTGTCCCTTTCTTTTACAGAAGATACACCTAAACTCTTTCTTAATGTCCTCAGAGATGGGAACCTTACCCTTTCCTTTTGTCTTGACCTTTCTTTTCTTCTTTCATTGTGTCATTGTATGTGCATTTTCACTCATCTTTGCTATAAGCCTTCCTTCTCCTTGTATACACATGGTTTAAAGTTTATTGATCGACTATTTCTCCTTATGTGTGTCGTAGGAGATTTTAAAAGGCCATATTGTTGTGGTAGAGAATTCAAGATGTAGTGCATAAGGAAAAATTCTAACATCTTAATCTAGAGTGGTTTCAACTAATCTACTATACCTCTCATCTTTATAATATGCTCTCGCACACCTCTTATGTCGGTAAGTTTTATGGACGATAACTTTGTCATTAAAGTACTTGTCAAAACCTTGTTCAAGGATTCAAACTGTTCATGGATAGTCTTGAGCAAATTTCGAACGTTTTGATGTTCTCCAATAGACCCACGAATACTAGCCGATATTTTAGTCTTAATGTATATCATATTGAGGCAATTATATCACTTCCAGCGTTCATAAAGTTTACAGTTTATGTACTACTAACATTTATAGGTTTAAGAGGTTCATTCTTTTTTATTACATCATCAACACCCATCCACCTTAATTGGAGAAGTATTTTCTCCTTCTTAATATTATGGTTATCTCCAATTAATTCAAGAACTAGAAAATTAGAAATATTCAAAAGTTGAAAAACTATACAAATTTACATGATATGCCAATATTTTGAGACAAATAAATATTTTAAATAACATGTCATGTCAACATAATGCATGTCAATTCAAATTATGAGTCTAGTAATAAATCAAACTACCTATGAGCTAAGTTTTATTTAATTAGACTCATACACTAATGATAAAACTAGTAAATTATATTCTTTTCTCAATCCCTGCAAGCAAATCAAGAAAAGAAAAAAATTTGTTATTCCATCCTAATTAATCATATGAAATATGATAATATTCTTATAGGATAATAATTATCACATTAAATATAATTAATTACAATTTGATGTCATTTTTTTATGTGATTATAATACTTAATGTATAATTTTAAAATTATTAAAGGTGCTGTGGCTAAACTTTAATTAAATTAAAATTACACAAAATCACATGACATCTAAATAAAATTACATACTTCAATATAACTTAACATAATATATAAACAACTATTACATAATGAGAATTTGAATAATTAATCAATTAATCAACAAAATGTGACTAATTTAATTAATTAATATTCTCCCTTTAAATTAATATAAATATACCATAAACATTGACTAAAAATCAAAAATTAATTATTTAAGAAAATTTAGGCATAATTTAAATGATACCATAAATTAATTTCTATTTCTAAATATCCCAAAATTGCCTAAAATTCAATTAACAAAAAGTAGGTATAATTTAAAGGTATAAAATTAATTTCACAATAATTTTGACAAAAAAGATAACCAAATATTGTCAAAAAATTAATTTAAGTTTATCCAAAACAATTTTGTCCAAATTTGGACAAATTAAAATGTTATTAATAATTTTGAATAAAATAAATGGTCATAAAATAAATAAATTATTGTAATAATTTTTTTTAAAATACCAAAAGTATATATATACAAATCATGAAAGAGGGACCCATATACATGTTAATGGAAAATGCCACAAACCCAAGGGTAGGGAACCATCTTACAAAGCCCACAATTTTCGAACTACAATTGAATTGTTGCATGCCACATTCAAATGTGCAATGTGATCATGCAATGTGTATGCAATGTGGTTTTGGATATGCAACCACATTCATGCAACGTCTCACATTCACCATTTCGATGGAAGAGTATGCCTTGATGGTTCTGGATTGGGTTGACTTGAATCGAAGGATTTTGCACTAACTTTACCGAGGTTCGTGTAGGGAAGTAGGTGGGAAACTTGTGAACACTTGTTGGGATGGGTATGGATTTGAAATGGGTTACTATTGTAAATGATAGCTCGAATTCCTACACAGAGCAACCTGAGAATGTGATTCTGATTAAGCCATTTTTCGATGATCTTGATGATCAGGAGCTTTAGAAGTTAATTAAGTTTTTTTAGGTATTTGATTACTGTGATGGGGGATGTTGTGAAGAAGTACACTAGCTATACAGAATTAACATAATGATATTGAAGGTATTTTTTTATCATTCTAATGTAGTATAGCAATATTTTTTTTGTATAGAAAATATTTTTTTCATAAACTATTAATAAACATATTGTTGAATAAATAAAAGAGATTGAAGATATAAAAAAGGACTTAAATTCTAGTGTTTAATTGTTGAGAAACAAGCAAACATAACCAGTGTTTTGATTTTGAACAAAAAATATGAGAAATTATAAGGGCTTTTGAGTTTGCACATTCACAATCACAATCCTCTTTGCTTGGCTCTGTGCTTTCGATTCGTTAGTTAAAAACGAAGGGTGTGTTTGGTTCAATGGAGGGGAGGAGAGGAATTTTAATGATACATTATTTGGGTTAGGAGGGGAAAGGAAGGAAAATAATAATATATAAACTATTTTATCTTTGTATATTTTAAAAGTAATGATAATACAATTAATTATTTTTTTATTTTTAAAAATTTAATATTTTTATCATCAAATTAAACAAATATTAGAAATTATCTATAATTTATGAATAAATGAAACTAACTAAATAATTAAACAAATAAATATGAGGACATTTTAGTCCAAAAATATCATTAAAGCAACTTTCCCTCTTAATCCCCCCAAATTGGAGGGTAAAGAGAGAGGGGGAGGGGAGGGAAAGTTTAATGAAATTTTCCCTCCCCTCCCCTCCCCTCCCCTCCCTTCAAACCAAACAAGGGGTAAAGGTACTTTAGGAGAAGAGAGAGCAAAGACACGAATTATGTTCTTTGTGTTGTTGCAAAACAATATGAATCCTTTTCTACATTTAATATGACTTTGTTTTTATGTGAAACTTTGAAATAATATAGCATGTTCTAGCTTTTGTGTTTCAGGTTACAATACAATTATGTATTTTGTAGGAAAACTAAACCATTTAGGTAGATCTTTCACAATACTTTCAATGGCATACCAAGGACTAGTAATTTTATAGATCTAGGAATAGTTTTAATTTGCTCAATAATAGATTTTTAAATAGATTTGATTTATGAAAAATAAATTCATTAAATTAAATTATAAATAAAATTATATGTTTGTTAGTAACTTTTTTCCTCCTATAGAATTACAAGGGTGTTATAAGAATATAAAAGAGAGATGAAGGTGTGACTCACTAGTCTCATGGCCACAAATAGCTAGTATACTAAGTTTTGTAGTCCAATGAGATTGGAATTGTTTATAGTATTACATGATGAGGGTGAGGCCAGATCCTAATCCAATGAGATATATAACAATAATTTGCAATTTTTTTTTTGTAATGCAATTACTGTGATCTGGTCATGATTGCAATTACAACTGCAATTTAAAATCCGACCTAAAATATATATTTTAGTGGAAGACTTTTGTTATAACAAGATATATAAAATGAAAGGCTTATTAAAGTCATGTCTTATCTATTGTTGTGCAGTAACTCTCTTCTTCATCTATGTTCATTTTCATCTTCTCCATTGTTCCTTCTTCAATCTTTAGTTCCATGCTTTTCACTTTCATATGTTCCTTCATCAATATTTCTCTATACGTTTGTTTTCTAACAATCCACCCTCAGCTTCTTATCTGTCATTCATTAGCCTCTCATTTGGTCATTTCCTTTTTAGATTGCTTAAATTGGGTTTTGCCACCACATCATTCTCCATGATCTTTAATCCTCTGGTAAGCTTATTTTGGCCACCCAATGAAGAAAAGGAAGATGAATTCCTATCAAAAAATATTTTCAAGTAGACTTATAGCTCTACCAAAATTCCTATTTGGTAAAATCCAAAGGTTCATCCAATTTATTTAGCTCTTAATCATCCTGGTATAAAAGTGATTAGAGAAAAGAGGGGGAAAAAAGAAAAGATGGACGTAAAAGAAGTAGAATTTCTAAATTCTTGAAAACGTTTCATGATATGATGAATGGTTGCAACTAATAAGGTTTGGTTGGAATCCAAACCACCTTTCGATGATGGCTTCTAAATAGTCTTCCCTACTACTTATGAACGGCATATGATGGTTGCTAGGTTATTTTGTTAGTTAGAATTAGACTTATGATGTTCTATTGAATCTTTTGTTTAGTTTAACATATCAATTTGATATGGCAATTGGTTGGGTTGTGGAGAACAAATCCCATTGCAAATGGTCTATTGAGAAAGGTTCTTCCTCTTTTTAGTTTTAAATGAAACTTTTCTCTCTTTTGGTAAAAAAAAAAAAATCAATCTTTTAGCCTTGAAAGTAGTATTTTCACCACTACTACATAAGAAAATTGTTTTTTTTTGTGGCTTCGAGTATAACTACGAAAGATATATACTTCTTGGGTGCTTACACCATCAACCACTGTAATTGTGTTCCATGATCTTGTAGATCTATATTGGCAGCTTGATAGTTTATTTACATTCTTTGAATTTCATTACATCTCATGCCTTTCTATATTTGGAGACTGGCACTAAGAAAATTATCATCAATTTCTGAGCATTCTTTTATCTTACTAAGACATTGTTCTAACCTTGGAGTACTACATATGTTCAATGATGTAAGCAGATCATCCACAATAAGGCTTGTGATTGCACATAGTGCAATTAAATGAATCTTGGCCCTCCATCTCATAGCATCATTCATGCATTGCCATGTCACCCCACACGGTGCAAAATGCACTATAATTTTTTTCTTTGATTTTGTAATCAAAACACATTGTTTTGACTACACAAAATGATCCATTTTAATTACAAAATCTAAACTCCCTAGTGAATGAATGAAACGTAGCATTTGAAGCATCTATCTCCAACCATAATGCACCATTTTGATACCCAAAAAAAAATGGAAAAGCTATACAGAAGACCTTGTATCTAGATGAAAGTTGTCACATTCGAAAATGCAACCACGTGGTGTTAGAAAAGAAAATTTTTTAAAAATTTGATTTTCGTCAAAACGAAAACCGAAATCAAAGTAGAAGTAGTAAATCACCACCAAAATTTTTAATTTTTAAAAGAAAAATTTTGAAAAAGCCTTTTTATAATAAAAATGGTTTGCAAATCAAATACGAATTTGAGAGTCAATTGTGGGTGAGAAAGGCATTGAGCATCCCATTATACCCATTCCTAAAAACGGTGCAAAATTGGTATGGTCTTAATTTTATTTTAATTCCCCTAACAACCATATGTAGAAATGAAAAAAAATAATTAAAAGGAAGAAAAAGAAAAAATATTTATTTATAAAAACGGACTTCATTTAAGATGAAAGCATAGGGCTTACGTACCCTGTAAAAGAAATCAAGGTCGACGTAGTTTGACGCAAAAACTGTGGTTGTTAATTAGTATTTTGTTTTTTTTTTTGTTCTTGTTTTTGTCTTTTTTATTTTTTTTAAATTTTATGAAAAGAAAGTAAAGGTTACTTTTATTTTACGCAAATAAAATAATCTTGAAATTAGTTAATATATCTTAATTTGCAAAATGCATTACTTCTCTATTCTTTTCATTTTTTTACGATTTTATGATTTTGTAATTTTTGATTGATCATTATCTTGAATTTTTTTAATTTTTGATATTTTTTTTTATTTTGCTTTGATTGTTTTGACTTTATTGTTTTTTAGTTTTTTTAAATGATTTTTTTGACTTTTGGTTTTCCCTTTGGTAATGATTTTGTCTCTTTTTTTCTTGGTTTTAACTTTTAATTAATTAATTTTTCTATTATCTTTGTTTTAATTTTTGATTTTTTGTCTTTTACTTTTTTTATAAAAATTTTTTGAATGATTGATTTTCAACCTTTTTTTCTCCTTTTTTTTAATGATTTTTAGTGATTTTTCTTTTTGATTGATTGATTATATATATACATATATATTGAACTTTTGATTTTTTGGAAACATCTTTTTTTTGGGGGTATTTTCATAAAGTACATTTCAATTCCTAATTTTGTCAAGTTGGAAGAAAGTTCCAAAGTTCACAAAAAAGAAATTTAATTACATTTTTTATGAAAATTAATTTTTGTTTATAATTTTTTTTTTGTTGCTTCTTTTTTTTTTTAATGGGAACTTAAAAAAAAATTGGTTACCTAAAATTAACTTTTGAATTTGAACAGCTTATTTATTTTGCTTATACTTTTTGCTTTTCTTTTTGTTCTTATTTTATCTTAGCTCCTTTTTTTGAAATTTTTTTTTTTAAAAAAATCAATTTGATGTGGGCCGTTAAAGCCTAAAACTTATTAAAATATAAAATTTGAGACCCAATAGATACCAAAAAAGCTTGTTGTCACACATAATCCTTGAATTAATTTTTATAAGTATAAGGAGATAAAAAATCTCACTCAACAATTCTAAGGAGTAAAATTAAAATTAAAATTAAAAAATAAAATATCTTACACACACACAAGAATGAATAATTGTGTGTGCTATTGTATATTCTATCATTTTCTGAAGTACACTTTACGTATCATCAACGGTTCACGAATAAAAAGAAAAGAATAAAATTTCTTCCCTGATCATCCGTTGAGGTCTCTCATTGCATCTTCCCTAACATATCACCAAGTCATGAGCCATCAAGCCATAGGCTCGCATAGAGAAAGCAAAATGTGCATTAGTTTCCATGAGATATTATTTACTCATGAAGCAGCATAGCACCCATAAACTAACACATAAGGTCAGCGTATTTATCATCCCATGACTTGCCATGAGTTAAATTAACAACCACAGTTAAGCCACATCTATAGCACAATAGAAGGCTTGAATAGAGCTCTTGCATTAAATTATGCTTAATACAAGAATTAGATCATGCTAATGACATCAGGGTTACAATAGGGAGTTCAAACAGACTTGATGTAGCAAAAAATAAGCTCAAAACAGAGTTAGGATTGTGCTTACAACATTACAGATACACCAGCAAATTTCAGCAGAATCTGTGCCCATTTCCAGACCAAAAATCAAGCTCAATTCATGTTTACGAATCGTTAAGACAACAGGCAAACTCTGGACAGGATTTTCCTCACAATCTCAAGCTAAGAACCAAACTATAATCATGCTTAAGATTGCTAAAGCAGCAAGTAACCACTGAACAGAATTCATATGGAGTTCTAAATCAGTAACTCGGCTTAAAGTCATGCTAAGAAAAACCATTGAGACAGCAAACATTCTTTCTAGCAAAAAATGGTCACAAAATTGAGTCAGGAAATAACAAACACTTTAAAATTTAGGTTTTAAAGCAGTTAAGCAAGGAACTAAGTCAACCTTGTGAACAAAGCATGATCCAAATTTCACTGACTAGTAAGGCTAGAATCAACCAAACATATGAATGTTGTTAACAATTCCTTCAACCGTATAAAAATGACACATCCAAAATTAAGCACTCAAAATTTTTAACTCATCTCCCTTAAATTAAAATTACCCGAGTTTCAGTCTACATTGTCATATGATACAATACAGAGATGAATATCTAGAAATTTTGGGACATTCTTAAATGGAATTATGAATTTCATTCAGTGAAGCACATCCACGTTTTATTCACAGTCCAAATGTACCAATTCTAAGTAGATTTTTAGATGCACATGATGGAGGATAAGCCATAAAGGAAACACGAATGGATTAAGAAGAATAAACATACGATAAGGCAATACAACCTACATTCCAAGATAGCGGATAGTGACTACAGCAAGCTACAAATTGAAAGGACCAATAAAGAGATTAAAGTAAGACTCTAATTCAAAGCCCAATAAACATTCCAATGTTATCCAGTTTATTCATATCATCTCAAAACATCAAAATCCAATTTCATCCTTAAAATCATTTCTATGCCAGTGAAAGACCCATAGAGTACCCTATGGCTTACGTTCTGAAAGTTGGAAATGAGAGAATGGGAAAGAAACGTACCTTTCAAAACCTGAGAAAATCAAGGAGTCTTTCACACGAGAAATTTTTAATCCTTTCCCAAGTGCTTCCCCCTCAGTCCTTTCGGTGCTTGAGGAATCCATTGCCAAAATCCTGCTCACTTTATACCACTCTTGATCTCAAGTTGTGCGGTGATCGATTGTGAACGCTCTACCCAATATCTGTTCAATCTATACATAGTTGCTTTTACCAGTCCACTGATAGGTAAGAACCTGACCCCCTTCAACACACTGTTGATACATTCAGCCAAATTTGTAGTCATATAGCCCCATCGTCGACCCTCAACATCATACGCACGAGACCATTTACTCTTGGGAATATCCTCAATCTAGTTTACCGCTTCCGAGTAGAGTTGACATAATTGGGTCAATTGTTCATCCACTTGATGCTGCTCATGCAAGTAACCTGCATGAATAATTATTCATTAATACGCATTTTGGTACAACAACCATTAAAACAGTTTATAGAGTTAGTAAACCATATCAATATTAATGAATCTCTTCTTTAACCACTTATTTCTGAACGTTGTATTCAAATTACTTGCAATATGTCTTAAACAAAATACATGATATGCTTGCGGTGGCTGCCACCCAATTTCTGGATTTGAGACAGCAGCCAATAGTCCAGGATGTCTATCAGAAATCAAGCAAATCCCCATCTTATTTGGTAAAACTCGACGCCGAAGCAAAGAAAGGAACCATGCCCATGACTCTTGTGTTTCACCTTCAACAACTGCAAATGCCAAAGGAACAACTCTGTTGGCTCCATCTTGTGAACTTGCAATTAGCACAGTCCCCTTATACTTTCCATACACGAAGGTTCCATCAACTTGCACCATAGGTTTTAGATAATCAAACGCGTCAATACATAGTTTGAAGGTCCAAAAAACTCGATGAAACTTCACTAAAGAACCTTCAGTTGAGTTATTCTGTTGGCACTCCCTGTGGACAATTTCATAATAAGACCCAGGCATGAAGTGATCAACTGCTGCTAACCACTTCGGTAAGAAGGCATATGATTGTTCCCAATTTCCAAATGCAATACCAATTGCTCGGTGTTTTGCCGTTCATGCCTTTTTGTATGTCACAGTATAGCCAAATATGCTATGCACTCTTTCAATAATTTGCCTAATTGATACCGAAGGATTCTCAGCCACCATTGACACAATGTGCGATGAGATGACGTCAGAGTCAAGTTTTGGATGATCTTGCGATAATGGCGGAGAAAGACGTGTGTGGTCCATTGTATTTTGTTATTCTCCAGTGCATGTCCCTCTCATCCCGACTTGTTCTAACTCTCCAAGTACACAGACCACCATATTCTAAACAACGATATTCTTCATATTTTTCTGACGAGTAATGCACTTTAAATGTGTGGTGTTTCCGAACAGAGTATATCTTCACCGCACGCCGCATAGACTGTTTATCTGGGAATCGCATACCGATATATAACTCTTGACTACTGTTAAGGTCAATATTCTCATTTATTTCAGGGATCTCAATAAAACATCCATCATCTGAACTAATTTGTGATAGCATGGCATATGCTGGGTCCTCATATTGGCCCAATGGAGTAACCCCAACCTCATTAACATCGTCGCTCTCTGACTCATCATCTCCATGGTTATTGATATTAGGCGGAACATCATATTCATCTTCCTCTTCAAAGTCATCCATAATATCCTCTGTTTCAGTAGGGGGCGATGAAGGACCCGCATTGAGAATAGGCTGATGAGATGAGCTTGGTTGGCAAGTCAAGTCGAGGGTAGGTTGAGCAGCAATATGGCTAACACCTGTCATGTCAGTATCAAATTGTGAGGTATAATTATTGGAACCTCGGATTTGACCAGTTGATGGAAGAGATAGTGGTATATGAACCTCAGCTTGAGACTCTAGTAAATTTGCGCCAGTACTTGTCATATGTGCATATATATCCGGTACGCCTAATTGATTTGAAAATTTTCGGTTAGCCTCCCATATGGTTTGGATATCGTCATCATCTTCCAAAGTACACGCCAAATACCTTGTGGGATTACGTGACTGAGGGTACCTATATACTAACTCGGACACAGATTGATTTGGAGACAATCGTAACTTTTCACCCACCACTTTTTTCAATCCATTGAGAGTAATGCAGGCGTCAACTCTTAATATCTTAGGTCTATCATAAACAAATGTTGCACCTTCTTCACTGTCATAGATTTTTCCATTTGCATATATGCATATGATTTCCTGTCTCATACTTATTATGATTCCTATTATACAAAAAGTATAATGACACATGCAAACAATCATTAATATCATCTATATACATATATCGAATCATATATCCAAATATATACACCTACTTTTGCTCAGCTACATACAATAATAATTCTCTATGTCTACATTAAAAATTATTTATCTCATTTAATTATATTTTTATTTTGCTTATATATAAATATAAATTAACTCATAAGAAAAATAACCTTCAGCATTATATACTATTCGAATTTTATTATTGAATTTAGTATATTACGTTTCTGTATATTTAAATTAGAATGAATAAAAATTATTTATGAAAAATTAGTATGAGCAAAAGTTACATATAATTCTATAGCTTAGAAAAAAGTTATATTATTATGTTAATTTATATACTTTCACTCAATTTTTAATTCAATTTCTATTATTCATAATTTATAGTAAATTTCTTATAATTCTAAGAAATTTATATTTATTCCATACAATTAAACTCTTGTTTACAAGTCATTGAATTTTATTAATGCATCCTAACAATATGAATATATGCAATTTATACTAATAGAAAAAGTAATAATAAATATAAAATAAAATAAAATCAAGTGTATATTATACAAAGCAATTTTATTTGTGATTTGAGCTATATATATTTTAAACTTTAAAAGAGTATATAATTAACTACATCAACAGAATTCTTTAATACAAGAAAAGAGGTTTAACATGAATAGATAAATTAACATTTTTGAAAATATAAATATTTAATTAATTTTTACATAAAAAATTGAATTAAAACTAATAAAATTATAAGAATCAAAAGAACAATTTAACTATAAGGAATGAAAACAATAAAATTATAAGAATCAAAAGAATAATTATAAGTACATGCAAACTAAATTATAATGTAACTTCTATGTACCAAAATAAACTATAAAGACATATAAAGTTTTTTTTTTAAAGCAAGAGGTAAAAACTATAAAGACATATAAAGTCCCTTTTTTTTGTTGAGAAAGACGTTGCTTATTTCTTAAAAAGAACTGTTTATTTTAGTTAAATGAGATGTTTGGTTTATAATTAAATGATTGAAAATCAACCTTATCATTTAATTATATTTTGCGATATGTATATAATTATAAATATGATTTATTATAAATTTTAAAATAATCTTACAATTTTTAAAAAATTCTTCACCAAAAAAAAAAAGAAAAAGTGTTGCGCCTATTGCAATGAATTTGTATCAACATGACACTTATTGCATTTTGTTTTGATTTGTTCATTTATAAAAAAAAATCTGTCATTGTAATTAATTATTAATTACATTAAAAACTTCTATTCAATGAATAATACACAATTAATCAAGTAAAATATTGATTTATTATAAATATTAATGCTTTAGCAACCATCAAAATAAAAATTTATTTTTAAATATAAATTAAGTTATAGTCATTTTTATTTTTTATTATAATTAAAAAGAATTCTTAATACCCTAATCCAAATTACTCCATGCATTCTTAATTAGCTATAATTATTTGTATTTTTATTTTTTAGTTTGTATTGATAGTGATCCTACAAAATAAAATAAAAAAATTATTAGAGGGTCACGGCGTCCTTGATGCCACGACCCTCCATATATTTTCCAAATAAAATATGAGTCGCGGCATTAGAGATGCCGCGACTCACAAATATTAAAAAAAAAAATTTTAAGCATACAAAGAAATGGTTTTTGCGGCAGAGCATTACAATTATTTGTTTTCTTTTTCTAAGCACAAGAGTCAAAAAGCCAAATATAGTTGTCTTAAACCTTAAATTTTTTCTAGAATTTCTATTCAAAAAGCCACATATTCCATGCAAAGTATGCAACAAGTTAAATACAATTAATTTTAAAAACATATTAAAGAAACAAAATATTCAGTAATAATATAATAATTTTTTTCCTTCACTATATTTAAACTTAATATTCATACCTGAAGAGATTAAAGATTTCTTCTTAAATGATGATCTGAAACTTCACTTGTTTTATCTATGTTTTCTTTCTTGTTTGATCTTTTCTACAATAAACACAATAAATAATAATCAATAATACAAATGTAAAGAATATCAAATATAGGAAGGAGAGTAGTAATAAATAAGTAAAGAAAAAAAAAACCTTACAATGTATAATAAAAATGAAACAAGTGTTGCAAGAATAAGGAGAGTGAAAAGAATGAAAGAAAAAAAAGACTTACTATGTAAAATAGGAGAATCGAGGAGAAGAGAGGAAGTAGGGGATGGAAGAAGTTATTTTTGAGGGAAGAAGGAAGAAGCAGCGGGGAAGAAGAAGGAAGAGGCAGGAATGAAAATGGGGGAGGGGGGGAGGGATGCTGCTTTTGGGGGGGGGGGGGGGGAGGTTGCTACAGCAGCTATGCTGCTGTAGCATAGCTGCACGCTGCAGCGTGCAACTTTCCTGGTCACGGGTCGCTGACCCGTGGCCAGGTGGCAGGGGGGTCGCGGCATCAGCGATGCCGCGACCCCATATTAATTTTTTTTAAAAAAATGAGTCGCGGCATCAGCGATGCCGCGACCCATTTTATATTAAAAAAATAAAAAAATTAAGTATCGACGAAATAAGTTTTTGCGGCGCAGCATTTTAGTTTTAAGTTTTTTTACTTTGCATATTATTGTCAAAAAGCCCTGGCCTATCCTCCGTTTCTGATTTTTGGCCTCCTCTTTTCCTTTCGGCTTTCTCGCCTTTTATCAAAAACTCCTCTTCCTCTATTTCTCAAAATACTCCACGTCATTTCCTCCTTCTTAAATCCTCTAAAATCCCCCCCTCAGTCTTTCACTCTCGGTCCCTTTTAAATTGAATTGGAGACTGCAATTCACTCTCCCCTTTCAGCGCGTTTGGCTCTGCCCTTTGTACCAAAATATTGCCATGCCCCCTGTGCGTACTACTTCAGTGCGCTGCTTCCATGTGTGTGGAAGTAGATCCTCTCCCGTAACTATCTCCTGTGCTCTCTTCCGTAGCCAATCCTATCCGCTGATCTCATCTAACAGTCTAAAAAAAGCCACGTTGCTCTAAAAAGTGAAAAGTTGCATCTTTTTTTTATTTTTTTTGAAAATTGGTTCGTTTTTCTTAATCCCACAAATGAACGCAGCAACGTCTCCTAAACCCAACTCCCATCTTCCTCTTCATATTCCTTTTTATAGGGAGAAAGGTAGTGGCACCTTATAATGCAATGACGGTTGGCAAAACGGATGGAGATGCTGCCTCCCCTAGTCATCTTCTTCTGTGATGGTATAGAACTTGCTATCCGTCGAAATTACTTATAGAAAGAGAGTCATCTTGAAAAATGCTTGGTCATTAGATTGAAGTGTGCGGTATATTCTTCTGATCGAACTGCTCCTTCTTTCAGCAAAGGAGAGATTGTCCTTCTCACTCGGCGCAAGGGAGTTTCTCCTATGGGAGGCAAGAAGAAGTAGATGACGCTGTAACATGCCCATTTCACCTGGTTATTCAAGAAAAATTTATGTTTTTGTTTCTTGAGGGAAACTTGATTGTTCAGTCACATGAAATTTTTTCTATAAAATGAGACACCTATGTATTGCTTGTTAATTTGCTACAATATAAGTTTTTTATTAGTTTGGTGGTCCAAGGTGGGCTTAGTTGTTGAATTAAATTAAACAAGATATTATCTGGTTCTGTAACAACATTACCATGACTTAGAATTTATGGTTTTGCTTTGTGAATGAGACTTAATTGTTCTGTCTGCATGATGTTTTCCCTGTGAGAGAAACGCCTCCATGCTGTTTGTCAATTTCCCACTATGGGTTGGGTTGTAGCAGTAAGCTTTTTATTAACTTTGGTGGTCCTATGTGGGTATGCCACAATTCTAGTTCTCATAATTTGGAATGATGGTCATTATTTGTTGGGAAATTGAATTGACATTGAGAGGATGGATGTGAAGTTTTTATTACGTCTTGGACTCTCTGTTCTCCATTCTTGAACTTGGAAAGAAGAAAACAGAATCTTGGTTGTTACATGTTTAGTGATTTGATATGGAGACGAGGATATGAGCTTGCAATGAGAAATATCAAATTTGCTTTTGGCAGAGGGCACTTTCTTTATGCTATCCAAAAGATCGACATACTTTGTTTGTATACTGATTCTTCTTCCTTTTTTCCTTTTTTAAGTGTTAAGAGAAACTTCATTTAAGAAGAACAAGCAATATAGATAGTTCTTTCATGAAATATTCCCCTTAGAAACAAAAGTTGGAACAGTTAAGTCCCGAAATACAGATTTTTGTTCCAGTAACACAATAACTCCTAATGGCATACCTAACGATGCAAGTAAATTTAGTCTAAAGCTTCTGCAGAGGAAAACTCTGGTATCTGTGAAATTTTTGTTTTCTCCTAACCACTTCAACTGCAATCAAGGATGAGAGGGAAGATAGCAACAGAGGAGGCAAATGGGAGGAGGGAAAATGGAGAATAGTGCGAGGTAGGAGTGAAAATGGAGGAAAAATGGAGATGCAGCAAATTTGCGAAGCTGTAACGTATTGCATTTGTTTAGCTGGGATTTTGGTTTTGGGTGATCTATAGTGCAAACGGCGACAATTGGCAGCTTGAATACCGTCCACTCTAGATTATTAAAATGCACCGTTTTCAATAAGTGAAAACAGTGCGCTTCATGTGAAGCTTTATCGGTGTATGCGTGTCTCAACATGGAACCTCTGATGAATTTAAGGGCTATGATTTCATACAGGAGACACCACTGGAGAGGATCTGCTTCCTATGTGTGTGGCCTCTGCTTCGAGTTCGGATCCTCTCCCGTGAGAAGGCCGTCCAGTGCGTCTCCCGTGCAAGGCTCTCACTCGTTGATTTCATCCCATAGCCCAAAAAGGAACACGCATCTACCAAGGTCAAAACGCACCATTTCTGCAGCGTGCATAAAAAAAAGAAAGAAAACGAAAGTCATCAAAACTCAAATGAAGCCAGATGCAAACGCAGCAACCTCTTCCTCTTATGGGTGCTGGGTCAAGAAGCGAGAACCTGGGTCGTGTTTGTCTTCCTCGTATAGGTGCTTCCATGACAACCTCTTCAACTCTTTGATGTTCTCAAATGCTGCTGCTTCATGAATCTTGAGCATTTTATTCTCATGGGTAAGCATCTTCATTGCTTCGTCCTTCACTCCTAGTATATCCTCCAGTTGAGAATTCTCGTCCTAAGCAATCCCAGCAACCAACATTGGCTTCATTCAATGCTTGTTTAAGGATGTCACGTAGCTTCTGATTTTCTTCCTTTGAAACCTGTATCTTGTTGTTTGCTTCTCTTAGGTATTGTTTGGTTGGAGGGGTTTAGGGGGGAGGGGAGGGGAGGGGAGGCCTTCCCCTTGTTTGGGTATGTAAAAATTGGAGGGGAGGGGAGGCAAAATTTGCCTCCCCTCCCCTCCAAACCCTCCCCTCCAAAAGTGGGGGGTTTTGGAGGGGAGAGAAACATTTTGGGTGAATTTGACTAAATTACCCCTTGAATTATTTTTACTTCAAATATAATATAAATCTTATTTTTTAATAAAATTTAAAATATTTTTTATAAAAATAAAAAATATTTTTGAATAAAAATAAAAAAAAATTATTTTTTATAATAAAAAATAAAAAAAGCTTTTTTTTATAAAAATATCTTAAAAACAAAAAAAAATTAATTAAGGGTATAATTGTCCATTAATCCATTCCCTCCCCTCCTCAACCAAACAACATATCATTAAAACCTCTCCCCTCCCCTCCCCTCCAAATCAACCAAACAACATATCATTAAAACCCCTCCCCTCCCCTCCCTTCCATTAAAATCCCTTCCCTCCCCTCCATTGAACCAAACACTCCCTTAGCATCTCTTGCAGTCTTCTGCTTTATTCTTGTGCAGCTGTTTCTTTTCTCTTTACCTCTTCTAATACAATACACAAACTCTTTTGTTTCCATATTCCGTTGTATATAACAGCGCTTTCAAATGCTCTGCTTCTTCTGTGCAGTGTTATAGCTCCACTTAGCTCAATATTAATTTTTCTGTGGTCTGATGAGTCCCTGTGGCCATTTCTTTTAATTCTAATGCCAAATCATCCATGACCTTCTTGCAATTCATTACTAAAGAATAACGTAATCCCGCGCTATGCCTGACAAATCAAACATTGTTCACACGTTATACTGAAAAAGCAATTCAATTCTAGTTACAAGTGCCCTTACATTGTCGTCAGCTGTTACTAATTAGCCCTTCATTGTTATTTGTGAAAATTTTCTTCTGCCCTAAGCACTTGAGCTGCAATCAAGGTTCTGACTCAGAGTAAAAATGGCGCCGAAAAAAATTATGGAGAAAGGTGAGAGGGAAGACCCAACATTGGTGGAGGGAAAACACAGAGAAGCTTTGATGGGGGGAAGAAACGCTGCTTCTGTTCTATTTTCATCATCATAAAACAAGTGAAAACAGTGCATTTTGACCATGAGTCCTAAGCACGTTGCTTCGTTCTGCGCTGTTGGATGAAAGCAAGGGCTGGGATAGCTCACGGGAGACGCACTAGAGATTCTGCATACGGGAGAGGATCTGATCTCCCTCTGCTTCTGCTATTTTGCTTCATTCCTCCTCTGCTTTTCTATTCGTTCCCAGTGCTTCATGCCTGTGCGTATGCTGCGTGTCGCCGTAGGTTTTTTCTGCCCTGATCCCTTTTCCTTCATATTTTCTTCACTCTTTCTCTCTCTCTTTTTTTTGTTTCATGTTTTAGTTTTAGTTTTTAGGTTTTTTTTTTTTAATTTTTTGGTATTGGGCTTCCATTTATCCTTTGGATTTTGGGTTACATGGGTTGGGGAAACGTGGGGGGCCGTTTTTTTTCTTTTGTTTAACTCTTTTATTTATTTATTTATTTTTTTTGTTAATTGAGTTATTAGAATTTTAGGTACTGGGCTTCCAACTAAAAAGATTTATTGGGTTAGGGGTTTTTGTTTATTTCTTGATTTTTTTAGGTTATGTTGGGCAGGTCGAGTTTGATGTAGGTGGATTTTAATTAATTTAATAATTTTTTTTAAATTTTTATTTTTCTTTTATTTAATTTTTTTTTGGTATTGGTTGGCTTCCACCATTTTGAGTTTTGGGATTCAAAAATTTGGAGCTAACAATTTGTTGTTGTTGTTTTTTCTTTTTTTTTTCTTTTTTCTTTTTTTTTGGTTTTTGTTCTTCTTTGTTTTTTTTCTTTTTTTTAATATTTTTATTAATTTGATTTCATTATTATATTTTAAACTTATTTAGACAAAATACGGTGTTTACCAAAGTTTGGTGCCAAACTCTTTTCACTTTCCTTCTCTCTGCTTTAACAATTTTCACAGCTTTAATTGCATTACCATTCCATCTTTTAAACCATATGAGCTCTCACATACAGCATTTTACATTTTTAGAAGTAACCTTGGCATTTCCTTGCTTTCATTAATGATGGTAGCTTATGATAAGAACCATGGTTTTAATGCAAACTGCTCCTTCATTCACCAAAATGTTATGTTAATTCTTTCATTCACCAATTACAATGTTCGTTGGGTTGAAACAAAAGTAAGGAACTTTTCAATCATCAATTTTTTGTTTACTTAAGTCAAAATGATTTATCACTTATAGTGATAACCAAGTTATAATATGATGATTTACCCCTTTAACATAACAATATGATAAAATTTGCTATAACTTAGGGGTGCTTGGGTGCTTATTTTTAATAATTTATGATATAGGAAAATAGAAATTTAGCCTAATAATATTTTGGAGCACTTGAAGGACAATACAAGTTTTCATGGAAGAATATTATTTTAACCAACCTTGTAAAACATGAAAGTTTTGTTCTAAAAATTTTTACAAGATATGCAATTGGACTTATATATGTCATATTTTGGATTATGTCAAATTTCTACCATGGCATCAAGTAATTGCTGAGGTTCACTAGCATATGTAGAAAGTGGCATTTATGATATATCATTGAAGAAGCTAGATCCAACATAATTGTATTTGCCTTTCTTTCAATTTGTATAACCTTGTTTGGAGGAGAAAAGGTGATAGATCATTTTATGTAGGTGCCAACTATTTTCCATTAATGAAGTTATGCCTTAAGTTTATATTATTTTAAAGTAATTTTCATTAATGAATTTTAGGGAAATAAAAGTCTCTATTATTCCATTGACCATAAATGCAACTTAAGGTTGATTGGAAGCTAGAGTGGGAATGAAATTTGATGACATCAAGGTAACCTAGAAATTTTGGGTTGACTATGTTGCCAAAGCCAATTTTGGAGTTAGAAAATATTATTTTAACAAGAGGAACAAAGATATCTCTATAACTTCATGTAGACTTGTATGTTACAAAGAAGATCATTGATGGGAAGACAAACTATGATTTATGACCACCAATCCTTAGCTTGAGACCTAAATTGGCTACAAAGCAAGATTGGCACTCATATAGAAGAGTGAAAAATTACAAGTGCATGAGATTATGGAGGAGTATAACCATATTCTTCATCTTTTTGAAACAACACACATGTTGGCATTTTAACATAACACACATGAGATTTAGTCTTATAAGACTGAATTGGCCAAAGATTCTAGATTTCATCAGAAAGACTCATTTCAATTGATAAGTATGAAAATGGATAGTAAAACCAATCTCAATTATACTTAATTAGATGTCAAAATTTCTCTTCTATCCAGGAGACAATGAACTATGATATATGGAGAAGTTAGTTATCTTTTGCAATATTTGTAATGACAATTAATGGAAAACCCATTATTTTACCATGCATATCAAATGAATGTGTAGGAACAATTATTTTGGGCTTATGCAATAATATTGATTGATGATTATGGTTATGTGGTGATATGATGTCTCTTGACACTACACATTGTACTAACAATTTACATAAATTGCTAATTGTGTTTTTAGGATTTAATCATTTTAGAGGAGTGGTGATTTTTGGTGCATCGTTATTACATGATGAGATTGCATATTCTTTCAAATGATTATTTAAGACCTTTTAGAAAGCACATGAGTAAAAGAGTTCTTAAACTATTTATATTGATAAATATTAAGCAATGGCTAAAGCTTTATGGGAATTTATGCCTAGGACTTGTCATGGATTATACACAATAACATCAAGCACTTATAAAAAATCCTTAAAGTCCATTTACAAATATCTTTTCTTTTTTGACCTCTCCTTATTACCTCCACTGATTTCCCCTCATAAAAGAACCATCTTTCTCAACCTAGATGAAACCTTAATCCATTTGAAGGTTGATCCACCACCAGATCAGTTTAACTTTGTTATGTAACTGTGAATTAATGGTGAGATGATGAATTTTTATATTTTGAAGTGGCCAAGAGTCAATGACCTCTTGGAATTTATGTGAACGGAGTTCAAGGATTCTTCATAAGTGCTTGATGTCCTTTCACATTAAATGTCATATGCATAATTCATGACAAGTCTTAGACATAACCTACAATAGAGCTTAGGCTATCACTTATCTTGATTAGTAAAGATAGCCTAAGACCTCTTAAATGAATTTGTAGTCTTATCTTATAATAATACAACACAAAAAATCACCACTCCTAAAAAGTAATTAAATCTTAAAAACACATCTAGTAGTCTATGTGAAATGCTAGTGCAATGTATAATGTTAAGGGAGAGAAATAACTAGACTCAATCAACATTCTTGCATTAGCTCAAAATATATTGGTTATTTGTTCCTTTGTATCCTTCTAATATGCATGGTAAAATGATAAATTTTTCACTAATTCCTATTGGAAATAATGCAAAAAGACAACCAATTTCCCCATATATCATACTTTGTTATTTCTTGTATCGAAGATAATTTTTGACATCTAATCAAATATAATTGAGATTAGCTTTACCACCCACCTACGTACTTATCAATTAAAATGAGGCCTTTTAATGAAGTTCAAAATCCTTATCCAATTCAATCTCATATGCTTGAACCTTAGACATGTTATGTTGAGATGCCAACATGTGTATTATTTTAGGAAGATGAAAAATATTGTTATACTCCTCTACAAACTAATACATTTGCAATTTTTCTCTCTTCTATATGAGTGCTAATCTTGCGTTATAGCTAGCTTCAATCTTAAGTCAATGATTGGTGGTAAAAACATCTTATTTGTCTTCCGATCGATAACTTTTTTTACAATAAACAAACTTGCACAAAGTTATGGAGCCATCCTTTTTTTTTTTTTGACTAAAATACTATTTTCTAATTCCAAAATTAGCTTTACTACTATAGTCAATCTAAAACTTACAAGCTGCCTCAACATTATCAAATTCCATTCTAACTTTATAATTCTAATCATCCCTCAAGTTGTGATGGAATAATAGAGGCACTTGCATATCTAAAAGTCATTAATGAAAATTGCTTTAAAACAATATAAACTTGAGGCATTACTTCATTAATAAGAAATGGTTGACACCGGCCTAAATGTTACTTTCTCCATATATTATTGAATCCTAACAGTAGGAGTTTAACATGACCAAAAAAAGACATCCATCAGTCCAAATACATATCCAAATATTGTGGCAAAATTTTAGAATAAAACTTTCATATTATACTAGATTAGCTAAAATAGAATTTTTCATGAAAACTTATATTATCCTTTAAATGACTCTAAAATATTATTAGGCTAAATTTCTTTATTCCTATATTATAGATTCTTACATATAAGCAATTCTACCTCTTGGCAAATTTCATCATTTAGATAATTTATAACTTGGTTATTTTAGAAATTTTTTTGGTACTGATTAAGGATAAATCATTCACAGTTGTTCAATAATTTAATGTTAATATACATATATATATGTATTTATAATTTTTATTTACAATTATATATAACTCATTCTCAATTTAAAAAATTTCTTACCAAAAAATTACTTAACAAATTCAACTATGGCATATTTCATATAACTATGTAATTATTTATATATATGAAAATAAATAAAAAATGAAAGTATAAAGAATATTACTTGTATAAGCCTCCACAGGTTAGTTTCTCACGAGTTGTGTGTAAAAAATTGAAGTTGATTTTCCTAGACCAATACTTTTGCTGCCACCAAACATTCAGAACGTTGAAAAGAAAACAAGATGTCAGGAAATAAAGTGTTTTTCCCTCAAACCAAACACGCCCTTGGCAAGTTGTAGCACTTGGCTTTTCGACTCGGTCCGACGGTTTTTCCTCTTGCTCTTGAACGGAATCGTCGCTTTCAAAATCGCTCAGAGCTGCGATAGCAGGGCTCTATATCTTCGTCGGCGGCAATAAAGGTATGATCTTCCTCCATCATGCACTCTCCGGGACTGATCTGTTTGCGTCTCCTTTTCTTATCTTCTTTTACGATTGGGTTAGGGCTTTTAATTTGATTTTGAAGTTAATGATTTTTATATTTTGATAAAAACTTGGTAGTTAATGATAACCCTGAGCTTTTGATTGATGCTTGAAAAATTCTGTGATGTTGGGTTCCTTCGGCATTTTTGGTAGCCATTCTGGTGTCAGGTTAAAGCCTCATTGATTTTTGTTCTTATATGAGGGAATTGACTAATCTGAAGAACAGAGAGAATGGGATAGTGTGATTTGCAGATATATGTTAAGCCAGGTGCAGGCTCTACTGAAATTGTAATAGTAATATGATAAAAAACATGGTTGTTTCTCGTCTATGGTTAGCTTCCTATTGTTTGCTTTATTGTATTTTCTTTTTTGTTTTCTTTTCCCTTTCAGGAAATCCATAAAAGTGCATCTCTGAATAAGAAAATTGAACGTTCACCATAGTGCAAGCTTCTCATATGCGTCAAGATGAGTGAGATGTGAGCCATAATTTGAAAAATCAGTTTGAGTATATGGAGTGTAAGTTTAGTAAGAGACACATCACTTCTAGCGTAAAAGTGAAAATTGGAGAACATATTATATTATAAATCACACGATTTAAATATCTTGGATCCGTCATACAACATGACGGGGAAATAGAAGAAGACGTAAAACATAGGATTCAAGCGGGGTGGATGAAGTGGAGGAATGTTTTAGGTGTTATTTGTGATAGAAGAGTACTACTCAAACTTAAGGGTAAATTCTATTGTACATTTATAAGACCTGCAATGTTGTATGAAACCGAGTGTTGGGCAATAAAAAGTCAACAAGAGAATAAGTTCAATATTGCAGAGATGAGAATGTTGCGTTGGATGAGTGCCCACACTAGATGAGATCGGATTAGAAATGAATACATTAGAGAGAAAGTAGAAGTGGCTCCTATTGTGGAAAAGATTATAGAATCAAGACTTAGATGGTTTGGTCATGTTGGGAGAAGACCTATAGAAGCCCCAGTTAGGAGAGTAGATGAGATGGAGAATAGTCCAATAATTAGAGGTAGAGGAAGACCAAGACAAACTATAGGAGAAATTATTAAGAGAGATTTAGATTTAAATGGTTTGTCTAAAAATATAATTTACGATAGGTGCTTATGGCGTCGATTGATCCATGTAGCCGACCCCACTTAGTGGGAAAAGGCTTTGTTGTTGTTGTTGTTGTTGTTGTTCTTTATTTCTCCCCTTTGGTAAGTTTCTTATAGACAATTTGGTACTTCATGTATTATATGCTTATGGGCTACCCTTACCTTTCTGGAAACTGATATCTTTTAACTTCAGAATATGTGGTCTAAGTCCTCTGTATCTTTCTTCTTTTGAAGATACAAAATTTTATCCTTGTTCTATTACATGTGCCTAGTTGTCATTACAAAGAATACAAACTCAAGAAAACATGAAGAAAAATTTCCTATTATTATACGATCTCTCTAACCAAATATGCAAGAGTTTCCAATTCTTCAGCTGTCTTTTGGTCAATTTTACTTGGAAAAAGTTCTCTTGGAACTTGTAAAAGAGTTTGAGATGATATTCAACCCACACTGAGTATTGATCCGAAATTATCCTTAGTACTGGTCTTTCTGGCATGTGACTTTCAAGGAATTCAATTAGAATAAAAAACTGCAATACGTCCATATTTTTGTTTTCTTTTTCTCCGTGTTAGTGTCAGTAGCCTATGGAGAAGTCTTACCAGTCCCACCCAAGCACAAATAGGACCAAAAATGGAAATAATGATGGAACTAAGATACATTTATAAGCAGGGCTCAAGGGCCTGAGCCTGACAATACTGTGATATTGCAAATGTTGTTAGTGAATCTGTCTGTGTGAACATTGAAATTGGATAGATGGTTCAAATAGTCAGTATAGCACCTTTACTGTATACTGATTTTTCATTCCTATTATAATGTACATTCTACATAGTCTCCAATTGACTCAAAATTCTCTTACAGTCACATAATTGATCTATGAGTTTAAGCATGGACAGAGAACAGGACACAATGTAGACACCACAACATGACAAAGTGTGAAGTGTTCATAAGTAATTTAAAGTGTTGAGTTGTGTCTATTACGAGTGTCCAACACTTCTCTGACACAGCCATGGCTACTCTTTTAAAGTTTTTGTGCTTCACACTGCTTACCTTTTATTTTTGTTGAATGCAATATTTGATTAACTATTAATATATATAGAAATTGGTCATATTGTTGTATCTCTTTTGTGTGTAACTGTTTTAGAGTGATAAATTCTTATCTTATGGCAGAACCTTCCTGCAACTCAAAGAACTTTTGACAATTAACCTATTGATTGTGAGTCTCTCCCCACCCTTCTGTTCTTTGGAGTCAGTTTCTGATTCAGTTTTTTCTCAGTACCCATCAGATCTAACTCTAACATGGCCCTTCTTGATTTGATTTGTCTTGAGCAATCAGGTTTCTTTGGGTTACCAAACTTAGGAACAAAGAGCTCAGGAAAAGATTGAACATGGCAACTAGACGCAATGTTCGTTACACTGCTCTTCCCACAGATGAGGATGAATATATTGACAGTGGTAGGAGCATACCAGTTGACCCTCGATTCAGTTATACACCAAGATCCATGGACAAAGTGCCTTGGAAATCCATTGCCCTTGCACTCTTCCTGTTGTTTCTTGGGACATTACTTCTGTGCCTTTCATACTTTATCTTCACTGGTCATATGGGTGGAGATCACTCTCAAGCTTATGGCCTTTTCGCACTCGGGTTTCTCAGCTTTCTCCCAGGTTATATTCTTAGAACTTTATATTCATTGTTTACGTAACTAGCTTTAGTTTGACAAAAGACCAAGGAAATTAATGGTTCTTGACAGCTCATTGTGACAGCATAAATACTTATGCAATGAATCATATACATAATTCATTTGCAACTGCTTTCTGCTTTATGATGAGAATCATAGTCAAGCATTTTGGTCAATGCTCAAATTAATTTGTTCAAATTGGGGCTGGAATCTCAATAGTGAATTCCCCCCTTGAGTTGATTATGCAGATTAGCTGTTTGTGCAATATTTGAATTAGCGGATTAATAACATCTCCGTACCAGATGTATATATCTATGATATATGGTTCTACATTCTCTTTTACACACTTTTATAGAAAGCATGGATTTAAGCTTACTCCTTATTCTGAAGCACTGCTTTTGTAGGTCTCTCCTTTCCTTTACTTGGGTTCTACTCTACTTGATTGACGCCCTTGGGTGCTCTACTTGTTCAGTAATTCCTAAATATAAATGGGTTTCTTCTATTGGGGGGATTTATTTTGTCGGGTGTATTCCTCTTGCTTATGGAGCTTTTTCATTTCTCTTTCTTTGTAGCTTGAGTGGGTTTGCATGGAGGGCAAGGGCTAAAACAGTTTAAAGTTGCTGGTTCTTTTTTTTTTTTTTTTCCAATTTCAAATCGAAATTTCTGAGTAGGAAATAGGAAAGGAAGTGGGAAGAGAAGAAAAAATGGGAGGACTGAAAATTGATAAGTTATTTGTTACAACGCACAACCTTCATTTTCATTCCAACCTTGCACACCCTTTGGCAGACATAGGGTGCATTTACTCTCGGCTGTTTGTTATTCCAGTTGCATAGTCATTTCTTTCAATCATGTTTCTCGAAGGATTAGTGCTGGGTCACTGGCATTGTGACCCTGTCCCTTGTTGTACGTGTTTTGGAACTTTATATGTTTAGAACATCCTTCTAGTTCTATCCATATATGCACGAGCAATGGTTGTAGTTCGTTTCAAATACGAAACTTTATGTGTAAGTGTTTTAGAGATCTGATTATCTGCCTAAAAAAATCTTTCATTGACTGTAATCTGAGTGTATTTTTCTTCTTTTCTGGATGCAGGCTTTTATGAGACTCGGATTGCATATTATGCATGGAGGGGTGCCAGAGGTTACCGCTTTTCTGCCATTCCTGATTATTAGAGATAATAGGCAACCCATAATTCATTACGGTGTTGCAAAATATTTCGTCTAGATGTTTTTTCATGGAACCTATCATTACTCAAACTGAAACAAATATTAAAACAGTTGTGAATAACTGCCTTCACTTTTATTAAAGATAAATTATTTTCAAAACTACTACCATGTCCCAAAGAAGTGGTAGAGGAGTCATGCGTTGCTGTATATCCTCCATGAACATCAGCGACTCCATCCTCTATAATGATCTCCATTACATAATGGTTTGTGCATAGTGGAGGAACGTCCATCCAAGATCTGTGTTTCTCTATTACATTGTCTGGAATCCACCGTCATACCATTAACATGCTCCATCGCACTAATCCCACCATTTTCCTCCATTTCTCCCAAATACCACCAAGTGGCAGTACTGTAAAACAAGAAGAAATGAGAAACAGAAGAAAGGAAATGAAAAATGCAATAGGGAAGAGTGTTTTTCCTTTTTTCTTCCCTTTTTTCTGGGTTGCCTGGATGGAAGAAGGAAAGGAAGTGAAATGGAAAGTGAGATAGACTTAAAAGATGAAGAAACAACAAGGAGAAAAGATTGTATATATACACATGTTGCATCATCTGGAACCACTCCATGGCAATCTTGAATGATGGCAACTATCCGCTATTTGCTTCAGAGCGCAAATGGTGCCATCTATTTTAGATTTTATTATAACTTCTCCTTTTGCCATTCTTTAAGTATTAGATAGTAAACTGCCGATGAGACCAAAAATAAAAATTGAGCCTGAAACAATCTGATAAACACTTTCGGTAAAAATTCCCTGAGAGAAGAGGACTATCATAAAGAGAATAGAAGACTCTCCCTAGAGAGAGAGAGAGAGAGAGAGAGTTTACCAACACAAACTGAGATTCACTATCTTCTTTCTCAGTTGAATTTGCCTACTGTTGCGATTAATAACTGATTTCAACTGAGATCATCTAAACTTTTTTATTGTAAGTTTTAAATGAAGGTGATAGGTTTGAGAGGTGTGTTCAGAAGCATATTCAAATGTTGCACGCTATAAGGGAAAAATAAAAATGAAATAATTTGTTGAAAATTTTAGACATGTAAATTTGATTGTTGATATTATTTGATATTTTGGTGTGACTAATTGGAGTATGTGATTTTGTTCAAAAAATTTAGACACGTAAACTTTTTGTTTGGTATTTTGGTGCGATTAATTGAAGTATAAGAGTTTGTACATCATTAATGTTTGTTGGTGATGAATGCCAAATTGAGTTGGACTAGCCCAATAAGCCTAAAAACCGAACTAGCATATGACCCAACTTGGCCCAATAAAGACTGAATGTGACCCATTTTGCCTAATCTCACCTATATGACGCTTATAAACTCCTGAAACATTGAAGCAACACCCATTTAACAACCTTCCACCCATGCATCTACCCACATAAGGCCAATGGTTGCCCTTAAAGATCTTCATACAGGAGGCCTTTCAGGGACCACCACGTGGCCTTCACCTCACTAACATCCTCATAACAGGAAGTTACCTTTTTGCCCTTAACCCTTGAGTATATAAGTTCTGTGTGCACCGTTTACATAGGATTTTCTAGCCACTCTTCTCTCACCTTAAGCTTTAGGGTGTTCACATGGGCCTAAGGCCTCCTTGGAGCTACCATTGGAGTTATGGATGATTGGCTAGAACACCATTCATCATTTGCCACCATTTATGGGAATCAAACCCAAAACCATTAGAGAACTCAGGCCTTAAAAGGTACGTTTGGTTGGGTGGGGGAAAGAGAAAAGAAAAGTGAAGATTTGATAAAATTATAATTTTATTTTTATAATTATTACTCAATCATTATTTAATAATATTTATCAATCATTAAAAATAAGAATTTTATAAGTATTTTTTATCTACAAAATCATCTTTTTACTTTTTATTTTTATTTTTATATTTAATTTTTTGCGTACCAAATAAACCATAATTGAGGATTAAAAAAGTAACTTCCAGTGACAAGGATAACCAGGGGTGAGGGCCACATGGGGGTTCCTAAATGGTTTCCTATACGAAAACCATTAAGGCTAATTGTTGGCCTTGTAGGGATGCATGCAAAGGATAAAAGGTTGTTATGTGGGTGGTGCTTCAATACTCCAAGGTGTATAGGCATCATAGAGGTGAGCTTAAACTATGTGGGTTACGTTCAACCTTTAACAGGCTGAGTTAGGTTGTACTGGTTTGGTTTTTTAGCTTACTGGCTCAACGAGCTCAATTTGACATTAATTAGTAGAAGTTGTTTATCTATGATTTTACTGAACATATATAACAAATATCTTATATGGATAATGTGGTTTAGAGTTTAATTAATAATATTTTGTTTAGCATTTAAAAAAAAAGTTTGGTGGACTGGCTATCCATATGAAATCTTATTTACTTAATATTAAAAAAAAAAACTAATCAAATTCAGCCTATCAAACATGAAGTCCTTAAAACCCAATTTAAGTTGACAACTCTAAAAATTATGTAATAAGTATGATCTATTGTCACAACTCCAAGTTTAAGTACTAAGTATTTACCTAAAAATTTATACACAAGGATGTTAGAATGTTGGCCCAAAAAGAAAAATAAAAAAGCGAAAAGGGCGGTTGGAGTTTTTCTATCTAACTTGGCAGAAAAGGAAATACTATCCACTTCGTCTTTTCGGTGCAACATTATCCACTTTCTTGTCTCCGGTTTTTGCAACATTATCCATCTCTAGTTTTCTAATTTCAGCCATAAATCTTTTTCATAAGGGAAAAAAAAACTCACTAACAAATTTATGTTATTGAGATCTTGTTCTTTTCTGAAAATTAGCTTTTACTAATTATTATTTCACAGCAAATTGACAACTCAATGGATGGTTGAAAATTCAGGCCTAAGAGTGGTAATAAAAGACCACTCAGTAACAACGATTGAAGGACTACTTTTAATTATTAATAATATTAATTTAAATGTCAAAATTGTAAATTGAACGATCTATTAGCTAAAGAATACATACATCAAAATTAGATGTGTACTAAGAATTTTCATTTTTAAAAAAATTACATCTATCTCTATATTGTAACCAAATTTCAAAAAACTCTCTTCTCGTCTTTAATAGAAGACAATTTTATTTTTGCCCATAGATATGTGCATTTTTAATTCAATTTTTTATCTATTAAGATAATATTAGTTTTTCAATATGTCTCTATTTATAAATTATTGCAAAATTTAATAGAATGTTGAGTTGGATTACCATTTATGTTACTATATTGCAAATGACCATAACCATAATTATTGGACCAGAATTGGGTCGGTCATCTCAATTAATGATATGATAAAATGGTTATTATTAAGTTTATATAATTATTATTAAGTTTTTAAATCAAAATATAATAAATGTATAATTTTTTAATAATAACATAATAAATATATGATTTTTAATAATAATATAACAGATATATAATTTAATTAAAAATCATACATTTGTATACAAAAAATATATATTTATCATATTATTATTAGAAAACTAAATATTTATCATATTTTAATTGAAAGATTTAACAATAAAAATATAAAAAATTATATATAAATTTTTTCTTTCTGCTTTCTCTCTTTTCTCACCTTGGCTAGCTTGGCAAAGGAAGTTTTTCAAGGGCATACAGGGGCAGCTCCTCTCCTTTTATTTTGTTTTCTCTTGCTTTTCTTTGCCAAATCTTCTCTCTCTGTGTTTCCTCCTTTTGTGTGAGCAAAGCAATATTCTTTTCTTCATGGAAGTTTTCTCCACTTCATAGTAAGAGCTTTGGATTTTGCGGTAGATTTTAATTAAAAAGTTTACAACTTTAATTTGTTCATCAGATCTACAACTTTGTACGTCACATATTGAAGGAAGAAAATTTTAGCAAGGTTTAACCCTCAAAGAGGTTCAAAGGTGTGATGCCTCTTCATGTACGTTTACTATTTGTTCTTCTTATATTTTATATAGCTGTTTTCTGTTAGTCTCTTAGATTATAAATCTTTTAGATTAGGACAAGTGCTTAAAAAGTGTGTAGCCTCTTGTTCTTGCTACTGCACTTGTATCCTTTAGAGCGAGCCAAGGCAAATTGATTTTTTTTTTTGGACTCCCTTGCTACAGTGACAAAAGCTTATTATTGTAGTTTTCAACCGTCAAATTTTATTTTTAAAATGCTTAATTTTTTACTTTATTTTTAATAGGAATGCGAAAGAGCATCCTTCATATTCTACTTAATAATTTTTTTTTAAATATCTTGAATGCAAAGCAATGTGTTCTGCATTCAAATAATTTTTTAAAAAATTTTCGTTAAATGTGATGTCACAAACCCCGCATTTCAGAAAAATAATAAAATTGAAAAGTGACTATATCAAAATGTGTAACCTTCTAATACAAACTAGCCCTAAAGTTAAGAAACAAAAAATAGGTAGCTATCACATAGGTCAAAAAATTTCTTACCATATCATACATCTCTATTGAACTACAAAAGAGAAAGACATCAGAAAAATACTTAAGACGTGCCTTTTGACCTTTTTCCTTCCAAAATCTGCTTCACTCATCTTCTGCCATGCTTAAATGAAGAGAGAAAGGATATCAGGTGGTGAAGAAGGGTGTAAAGCATTCATTGAAGGAAGATGCGGCCTCCACTGTGGGATAATGGTAACATGAACGTTGGAAAATGTTGGAAGTTGCACAGTACATTAAATGAATATTTTATAGCCATTAATGAAGATTTGAAGAGCAACCAAAAGTAACGGCCATATCATCACCTTGGGCGTTTGAGGAAAACTATTGAAGAAGGAGAAGAAGTGAGAGCTGTCAACAAAAATTTTGCCAAGTTACTCTCAGATCACTCTGTGCTTTGTGCACTTGTTCTTAACTGTACATCCCTCTTAGTGAGGTCAAATGGTATCATGCTCTTTTCAAGCTATCGAGTAATGCTCTTAGTGAGTTACTGGATTGTGCATACATCCGTGTATCTGCTTATAGAGAATTCTGATGTGTTCACCAACTCTTTATTCTTTGTCCAATTATGTTTCTAAATATCTTGTACAAAACTTAGGGAGTTTAGTGGAGTAAAAATCTTAGTATTGAGCTTTGGTTATCAGATTGCCTAGATAAGGCGATAAAAGCTATGAGAGTTGATCCTGTGAGGTTTCTTGGGTGTGTAATCAAGTTGTAAAAGCAGTAGTGTTGATCCCTAAAAGTTGTTCTGTAATTAAGTAGTAAAAACTGTGAGGGTTGAGTCTCTAAAAATGGTTGCCTGAGTTGTGAAGGTTGCTATGAGATTAAGAGATAAAAGCTGCAAGAGTTGAGCCTATGTTGTACTGCAATTTTTCTTATATAAAAATTCTCTTACTTTGTACTTGGGGAATAGATGTAAATTTATTTTGATATGAATCACTATAAATTTGCTATGTAATTCCTCTACTCTCTCTACCTTGTTTACCCTTCGGAATTAAGCACTTCATTGAAAGAGATTAATTTCTGACTTCGAACTTTACTAATATGTTTTAAAGAATTTGATTTTTGTTAAAAAATCCCTTGTCATCTAGAAAGTTGTTACATTCATCACACTGCTTCTAGAATGCTAGTATGTGACTTCAAAACTTGACTTGTCTTGATTTGTGTTATTGTGAAAATCCCTTTAAATCAATTATAAGTTTTTCAAACTATATTTTTTGAAAGTTAGGGTGAAAAAAAGTTGGTCAAAATCCCAATTCAACCCGTGATCTTTTGTACTAATAATTTGTAATACGATAAAAGTCACACAAACTTAGATAATTAGTTAAAAAACAAAAAAAGAGACCAAGAGCCTTATATATAAAATGGTTTGTGTTATGATTTTTTTATATATCCCTATATGCGTGTGTGTACACACACACACACACTTCATGATTTAACCCAATAAAGTCACGGGCCTTCCCCTTCCTTTTGCATTCATCAACTCAATTATTTTACATAATTAACTAAAAGACTATTTATATATATAATCACTAGAAAAATCAAAAGATGCATTTAACTTTGTTTAATGTACATCCTAGGATTTAATACAAATACATGGTTTTTGCTAAGTAACTATTTCTAATTAGTAATGATTATAGATATCTTATGACCTTTGAGATATTATAACCATTTACGTAGATTATGTAATCATAAAGGTCATATTAAATCTATTATAAGATCTAACAAGTTTCACACAATAATATGTTTCGCTTGTCAGCCAATTTTGCCTCTTATATATATATATATATATATATATGTGTGTGTGTGTGTGTATGTATGTAAAAGATCATCTCCAATAATAAATTGTGTATAGATCATTTTCATGACTTTTAAAATTTGTACAAATAACTTTTGCTATGAATAAATCTATTAATTTACTAATAGAAAACTGATACTTTAAATTTAATGAATCTACTTAAACTTTATTTTTTGTATAAATATTTCTCTTGAAATATAAGTTATGTGTAAATAATTTTTTGAACTTTGAATTATATGCAAATAACCTCTTAATATATCATATTTCTGTTAGTAAAATAATATATTAACTAGTAAATTACTTATATATAATCTAAATTTTTTAGTGTTATTGTCAATTATTAAAAGTTAAAAAGTAATCAACACATGATTGAAGTTTAGAAAAATTACATGCATTTTAACCTATAATCATGTATTGAAGTATCACTTTTAACCAAACAAAAAATCAGAAAAGGCTTGGTTCTAGCAATTGGACCGGTTTACATTCAATTAAACCAATACCTGAACTAGTAAAACCAGTGATCTCGTATAATTGAATCAGATCAAATATTCTTTCTATACATAGATTAAAATTTTTACATTTAAATTAAATAAATTTTTAATAGTTTTATATTTAAATATAAATTGGCCAAAAATTAAAATATTTAATTTATTACAATTAAGCATGTATTAATATAAATTTTTAAATATTATATATATAAACTAGTTCAATCAATTTAATTAATAATTTAATAATTGAATTAATGACTCAATCCTCTCAATAATTCATCATTCGGTTCTTTGCAATAATTATAACGATTATTGTGACTTCTTCCAATATCTACAATTATTTAGATAATTTCAAATATATAAAATTGTCCCCAGTCTGCCAAATATATATGCATATATATATATATAATGACAAAAGTTTTCATCTTATGTATTTTCTTCGCTAAATAATAAAATAAATACAGAAATTTATGTCACTTTCATCTATTGTTTGGTCGGAAGTAAATTAAGTAACTTAATTAGCTTTTACATTGCTTCTGTCTTTATAAGAAAATGATTTAAACATTTATCTTAACCTTGACATCTTATACAAAGATCATTAACTTCACATCACATGATTACTTATTTAAATTACTTTTTTCTTTTTTAACTTTCTGCACAAGTTACCTCCTGTAATTGCTTCTGGATTAATCTTTAATCCATCTGAAAGCAAAATGAAAACTGAATACGAAAGAGACAGCTATTCCTGTCTGGATCATCGAGAGCTCAGTGGAACTCGATTGAAATCAAATAACAAACATGGTCTGCCTTCTGAGTCACTCCATCAGATACTGATCCCTTATTTTAATAAACATAACACCCAAAATGATAGACTATCATGTCGTCTTCTCATCATTCAGAGTACCAAACCACACAGATGAAAGCCACGCGTTTCCCTTATCATCAACATCATTGCTGCTTATCTCTCTCTGCATTATGTGAGAAAAGTCTTCTTTTGTTTAATACAAAATTTATATATTGTCATTCATCCCAAATAGGAGGGGCCAGATCCTTGAATTTTGCCACTGCCAATCGTCATCCTCACCCAGAGATAACTATCAATATATATATATATATATATATATATACATATATGAATTTTATGAAGTCGCGTTTATTTAAAGTCGTGAATAATGAGATTCTGTATTTTTCAGATTGTGTGTAGAGTAAATTTTTTTAAACTTAAAATTGGTTGGCATAATTTTTGGGTGCTTACATGGATTCACAATTAGTTTAATTTAAATGAGTATACAAAATAAAAAAGATAGAATAGAAAATGAATATAAAATAATTTTAAAGATATAAAATAATTATTGTATTCTTACTTTAAAAAATTAATTAAAAATAAAAATTATTAAATAAAAATTATAAAAATATAATAAATATTAAGAAAAATATTATTATACTAAGCAAGTCTTTAGAGATAGAATTTTTTAAAGTTTCTTTTTGAAATTTTTTTGTAAATTTAAGAAAAAGAAAAAAAGAAAAAAACAGAGAATATATAAAACTTATTCGCTCCATTTGTTCATTTTTTTTCTTTGTTTTATCTTAAACTAGCATTATTTCTCGTGTGATTCCACAAAAACCTATGTCCCAGTCTAATAAAAAAACAAAAATTCTTTTTAAAAAATATATAAAAATTTAAAAAAATCAATGTGACATAGAGTTAAACAAAAAGCTAGTACTGTTCCGAAACTAATAAATAGCTTCCCATACTTCCATAATATATATGGTCTTATAAAAATTTAAAAAAAAATTAAAAGATCTTATCTCTTTAATTTAAGCCAAAGGAAGAAAATAAAAAAGAAAAAATTGTTAAGATAAAGAATAGAGTCATCAAGAATTCAGGAGGAGACGTGAGCGCGTGAACAATGTTCTTAGTACTTGGACAACATATATATATCGTTGACCTCTGGATTAAAAAAAAAAAAAAGCAAGCTCTTTCCATATCACTTGTTCTGTATCATAATAATTCTTCTTAAAAAAAAAATCATGAGGTCAATGATAAGAACATATATTTATTTATATATATCATTACACCAATCACTTGTTCTGTACCGTAACAATTCTACTGCATAATGGAAATTTTAATACTTTGATTTGAACTGCTAGAGTCTAGAACAATTGGCCTTCCCTTTTATATTATCTTATTCACTTAATCAATTCCATGAGTTTTTTAAATTCATTTTTAACTTACTTTAATTAGTTATATAGTTTCTTTTTTCTTTTTAATAACTACTATGTTATTTTCTTTTTGTTTATAATTTAAAAAAAAAATAATTCATTCCTAGGTCCAGGTTCAAGAAGTCAAAAGTTTCTTGAATTTCGATTGATTGATTTATTTTTTAAAAGAATTTATAAAAATATTTTTATATATTTTGTTTATTTAAAAACATAATAATTCAAATTAAAATATACTTTCCTATTTACTACGCGAACTCTTGAAATTATAATAAATTATATGTAAGTTAAACTTATATATTTAATTATTTATCTTTATATATATATATATATATAGAGAGAGAGAGAGAGAGAGAGAGAGAGAGAGAGAGAGAGAGAGAGAGTTTTGAATCCTTGCAATGTCTTTGGTCAAAAAGTATATATAACTGAATAATAAATGGTTGCCTCCAAAGTCCAAACAAAACCCTTCACAAAATTAGTGTTATAAATATCCACGTTATCATTGTTATTTATTGATTTTTCACAATATTGCTTTAAACTATTTCATGATATTCGCAAGTTAAAAAATAAATAATTAAAACTTATAAATTTATACTAAGTTATAATTTAAAATAAATAATGGAATTAGTTGGTAACTGTTTAGGCTAAGAACATGACAAAGATAGAATGAGGAAACGTGAGTCAACTCAAGAGTTTTGTATTGTTTGGTTTTTAAATGAGATATAATAAATTTTCTCTTAGCTCCAAAGAAAATTATAAATTTCATTGACATTTTTAAACTTTGAGTAAATTTTATATAATATTTTTTAAAAAAATTTATATTTAACACACCTCTAATTTATTTTATTTTTTATTATATAATTTATTTTCTAATAAAGCTAATTTTTTTACATAATTTGTATTTGTACTAAAGAAATTATTTAGTTATTTTTATTACCATATTAAAAATAGAAATATAATTTCATATTAAACTTAAAATTAATTTAACTCTTTTTATTATCATACTAAAATACAAAAAAAATTATTTATGAAATTACTAAAAAGATTAAATATAATTTTTAAAATAAAAATATCAAATATAATTTAGCTAAATTTTTAAAACCACTTAGATAATTTACTCAATATTAATATTGAATCAAATTTAAATCGCTATAGATTTCTTAGAAATTTCTCAGTGGGTCGAACAGAGAGGACCGTAAAGGGAACTCTTTTTCGCCGCACCTTCGCGTCTCTCTCTCTCTCTCTCTCCTTGTTCCTTGCCCTTTTTTCTGAGGTGCGAAGCTTGAACCAATCACTGCTCAATTTTCTTTTATTTTTCATTTGACTTTAATTAACCCATTATTGTTACTTTACCAGCAAGCTTTCATTTTTATTTATTTATTTTCAAACAGAGAAAAAAATCATTTCCTCCGTGGAAAAATCAAACCGTGGTAAAACGCCAGAATCGTTTGAGCTTTTTGCAAGTACGGGGACCGAGAATGAATTTTGCCTATTGTGGTGTGTATACGTGACGCAGGTGATGACAGCTTTTCAGCTTTTGCTTCCAATGATTTGTTGGGTTTTGCTTTCGGCGACAATAGAGGCTGCTTCTATTTTCAGCGTGAGGTGTCTGAGCATCTGAGTGGAACAAAGGTAAGCGCGTGCGCTTTGATTTCTAGAAGGATTTGTCCAACTTAATCGCGAAACTTCTGGAGGGTATGTAGAATTTCGCACTTATTGGCTATGTGTAATGAGTTATAGCTTGGCTGATTCTGGTGAGGAAGGGAAATGCTATTGGCGGTTTTTGTCTTGGTCAAATTTGAGAAAGGAGTAATGGGCTTTTTCCCTTGATCTGGAATGGTGGCCCAGCATATGGGTGGGGATTGAGGATTGACATTTTTCCTTGGCAATTTAGGAATTTAAGTGGGGATTAATTGACACTTGGGTTTTAATTTTCCGAGCCTAGGACTTGTCACTACTGGGGTTTGAGTTTGCCCAATGGATGAAGCTCAGGGTAGTTCTAGTTCCTTGCCTCCTTTCTTAGCGAAGACTTATGAGATGGTGGAGGATCGTTCCTCGGATTCGGTAGTTTCTTGGAGTAGCACTAACAGAAGTTTTGTAGTATGGGATCCAACAGAATTTGCAAGGGATTTGCTGCCGAGATTCTTCAAGCATAATAACTTCTCGAGTTTCATTAGACAGCTGAACACTTATGTAAGCAGATCCAATCTTCTCACGTTCTTGTTGCTACAGCTTGTTTTGCAATTTATTTTCCCTTTCTGCCTCTGATTGCTTAAACTGAGTTATGATCCTTTTTTATTATTATTTTTTAATCAGGGTTTTAGAAAAATGGACCCAGAACGGTGGGAATTTGCGAATGATGATTTTATAAGGGGTCAACCACATCTTTTGAAGAATATTCATAGGCGAAAACCAGTTCATAGTCATTCTGGACAGAACGTCCAAGGACATGAAGCTTCTCCAATATCGGAATCAGAAAGGCAGAGTTTAAAAGATGAAATAGAGAGGCTTAAACACGATAAAGAAGGACTTGTTCTGGATTTACAGAGATATGAACAGGAGTGGCAAAGATGTGAGATACAAATACATTGCTCAAGAAACCGTTTGGAAAAGTTGGAACAGAAGCAACAGAAGATGGTCTCTTCTGTTTCTCGGGCATTGCAGAAACCTGGGATTTCTTTAGATCTCTTGTCACTTTCAGAATCCCTGGATAGAAAGCGGAGGTTGCCAAGAGGTGGGTACTATTGTGATGAAGCTAGCATTCGAGATCCTATGGAGACTTCCCAAATGTTTTCTAGAGAAAACATAGAGAGTATCTCTGTTCTGACATCAAACATGGAGCGATTGGATCAGCTGGAGTCATCTCTGGTACTCTGGGAGAACATTGCACATGATGTTGGTGATCCCTTTGTTCATAGTCCTTCAAACTTAGACTTTGATGAATCTACAAGTTGTCCTGATAGTCCATCTATATCGTGTATGCAACTAGACGTTGAAATTCAGCCTAAGTCATCTGGAATCGACATGAACTCTGAGCCTGCTGCATCTACTGTTCCTGAGCCTATTGCATCAAAAGAACAACCTGTGGGAACAATCACTGTGGCAACTGGTGTTAATGATGTTTTCTGGGAACAGTTCTTGACAGAGAATCCCGGTTCATCAGAGACACAAGAAGCTCAGTTAGAAATGAAGGATTCTGATGCCAGAAAGAATGAAGGAAAACCTAGTGAACGAAATAAATTTTGGTGGAATGTGCGGAATGTAAATAATCTTCCAGAACAGATTGGGCATTAGTCAAGCAGTGAAAACTTAATGGCTGTTGATTATTCCTTCCAGCTTGTGATGCCCCACAAATCCCAAGTAATAATTCTAGGTATGATTTGTTCGCTCTGCAATACAAATATTTCACATACTGAGTTGAATGTTGCATCTTTTATTGATTTCAGTGAACTATACTGTTCACTAGTCTCTGTCTCTGTCTCTCTGAGTTCTACTAGGACTAAGCCCGTATTGAATTGTGATATTGGCATGTTTGTCTTTTACCATCGGAAACAAATTATCTGCAGATACCCTTTGATGCCATCCGCAGCGAGAGTGACTTTTGAATTATACTAAAGATGATGATGTGATGTAATTGTCAAGAATCAAAGCATGGTTTTGCCATTTGTGATCTAGAGTTACAAATGTCTTAGGGAGGGAGGAAGAAGATCCAATTGTGACAGTTGAAAGTGGTCTATGGGGGCATTTCTGCATATAAAATGAATACTAGCTGTAAATAAGATAGTTGAGAAAGAATACATAATGTATATTTACATATAAGAGTAGAAAAAACTGCTGATGTTATGTATTTATTAGTGTGTCTCATTCAGATAACAATATGTTACTGGAAACTAGGATATTGGAAAATACAAGGTATTGTGAGTACTACTTCTATTTCCTCCTTCAATGATTTTCATAGCGTTTTATGTCTTACTTCCAGTACATTAGTAAATCACACAAAAACTGCTTAATACCATGTGGCTCACAACAGATGAGTACAAGGTGCAAGGGAAGAACTTTGAGATATAACATGGTAAAAGTTCAACTGATTAGTTACCAAGCAATCAAGCTCATTGTAGGTGAGGTTGAACTAAATAATGGTTCCTATGGTTATGTAAATTAACATGTTTTCTAGATTATAATTCTTTGTCCTGGGGGTTTAAAACTTATGTGATCTGCTGTAGCCCGTATGATTGTATTAAAGTTTTACCTAGAGCATCTTTTCTATGTAGTGAGGCCTTATCCTTTATTGTCAGGTTTTGAACTGACGAATAGCGAGTTCTATAAATCTCTTGGATATACGAAGAGGTAGAGTAACATGCATGCTGCTTGACATCTGTTTGCCATGCCAGTTAATGAGGGTGTAGGGGGGTAAAGTTATGATAAGATCACATTCCTTACATGGTGAAGGTCCTCAAAACAATTGAATTTGTTTTTGGTCCTTACATAGTTAAACATAAATCCTATCACAAATCACTTGTTATAACAAAAGCCTTATAACTCTAGGATTTTGTGGCATGCAATGTCTGCTAGACCATTAAATAGTACATTGCAGGGCTTTGATACTCAGTTCCATTAGGCTCCAAATCAATCTACCTGAAAACAGGCGCACGCAGTGTATATGTTTGTGAGAGAGAGAGAGAGAGAGATAATGGCTACTTTAAGCTGGTGGAGGGAGCATTGTTAGGTCATGGGTGTATGATACTTGTAATACAGTTATGAAATTTCTTTTTCTCAACTTTTTTGTCGTTAAAAAATCGGGTACATGCTCTGTATAATGATGATGTCTTTTTTCTTTATTCTGTGTTATTAAATGGTCTGATTATTTGTTTACTTAGTTGCATTTGGATAACTTCTTAGCAATGCAGCCATTTTGTTTTTCTGTGCACAAATCAGCCAGTTTTAATAAATTACTCTTAACCTGTTGTTTTATTAGTATATTGTTTTTAAGTTTAATGATTGAGAAGTGAGAACTTGATCAACTAGAAAGACTGTGTAGTTGGATATGCTATATGATGACATGTGGACCTTATTTCTTAATGAAATCAGGCTTGCTAATCTTACTGCTGGCTGCTGCATTAAGTAATTTGATTTTGTTCTAATTGCAGATTAAGTTTGTAAAAAGCTTAAGATATATTATGGTCTGTGTGACCGAAAAAAAAAAAATTCTAGCATCGCAAGCTTGTGAAATCAAGTTCCATATTAACTGAAAGCTTGATTCATGTTGCTATTTTGTGCCTTGTAACCCTTCACTTGATGGAATCTTGACTGGATTGTTTTCCTTATTTTGTTAAAATGCTATATTTGTTATATATATATATATATATATATATATTATTTAAAAGATGTCTGGAGATAGTCTGGTCTTATTTCATTACATGCTTCTTTTGGACCTGTCTTTTCCGAAGTGGGCAATGGAATATGTTTTTTGCTCTTAGATCGACAAGAGCTGTTAATTTGACATTTCTTTTGTTACAGGTTTCAGGATTTTGATTGAATATAGCAACTAGTTTTAAATGGGATATTGCGTCGGAATCTGGTTGGGCTAGTGTGGATAAGAAAACAATCGAGTTGCAAGCTGCAAGTACTTTTGATGCCAGTCGTGTAAAGCAGGTACTCAAAGCTTTCCATCTCTCTTATCTGAGAATTGCACTTGCATTGATATTTGTAGGATAGTCGTAGATTGGAGAAATTTAGCCCATGAGAAGTTCCTTTGCATGCCCACTCTGTGGTAGCTCTTAAAGGAACACTTGGAAAGGTGTTTTGGACGTCAAGGAGGTGAATATATCGAATGGAAACAGGACAACTGACACACAAAGAATATGTAGTGTCCAAGTAAATTTTGAAGTATCGTTTTGGGTCTGATATGGGTGTCAAACATGATATGGCTTCATTCCAAGTGATTGTGTTTTTGAAGTATCAATGCTGTATAAAAGTGAATGAAGACAACAGATTCATAACTTGCAGATATCTCATCTCTGTTAGAAGTTAAATTCATCGAAGCATTGCATTGGATGAAACTATGAAAGTGCTGGATCTGAGCCTAAATGATTGTTAGAATCTAGATGTAATTGAGGCTGGCTCAAATTTTTTATGGAAGGGATTCAGATTTTGCACACACTCAACAGATTTAGTCCTTTGTAAAATAATTCTTAGCATCTAGCTTCTCTTCTCTAATTTAGGTATTATTTATTTACCAGTAAGTAGAATTTGGAATCGTTATTAACCTGTTTCTCACTGTTACTAGAGGACATTTTCTATAGAGCTCGTAAGGCCCCTTGGCCAAATCTCCAAGGCTATATTTTAAAAGGTTCATAATCCATATTTGTAAATCGTCTTAAAGTCTTACCCTTCGGTTTGAATTTTTCTTCATTCACTAAATTTATATTTCATAAACTAAAGTGATTCAAATATACATGTCTTCTATGGTTGATGTCCTTGAACTTGCTGAAGTATCTCAGAAAGTGCTTGCAAGAAAGTTGATTGCAAGTTGGAATCCATATCCGATAGGTGGAATAGCCTTTTGAAAGTTGGTCAGAGTCATGGATCTGACCCAGTCAAAGTCAAATTCAACGTTCAACTTTGGCCAAAGTCAAAGATTGCATTGCCTCATGTTGGGGATCGGTGAATAATGCGTAAGAATTTTAATTTGGAGAGGTTAGAATTTTTTTTTTAATTTTTTAAACTTTAGATATTTTTCAAAATGATAGTTTTCGTCTTCATTTTTTGTTTTGAAAAAAAAAACAATTTGAGATTAAAAAACAAATATAAAATTTGAACAATCTAACCGAAGACAGTGAGAAGAAGTTAGTGAGTTCTCAAACGCTAGTTCAGTGTGTGTACAGTAAACAATCAAAGGATTTTAGCATATTTTTGGATGAGTGTTTGTAAAAAATAAATTACATTTTATAAGAAGGAAAGAATTTATATTTTTATATAAACGTAATTTCGTAAAACATATCTAAATATGTACGAAAAGAAAAGTCACCATAATTCATAAAGCAGGTTGGAGTACATATGCGTTGATCAAACTTGGTCTAGCCAAGTGATGTTTCAATATGTTGAAACCTTGTTTATTTAAAATATGCTTAATATATATTTCAAATTCAGTCCCCTTTGTTTTTATTAGGACAATTTAATTTTCATGCTTACAATGTAGTCCAAAATTTAATGGACCATTGAACACGAGCTTTTCCTTAATTTTTTTTAAATCAAAATGAATTCTTTTATATTTAAAAAATAAATAAATTAGTGAAAAGTAAAAAAAAAAGAAATTTCACTCTTCTCTTATATCAATAATTATATAATTTCTTTTTTAAAAAATAATAAAGTAGAGGAAGTTAAATAACTTCTAACACTCTTTTTATTTTAAAAACTATATAAATTTTTGGTTTAACTATCAATTTGACCTCTTAATTTATTATTAATTTCAATTTAATCTTTTAATTTTTAGCTGTATCATATTCGTCTCTTAACTTTATTTTATAGTTCAAAATCGCCATCAATTTTCTTTTGAATGTTTCAAAGTGATCCTTTCACATTTTTTAGTATTCCAAAGTAATTCTTTAAGAATATAACCAAAAGACAAATATAATACAAAATAAAAATTAAGAGACTAAATTTAAATAAAAGAAAATTGAGAAATCAAATTGCAACAAATAAATAAGTTAATGACTAAAATGATAGTTAAGTTTTTTTTCTTTTAATTATTACTTTATCTATATTAATATATGATTTTTTTGGAAGCAAATACTAGAAAACACTAAAGTTACATATATTATATCACTTTATTAGTATATGTACCAAATGACTCGTTGTTCATCATTTTCCATCACCCAACTACAAGAAATTGGAACGTAGCAAGTCATTTGCTTTAACAAAAGGATGAGCAAGCAGACATGATTAAGGACAAAAGTTTGATGGCAAAAATCATAATTATATGTTTCGTCAAAATGTTGTGTGTGCTTCTTTTAATACTTTAAAAAGTCACGGCAATTTTTATTCATATATATCGTTACTGTAACCTATTATTATTAGGTTTATATTGTTACTTATATATACCTTTTTATTTTCTTAGTAGTTTCTTGTTTTGGGTCATATTTTCATTTTTTTTAATATCAAAACACAATTCTCATGTCTTTCTTTAATTCTTATTATGAAAATATATTCTTTCAATTTAATTTTTTGTTTGTAATTTTATAGCCGCTAACTTAATGTGTCTTTTACTTCTATTTTTATATGATTTATATGTTTTTTTTAAATTTAACCTTCAACTAATATATGTTATTTTAATAATGTGATATAAGTTCTTTAGGTTTTTAAAATGGAAAGTTCTAGCATATACCCACTATTTTCATTCTACACAATTACGACAAACTTTTAAAAATTACTATCAACCATTCTATTAATCAATTCTGCTTTTTAGAAGGGTCTTTTATAGAATTTTTACCTTTTTTTTTTTGAAAGCTCATACAACACAACAATTTGTGAAAAGCCGTGGCATTTCTAAACAGAACCTAGTTAATTTCTAGAATATCTTCCAAGAAATTCAGGTTGGTATTAATCACTCTAACTATGGTTAAAGGATGGGCTAGCAGACTAATCTCTTGTATTCCCTCACAAAGTTTTAGGATTAGTATTAAAAAAAAATTTCAATTTTTTTAAAATTTTTTAAAATAATTTTAAAATTTAAAATATTTTAATATAAATATTTTTAATTTAATACCTGAATTGTAATGTTTCTTTATAATGGCTCGAAGGTACCACTATTCTCTATCATTTGGCATTTAGATTCGAGAGCCTAACACTGCAATAAAAGTACACGTTATAAGCCTTGTGATTTCAATTTGGCTAAGTGTGCATAGGCGAGTTGGTAAGAAGTGTATTATCTAAGATTAATGATTATATCAATAATAAGTACCAGCCTTTGCTTTATCAACCATTATTTCGTACTCTAATTAATTCACTCTTGAAGCGTATAAAAGCTCTCTCTCATGTAATAACAGTTTTCGTTCACTTAAAGTTTTAATATCCTCACCAAAACAAAGGGAAACTTGTCACTCAGTAACAACACTCATTTAGAGCATGTTTGGTTTCGCATTTAAAGGATTAAAAAGGTTGAAAAGTTTGTTTGTATATCAAAATATGAGTTTACAAAGTTATGAGCACTTTTGGCTTCGCTTTGTAATTCTCTCCCAAATCACATTTGGTCCTCCAAACCTCCGTTTTGATGAAGTAAAATAATAATAATAAATCTGCTTTGCATTAAACCAAAATTTCTCTTGATGTGAATCAAGTTTGTAAAAGTATTCCAATCCAAACACACACTTATATTCTGCACATTTTGCTGAACCGGCTTTTCTACAGTAAGCATCAATGCAGGGCCGTGGGAATACGGAGAATTTTCAGATTCAAAATTAGAACAAGTCTATATATAATGAGCCATTTTCACCTGGTTTTGGAAAAGAAAAAAGTTATTTAATTTTTTAAAAGTACTTTTGAAAATTTTTATGTGTGTCTGACCAAGACATAAAATTGCTTTTAATTAACAGGCTGATAGCAATATTATGTATATATATTACTTAGGAAAGGAAACAATAAATTAGAGTTTCTTTTTTAAAAACAAAAGTTAAAAAAAACTATTTCTTAATAAAAATAATATCACTCAAAATTAAAATTTATAAATTTATTCAACATTGTTTTCTATACTATATATTTATTTTGATTAAATTGTTTTATATATCTATTGTGATTTTATATTTTATATTATAATGAAATAAAAATTTAAAATTTTAATTAAATTAACCATAATATATGTTTAAAATTATTTATTTATTCAAACGATATGAATTACAAAATTATTTTTGATACGTTCTTTTTAGTAATTTGACAATAAATTATAATTTTTTTTGGGTGAAAAAGCCGTCAAATACACTAATATTGATAAAAGTACTTATCATATGATTTTGTTAAAAACTAGTAATCCCACTATATATTAAAGTTACTTGTATATCCTTAATTTATTCAATTATATTTGTTAATATTTATTTTTTATATTTATAATATATTTGTTAAACTTTAATATATGTTTTGAATTTTTAAAATTTTTACCTGATTTTAATAAATTTTTTCATACATTCCCAAAGTTCTTGCAAAAATAACAAAAATATAAAGAATTATATCTAATTTTAAGCTATAATTAATTTATATTTCAAAAAAATCTTTATGAAATTTTTTGGGGGTACATTAGAGGGTTTGAACTTTTAATAGTTGACACTATTCATATATCTACCCTAGACTATCCTAAGTGACTTTGATGAAAAGATTTTAAATTTTTTAATTATATATTGATGAGTGCAAAATAATTTTAACATTAATATTAAATTGTATGAACATAAAGTTTTTAATAGAATCTTTTAACCTTACCATAAATTTTGTAGTAAATTTTTCTAAAATTCTATATGGTAAGATTCGCTTTTTATTTATCATAATAGTTGTATAGGTTTTTATTATTATTAATAGCAATTCCTAATGTTTCATTCTATTCCATATTTACATTTTGGCAGATTACTCTTCTTTATTAGGAGATATTTAAATTAAACAGCTCTCATATATTTTTTAAAATTATATTCTCCTTCTTTGATATTAAAAGAAGCATTGCACTTACTTCCTTAGCAATAAAAAATAAACTACAATTACACTTTTCTTTTACCAAAATATTATTATATCCATTAATTGTATAACAAACATTACATATGTATTTGATTTATATAAAATAGTTGTTTTTCTAAATTTAGCAAATTTTAAACTTAGTCAATAAAAAAATTAAGAATTATTCAAAGCCAATATGTTCACAAAATAATTAATTAATATTTAACTTCAACAATGAATATGTGAAGACAATAATTAGTTAAAATATAATAAATAATTAATATTTAACTTCAACAATAAATATGTGCATGGTCATTTATTTAATAAAATTTTAGAATAATTTAAATTATGGATTTAAACACAAAATTAATAATTTTGAAATAAAAATATATGATATTTTTAATAAAATAAATCAATATTATTATTAAAGAAAATTTGATTTTTTTCAATTTTAAAAAAATCTGTATATATTTTTATAATAAAAAATTATATAATTGGGATATCTAATATGCCCTTACATATTTGCTTTGCCAACCAATAGAAAGCACATCTGTAGTAGCATGGTTTTGCTCATGTGACCCACTTAATATATAGCTCTTTTGTGCATGACAATGTTGATGCTATCTCACAGAGTGGCATGCCTGTGTCTATATCAGTGACTTCTCCCATATTCACCATTGTTCTTCTTCCTTTGTGCTTGTTCCGACAGAAACATCATTCCATGCCCTATTGGGGCATTTAGCATTTGCAGTTACTTTTCGTTAGGGTTCTAATCATTGCATCTTCGAGTGCATGTTTGAGAGAGAAATGAGGGCAAACAAGTATGTTAATATGATCTTATTTTAAAGTTCAATGAGATTTGGCTTAACGTTTGTTATTACAATTGCAGATTATTTGACCTGTTTGCATAATATGCACGCTGTATGCTCGATTAAATGCCCAAAAGCAATGCCCTTTTTTTTTGGATAGCTAGTCAAGGGCAAGGCTAAGGGTTAGGATTCACAAAAGCACTGATATAGAGAACGGTTTTCTGCAACAAATATTTACATAGGTACGGGACACAACACAACATGATAAAATATGCAATGTTTTAAGTAAAATTTGAATTTAGATGCAAGTGCTGAACATGCATCAGATATGGCTCCGCATCTGAAGTATCGGAGCTTTATAACTTCCAAAAGATATTGAACTGTGGATCTAGCTGGGTCCTCTTCTGGGAGCTAGTGCTTTTTGTGTTCAGTCACCAATATGTCTCTTGTAGAAGCTCAACGACATCAAGCTGGTGCTGTTTAAGTTCGGTCACCAATATGTAAATGCATCTATGGAAAGGTAGGTGTCAAAGGGGTAAAAGGGGTAACGCAAAATAAGTTGCTTGATATCAAGCCTGCTTGCAGCATGATTAAAGTTGATGGCACATATTTATGAATCCCTGGAAGGTAAGCAAACTTCTTGCTTCTGCTTTATAATAGCTGACTTTTAGAAGTGCTTAGGTCTTCCACTTGTGATTGTTTATTAACTTATTTGGCATTGTGTAGCTGTGGCATAAATGCGAGACTTGAAAGCAGTTAGGTGATGGGTATAGCATCCTGAAGGGCATACGTTAGACTATAGGTATAGACATAGTTATCAAATTGTGTATTGGTCCTATTGGAGCACCCATCAATTCCCTATTTACACCAATTTGTAGCTTATAATACGGCTTTTACGTAGTACTTGTTTGGTGCCATTTATTGATCCCATCAATATAATTTCCGGATAAAGTTACGTAACCCCTTAAATTCAACATGTCATATGATACTAGCAACTATGTTAGAGGAACTCTAACCTAATAAACAGTTAAAATAATTTACAAAATGCTTGATAACTTAGCTATTTGAGTTGAAGTTCACAAATGATGTTCAAAATATCAGAATACAGAGGCTTTGATGATGTCAAAATATCAAAAATATCAGAAGAGGGCAAATCAAGTTTATTCAAGCAGATAGAGCGGAGTCAGATTTAACATTCTCCCATAGGCAGGCACAAATTTAACTACGACCATATTGGTGTGGATTTAGCAATGTATCAATCTTCATGTATTATTAATATAACTGTTTTTTAATGATTTGAATTCCTTACTTCCCAAAAAATTTCAGTTTCACCGGTACTTTTGAGTTATTTTTCTCTCCAGTAGCTAACCTCAAAGCTAATGCTGAAAATATTGCTACAAGTATCCCAACTTCAAGTATATATGCATACATGCAGAAGGAACTCTACACACACACACACACATATATATATGACGGAGCAGATGTTCGAACCTAAAACTTCTTGCTAACTACTCAAATCCCTCACTACTAGACCACACTTCGGCTTTGCAAGGAATTCTTGTTAGTAGTTGCTTAGAGCATGAACTTAAATGAAATCTCAAAGCAACTTGTCTTGAATTTCATGCAAAAGATTTGAAGGAAAGAATGAATTTTAAGTAAAAGCAAAACATTACCAGAACAACAAAAATTTGTAGGATAACTATTTGAATTTTCTGCTCAAGTTTGCTATCAATCAGATAGAAGTTGTTTGTCATAGCAGCATTGCTTGTCTAAGTTCCCATCCTATCTAGGTTTATGTCGAACCATACCTGCCGGAATACTTTGATGATGAGATCATGGTATTCATCAGAATTCAAAGTCAGATAACATGCTAAAAGCTCTTCCATTTCTTCTGGCTGGCTGATCTGTTTCTCTCTAATCATCTCAACCATTGAATCTCTGAAGTCTTGCTGTGGGTCCAATGAACACTTTACCACAGCAAAGCTATCCAAGCCTTGTGTTTCCTCCCTGATTTTCTCCTTTGCTTTCTTCATCTTTAGTTTGGCTTTTCTCATGTCTTCTATAGCCTTTATTTTACAGATTTCAACCTTGGAGGCCATCCTTGGAGAAAATACTCTGACCTTGGAGCTGTGCTTTGGTTTCCTCCCTTGGATTTCTCTGCTTAGATGAAGTGATTTACTCTTCTTTTCAGTCTTTGCCTTCAACTCCTCAGTTTGATGTGAGTTCTGCCTCTCATGTTTCTGAAAGCTCTGAGTAGTAAATGCATGATCTTCTCTCATTCGTGTATGGCTAGACTTCCTAAAATCTTCTGAATGGGCAAAGGATTGTCTTCTTGGTGTCCAAATTGTTCTAGGTGATTCAAATTGCACCCCATCTTTCTCTACTGATATAGTTGATGTATCCTCTGCATCTATTTTTAATTTTAAGGCTTGCTCTTGCCAAACTCTTTGAGCTTTCCTCTCAAATCTCCTCCTCAAGTTTTCAAATTCCTTTTCTCGATGATGCTCATTTATCGCCGGTGAAATCCTCGTATCATTTGGCAATTTTCTTTCATCATCTAATTCTTTTTCGTTCTCCCTGAACTTGGAAGTCCTTTCTCTTCTCTCCTGTTTCTTAGCATTCCATCTACCACCTTTATCCAAATTGTGCATTTCTGATTTCACAGTATCTTTACTTTTCTTGTCCTTATGACTCTCTTCGCCAAAAGAAAGTCTCCAAAACGCGTCATCATCCCCGCCATAAAACCTACCACCATTCCCACAACTATACTGCGGCGAAGTAACCGATGGAGAATTCTGTACGCCCTTTTGCTTCAATTTTACAGGGGCTGGCTCTGTACTGATTCTCATCTTCTTGAACTTGGACAGCCATGAAAAGGGAGATATATGAGAGATAAGAGATGGTTTAGATGAAGAAGCTGAAGAGGATTTTCTTCTACCCCACATCATCATTTGCTGTTATTAGTAAGATGATTCTCTTGCGTTTTTGGATTGGAAGTTGTTGATTTGGTTTGGGCTTTTACTAGTTTGAAATGGAGAGAACTAAAGTGGTGGAAGATGGTGGTATAAGAATAAGAGGGACTTCTGTTGGTTTAGGCTGTTAAATAGGAACGCGGGTTTCTTCCTTGTTTTTTCTGCTAATTTTTCAAAAGGGACACCCGCCCCAATTCCTGTGACCCCTTACCCACTTTTGCTACTTTCTAGTTTGTCCTGGAAAAAAAATTGTGCCAGCATTGGGGACCTGTTTTCTAGGCCCACAAAGTCATAGTGGGACCCGTTTTAAGGTCCACAAAGTAATACTACTCCCAATTTTGAATCTTCTTTTTGAGTAAATTAGTTATTTACTCTGTAAAAGATTTTTTTTAAAATTTAGTTTCTAAAAATGAAGTCTCTTAATTTATTGTCCAAAAAATATTCTCTTCTTAATTTTATTTTTTAAATATTATACTTCTCAATTTAACCTCCAAAACATTATTCTCCAATCCAAAGATCCCTCCATTAGGTAAAAATAGGATCCCATGTGATTGTCCACATGTCTTTAACCTCCAAAATGATGTTGTTTTGCATGAGGGTCAGATTTCAATGCATTGAAAAGCCCACAAATATTTTCCAAAATGACTATTTTGATTGGATTGTATTGCACTATTTTTAGGGGGAAGGGTGGTGAAAAGTTGGATCTTGTACATAATGATAAACAATTACTTGCCACAAATTATACAAGATGCTACTCATCGTATAAAATCCTTTTTTTAAAATATTTTTTCCCCAAGGGGGGGAGGGGGCGACTGCCTGTATTTCTCAATATATGGGTCCATTCTTATATGACTGCCTCTATTTTCCAATATATGAGTCCATTCCTAAATATATGTGTGCGTAAAGCTCAAATATTACAAACAGTATCTATTAACTTCGGCAACTGGAATATCTATATACCAAAAGTCATCTTAAGTTATGTTTGGATTAAAAAAAGACAGAAGAAAAGGGAAAGGAATGTTTAATTTAAACATTTTTCTTACTTTAAATTTAACATACTTTTCATTCTCTTCTTTTCTTAACTGTCTTTGATCTAGACAAATTCTTTGTTTCAACATGTATGATTTGTTAATAACCGAACAAAAGAGATAGATTAATTGAGATACATGTTAGCCTGGACCGAATACTTCAAAAAAGAATAGCAATTACAACGGGCTATTGGTATTACTTAGTTAAACTTAGGTTATAAGTAAGGGAGATAAAGAGTAAAGGACATCTTGGATTAGTTCAAGAATCAAGAAGACTTACAAGAGGTTGTCTGTTACCTTGAAATAATCATCATAACTAGACCTGTAGCCCACTATGGGTCATTTTCATAAACGGCTGCTTAAGACATGGGCATGAGTTGGAAGGTTGTCTTTAATGGAGGTTAGCTTGCAAGATTATGTAGTAGGAGCATGCCTATGGTGGTAGTTCATTTAAATTTTAGCAGGAAACCATGTGGAAGGGTTTCATAATTCATAAAAGAGACAAAGGAGTTATCAAGAATTTCTTTTTTGTATTTAGTGATGGATGAAGGTGAGTTTTCCTTCTTCTCATATGCTGTCAGCAAAATCTTTGTTTCTCTTTCTTCTTTTCCTTTTTCTGGCTTTATTACTTTCCACAATGTCTCAACCTTTCAGTTGAATCGTCAATGGCCAGTACGGTGTGGGCTATTGCTAGGTTTTTGGTATTACACAGGACTGGGTAGGGTTGGGATGGTCTTGATTTGGTCCCGCCTGTCAACATGTATACTCTGAATCATTCTTGGTTAGAGTTAGACCATCAAAAAAGCCTTAACTTTTCTTTCCTAGGTTAAATGTATGAGTAAGAAAATTTCAAAAGATAAATGGATTTTCTTTTAAGAAAATTCATGGGTTTTTTTTTGTGAAAAAATAATTTGTTTTTTAAAAAATAATTTTTCCATAAAATTTCTATTATTTATTTTATTAGGAAATAATTCCATGAAGAAGGCAATAGGAACAACGCAGTTGTTGGTGACGCAAAGAGAGTAATGGCGGCAAATTAGGTCTTAGAAGTGATGGCAATTGTTGACAGGTTAGATCAAGAGATAGTTATTGAACTTTTTCTTTCTTAAAAAGTAGATTCAAATTTAACCACGCCTCAGCTTTTGAAACTTCCTTTGGGCTCAAGTTTAAATTGAATAGAAAAGTTCAAGTCCAAGTTTGGGCTCAACCAATAGGTGTTTCAAAAATTTTTTTGGGTCTGTACAGATATGTTTATATCTGCACTCAAACTCATTTGAACATTTTAAGTTTCAAATTTTAGATTTGAGCTTACTCGGCCCCTTGTTTTTTTTTTTCTTTTTTTTGGGCGAAACCTTCGAATTATGTCCACTACAGTTGCAAAATTCTTGGTTGGTTTAAAATAGAAAAGTTGATGTTGAGCTCAAGCTCATTTTACTTCTAAATTTCTTATTTGTGGTCACATAAAAATATTCAAATCCAAACTTAGATTTAGGTCGAGTCTTGACTTGACTTAATTAATTGTACATTTTGATGGTCAAGTTGGCTTATTATGAATAACAATGGTAGTAATAGGTGGATGGCAATAAGTTAAATCAAAAATGAAAATGGTTCCCCTTTTTTTGGGGAAAAGAAAGTATTTTAAAAAAAGATTCTTTTAAAAAATATATGATTTTTTTGTCACAAAATTTTACAAAACAAAACCACTATTACGGAGAGATAGATAAAATTTGATCATCAAAAAACTTGTTTAACTTAAAAAATGAATATATGTTTAAAAAATAAAAATAAAAATAGACTTTTTTTTTTAAAAAAAGTCCAATTTAAAAATGAGTCAAGTTGGAGTACATCTTGAATATATTTTTTTAATTACTCTTAATCTTACACTAAAATTGAATTGATACACTTTTACTCTTATTTTATCCTAAGAAGTTTGTCCCACTCCTTCTATTTTAACCCTCTTTTATTGTCACTTTGCTGCCATTCACACCTTACTAGTCACCATCGTCGATGGTGCTGAGCAGCAAGTAGCTACCAGCCACTAATGACAGAGATTGTCCTTATCATTGTCGAAAGGAGGATTGTTCCCATACATAGATTCCCAAATACTTCATTCATCTTCAACCCTAGATTCTAGTTGCTTCATGTAGCTTCTATTTCATCTTCATTTAGGTCCAAACCCTTACTTGGTTCGTCTCCAATGTAATATCTTTTAAAAGCTTCCTCAATTGATCTTTTTAAGATGTAGAATTTATGTTTAAAATTTTCCATTGTTTAAAAGTAGTAGTTCAAAAATAGTTATTGATAGGGCTTCAATCCATTTGCTGATTCTACACAAAAGTTTTGAAAAATGAGAGGCTAATTATAGATTTGCTTTCAGCTAGGATAACTTGGTCTATGAAGCTTTCATTTTTATGATGGTTTCAAAGATTTATCCCTTCCCACCTTTCTTTAGGCTTGTAAATAAGTTATGTATGTGTATCTCTACTTCAATAATTCTATAAAAACTCGAATATATATATACATATATATTTATATATGTATATATGAAAATTAAATTGGTAGGAGTAACTAAATATGAGGCTTAAGCTTGGTGGTAGCTAAGGAAATTTTCATCTCTCTTGTCTCGGGTTCAGGCCTCAACTAGATAGTAGCTTATTTTTTTTACATCTTTTTAGCTTATTTTCTATCTTATTTTCTATTTTATTAAAAAAACTTCCCTTCTATAACTAGGAAGTTGGTTTTTTAGTCTTTCTCCTTCTCATCTTTTGATACACGCTTCACCCATTAGGACCTATGTTTCTCTTAGACAGTAGACACAGGGCAAGTACTATCAAATTGTCTTTCCTTCAACTCCAACCTTCTTACAACTTTACTCCATTTTTCCTTTTGGTCCTGCTACAATTGTGCTCTGCTACTGCTTCTTGGCAGCACATTTCATGTAGATTTGCTTCCCTCTCGGTCTATAATTCTAGCTTCTTGGTTGCTAAGCAGAATAGGTGATTGTGTGGTACTACAACTTCTTTAAAGCCTTGGGGAGCCATTGTCATCACTGGGAGCATTGGTTTAGCCACAAGTTTGCTCCCTTCTATATGATCTTTCTTCAAATTTCCCTTTCTATTAGCTGCTATCACTCTCATTTCCAATCACTTTGCTAGTAGGGATTTTTTTTTCTTGGTTTTTTTTTATTTGGTGAATGGTTGATTGGTTTTAGCTTCTGATTATTGGGTTGCAATTGGAGGTCAAATAAACTTTTTCATTCATCCAGTAGGGTTCTTTTATTTAAGGTTAATCTTCTCCCTATTTCCTTGCTTTTTATTTGCATTTTGCTAATATGTTTTTGGTCTAATAAATTTAGCAACTTAAAACTTGTTTCCTTTGAAAACCTAAACCTATATTTTAGCCTCTTAACTATTTGGCATCTTGGTCCTTGAAGGGGTTTACTTGGAAGGTGATAATAGTGATTTGGCTACTTGAGGTTGGGTTTTATCTTTGAAGAGCTGACTATGGGTTGCATTGAATTCCTTTTAGTAGTGTTTTGGCAATTTTAAGCTTAAATTTTAATTGCGTGGTAAGTTAGCTTTTGTAAATTTAGATTTAACCGTGAAATTGAATGACCCATTGAACCTATATATCTTATTAAAGAACTAGTATGAATTAATATAAGATTAATATAAGGAGTGAATTAACTAATCGTTAAGGAAAAAGAAACTAATGTACTAATTTTTAAGGAAGTTAGTAGAAGATTTACAAATAAGCTACACTTTCTAATTTGTCCTCCAACGCTGGGAACACTTAGTGCTAATTATTATTATTACTATGGTTTTGAGTAGCTTTGAGCTCTCCTTTTTCATTGTTACTTCAAGCAATTCCATAATCTTATAAGTAATTATTATTATTGAGATTTTTGGATTATAGGTCAAGTAGTTTAATGCAAGTAAATTTCTATTATAAATAAAGAGAATCCAATGATTTCAAGTTGGGAATTCTAAGGAGTTCATTAGTTTCTGAGAAGATTTTAATTTCCCTACAAAGTTTTATATTTGATAACTAATCAAAAAAATAAGCATTACGGGAAAGAAGGGTAAATTTGGTTATGAGGCGACTTATGCAGTGACTTAAGATCACCCAAGTACTAAGAGTTGAGAACTAGTGCTAGAGGGTATTCCAGAAGAATTAATCACAATAAAGGAATTAGCAAACGATTTAATATGAAACTTTTCTATGTTATCTTGAAAGGTGAATAAATAATATCGACTATATGTCCATATATATACATGATGCAACTCCATTTTAAGGCTTGTGATTAAACATTTTTTATTTAATTGTATTTATTTTACTAAATGTGTTTTGGATTATATAATTATCTGAATGCTTATTTAAGTATTTTCAAACTTTAACATACATTGATGTTGAAAAGCATTTTTGTTTAACTATGGGAATTTTCATTCAACTTTCCTAATTACTCTATAAACTAGGATATTTAATGATACACACTGTTTACGTGTTTTGATTATAAGCATGCATAATTAAGAATTATAATTAATTTTGCGTGCATATTGGATGATTCTTTTGGAAGCTATCTATTTTGGGACCTTATAGCTAATTGCAGTATTAGTTAATCACCGTACATTATGATTTATACCCCAACTAGTAGGGGTATTGCTAGCTCCATGTGGTTGGCCACTATACATGGATTTATTTTGATTTTTGTTAGCAGATTGCTCAGTGTCTGTGTTATTTACCCTTGCGAGCTATTTGCTCTATGTTTAATCTATTTGGTACCAACTAGATGTTCTTATTGTATTTGATGAATGATTTTATTGAAACGATTCATTAATCATTGTATTAAATATTTCAATTGTTGAATTCCTGTTTTGAATAGAATTTTAATGTGAAATTGTTCTTATTTCTTATAATTAGCGTTATTTACTCACTGAGCGTTGAACTCATTCCTTTGGTTTTTAATACTTTTTTCAAATAGTAGAATTGAACTTGATTCTTCTTCAACAGCTTAGGATCAATGATTCTCCTTAACTCTTGGTGAGTTCTGCATTTATTCATGCAAGCATATTTTGATGATCAAAATGAAATTAATTTTGTTGTAATATGTACATAGTTTTATTGAATCATAGGCAGGATCCCCCACCCCTAGTAAATGATGTATAGTGGGTTATGATGAGAGTAAAACTCTCTTTTAATGTAATTATTTTGTTGGACTAATTGTAGAAATTTCAAAGGAGACTACCAAAATTTCTACAAAAAACATATATATGTATTTAATTTTGTTTAATACAAGTATGACTTATAGTTGGTCTAATTAGTTATATTACCTGATATTGAATTATGGGGATCTCTTATAAACTTTGGTTAGGATTCTAATTTTAGTTAGACATATAAAGAAGAAATTATTTGTCTTTCGTATTGGCCATACTCTTGGTTTTAGGGTATGACAAATTTAGTTTAGCATTGCTTTCTTTTGACCTTTTCAATGGCTACACCTTGCTCTTTTCTCTAGACTTCAATTTGGTCAGTTGAACTTTTATTTTTGTTCATAACACAAGTAGCTTTCCTTGACTTTCTAAATGCAATGTTTGCTCAAGTATAAGTGGTATAAATTTTAATTTTATATTCTATTGAGTAGCTTGGCCTAGTTTTGCATGGGCCAATTTGGGCTTGAAATTCATGAACAATTGCAGGCTTGCCCTTAATCTAGGCCTACTTTTTTAATCATCTTTTTATGGTATGAGCATAGCCCATTTTTACACAAATTCAACTTATGATTAGGTATAAGATAGATGATTCTAGCACTTTGTGACAATTGGGATTTAATTTCTCTCTCTCTCTCTCTCTCTCTCTCTCTCTCTCTCTCTCTCTCTCTCTCTCTCTCTCTCTCTCTCTCTCTTTTCTTTAATTTGCTCATTAAATGACTAATTTTTATAACACAATAATCACTTTTCATTATTTTAATTACTTTTATGAAAATTCACTATTTCAGCATAAATTAATTTATAATAGAATATTCATACTAAATTCTTTTTAATGAAGTAACTAATTTAATATTCATAAATTTTATTGACATTTAAATTTATAATGAAATAATCATTCTTTAAATTATAATAACAATATTCTATAATATGAAGCCTTTATTTAAAGTCAAGCTTTTAAAATTTAAAAGTTGAGCTCCGCAAATGGCATAAGTACATGACAAAAGATTAGACATTAAACTATTGTTTTTCAAATAATTAAAAGTGTAGATTGATAAAAGTGAAAGTAAAGATGTGAGATTATTTTAATAAATAAGCTTGATGATATGTTATAATTAAGATTAGAGGATCATTTTTTTCAATAAACTAAAAAAAATGTAAGAATTCCTAGATATTTAAACAAAATTTAAATTATTTCAAAATTATAGTTTATACTCATCTCTAAGTAGGATTTAGGGGGAAAAATAATTTACTATCATTTAACTCGAATTTTTATCATTCACCTCATGCCTACCTTCTCATAATTTATTGAGATAACCTCCTCATCTTTATTATTATTTCTTTTAATATGAAACATTTTAAGCTTTCATTAACTGGGCAAATTATGGGGTATACACCAAAATTTGCATTGTTAAGCACCTAACAACAGATCAAGTTTCAACTACCAATAAACTTTTAGGCATGAGTAGTTTAAGACTCAGCCTAAACCTACTTTGATTTAAACGTATCATTTAAGATAAAATAATAACTCAAGTAATGAGTAGTTTATATATATATATATATATAATATTAAATTTAGTTTAAACAAGTTATAAAATCGTGTAATAATGTTAAAATTTTTGTACGTTAAATATATCATAATTTATTAATTTTTGAAATTAATTTTTAATTTTCTATTCATTAAATAGTAGTAATATTTTTAAGAATAAAGTCATATTAAAAAATGTATTAATTTGACCTAAATGTTAAGTGGATAAATACAACTTTACTTGCCAGCCATAATATGTGTAGGAATGTTTATTGGGTTGGGCCAACCCACACACAATTTTGTACGTTGAGTTTTGTTGGCTTCACGAGTCAGATTTGGTTGGCATGTCTTCGATCGGCTTGCGGGGTTGAAGGAATTTCAACACAACTCAACCAAGCACCTTTTTTAGGTCTAAATTATATATATAGGGTTTTTTTGAATTTTGTTAAAATTATATAAATATTTTTTATTTTTTTAAAAAAATATATTATTTTTTAAAATAAAAAATTATTTTATATTTTAGGTTAATTTTAAAATTTTTAATTAAAATATCCTCTATTTAATTTTTTTTAATAGAGAGTATTTTAATCAACATATTTAAAAATAGACTAAAAATTTATAATAACTTTTTATCTCAATGGATTTTTTATATGTTTTAAAAATACAGAGATGTCTATATAATTTTAACGAAATTTAAGAGAAATATATGTAATTTACTTTTTTTGCTTTTACATGATTAACAAAAAGAAATGATTAAAAAAATTTAAATGAAATTAAGAGGAACTAAACTTTTTATACAGTTTTTAATATTATTAAGTTCTTGAACTAAAACATATGAAATATATAGCTATTTAATAATAATAATAATATGACATGTATATAATTTAATTGGAGAAATATCTAAGAATAACTTTGGGAATACATAGAGACTCCAGGTAATTAAGTAGTCGTAAACTTGTAATGGAATCCATTTTGTGAATAATGAGGTCATTAAATTGATTCCTTCATGTAAGGAAAGAAAATAAAAAAAGAACACTTTATTCCTGGAAGACTCACTCACTTTAGCAGTGGACCCTTGCCTATGTCATAGTTATTAGCTTTTGGCTTTTTGGGAAGCTATTTAATTTCGTTTTCACCCTCTCTTGCACAAGAATTCCTTTTTCTGCTCTCCCAATCAATGTTCTTCTTTCCTACTCTGACGTGATCCAACGCAATTCTCACTAACTTGGACTGAAAGGGAAGCCCTTCCTCTCTTCGTTGCCATTGATCTTGTAAGAAAGAACATCTATCTATGCACTTTGAAACTGCAAGATAAAGGGTATTGCAATAAGTAGGGACAGATATGACAAAGATACAAACATTATGACACAAAAAGTTATAAAGAGATCTACTATTATTTGAAATATCACGCATCCTGTCTGTTATTCAGCATGTGTCAGACCCTACATTTCTTTTTTTGTCTGTGTTTGTTGCAAGAGGTCTTAATGATATAAATTATGGCTTGCCACCCTATTTGACTACCCTATCGTGACAGTGTTCATCCCATCCTGGCGAGACCAACTTGTCATATGAAATAATCAAAATATTCTAAGGGCGTCGTCAACCTATCATCCTATATGTATATATATGGTTGACTTCCCTTGAGTTTAGATAACGTATTTTTACTCAGTTCTTAATTTCTCATTTACACTTACATTGAGTTTTTATTGACTTGATTGTTAGAGTTCATATCAGAAGCTTATTTTCAATCCATTTTATGTGTAGCTGAAAACTGTTCATTAGGTCTAACTCCCTCTACTAGTTTTGTTTTTCAAGCAAGGTACTATTAATTCCTTTGCAACCCAATTATATGACTAAATATGGCAGACAGGTCCTTTTTCACAGTCACTTAAAGGTATGGTTGAAGTAGACAGGTCCTCCTAACTAGATGGTATTTTTTGCTCTTGCTCCTGCGGGAAAGTTTGCTCATGAAACTCCTCTTCAAGCAAACTTATTTTCGCACGTATTGGTGTGATAATGGATATATAGGTTTAGAGATACCAAAACCCGATTGTGATTGTGACAACTATATAAGTTGCCTTTGGAATTTCCTTGCCTTGAGCATCAAACAACCTGAAATTAGCTTTCCAATAAAAGTGGAATTCGAGCTTTTCAAGATAAGCTCCAAATTAGAGGTTCTATAACAAAGGCACTATTCATTTTTTTTCTTCTTCTTAAATACTTAAGTATATACAAGTGCTTTTTCAGCAATCCAAAATCTAGGTCAAGTTGTTTGAAGCACGCCCGAGAGGAGAAAAAGTGTAGAGGATAAAGAGTAAATTATATAAGGTTTTCAAGAATTTTATTGAAATTACACGGTTTTTTATTTTTAATATATATATATATATTGATAGTTTTCATAGACACTAGTCTAATTTTAAATTTTTTGACACAAATATCTTCAATTAACTTAAATATATATTCTTTTAAACTAAAATAAATAAATATTTTGGTAAAAAAAATTATAATTAGAATAAAATATAAGATAATATTTTGTTTCAAAAGATGTTCATGTATATATTTTTAAAAAAAATTTGCATGATTTTAAAAAAAATTAAAAAGAGATGTATATAATTTACTCAAAGATAAATGAAAAAGAAAAGAAAAAAGTTATAGGCCTAATTGAAAAAAAAAAGATTAATCCATTATCAACTTCACCTAATATTCTGTTCCTTTGATTCGTTTCATTTGATTGATTTTCAACTCCCTATTACAGAATTAAGTATGATGTTAAGGACAAGGACAGTCAATGTCACTAGAAACATCTGCCTGTCGGTTTTTATGTAACTAATAATGCAACCAAAATTTTGTTGGTAAGATCGGTTTAATTAAAAACAAAGATTTTAAATTAATTATAAATAAAAAATAAAATCAATGGAGTATTGGTGATTTTACTTATCATTTTTTAACCTTTTTTACTTATCTGCTTTTGATTGAAAATAAATAGTGGATACAATTAAAATGTCAGTCTCATGTAATATCTTTACATAAGAGGATCTAATCTGACATGTTTATATAAAATTATAAGAATCTTTTTCGAGTTTTGTTAAAATTACACAAGTTTTTTAGTTTTTTTTGGTAAAATTACACATCTTTCTAAAATTTTCTAAACTTATATAAATCTTTTCTGAAAATAGAGGGTGTATTTTCCAAAATAAAAATTATAAAAAATTTGTATAATTCAAATGAAAATTTTAAAAAAAGTTTATATAAATTTTAAAAAGAAAAAAAGAGTCAATACAATTTCGACAAATGTTAAGAGAGATACTAATATTTTACTCTTAATTTTCTTCTCTTTAACCGAATCTCCCCTTAAGAATCTATCGTATCGCTACTTGTATAACGTGTTGCTTGGTCTCCAGATAATTAGTTGCGAAGTAAAAACTTTTGGGCTGCCCAGTACTTCTAAGAAAAGCATAGCTTATCACTTTCTTCATCGGTTGGTAAGTGGGTTTGACAAATTTGAACAAGAACCCTGTACGAGAGGGAATCATGCGACGAGCATAAGCCATGGGTTCAAAATATAACAGTACCAGACAGTAATTCACCTCCACAACATGTTGAGCAAACAAATAGGAAAGTGTCGGCTTCATTCCACGTGAAAAAAACCATACCTGAAAAGCCATAGTCGTCATTCCTTTGAGTTCCATGCTTGTTTAGCTACCAGAACATGTACATGAGGTTTCAATCTAATGGCCAAACAGAGGAACCCCTGTTTTCTTCTTCTTGTTCTTTTGGTTTTGCTATCTTTTTCAATGGCTTTCGTTGATGCTTCTGGAGATGAGTATATATCAGCTGTGGGTGATCCAGGAATGAGAAGAGATGGTCTAAGATTGGCCATAGAGTCATGGAATCAGTGCAATGAAGTCGGGGATGAGGTTCCTCAAATGGGCAGCCCAAGAGTTGCTGATTGCTTTGATATTTATAATGCTTCTCCACAAGCGAAAGGTAAGCTTTCAAATCTTAAATTTCTGCTTTTTATATTCTGCCTTAAGATCAAAATGTCTGAACTCAATACTCATAAAAAAGGAGATACATTGTGTCTAATATGTGATTAATCTTTATATATAGCACAATACTTTAAATTACAATTCAATACTATATATTTTGTCATATTGCGATGTTAATACCTTGTTGTGCCTCATATATATGCTTCTTGACTGCATAATAACCAAAGAAAAATGTAGGCCTATGTCAACAATGCAATTTAAAAAATGAATAGTAAAAATCTTCATTTTGATCTTTCAAAGATGATTTTAATGTAAAATGGCTCCTTCAAATAATTTTTATATCACTTTAGTACTCAAAAGTTCGATGTCATTCCAAAATCAAACTTTCGAGTGACAAAGTATTACAAAAAATCTTTGGAGTCAATTGATATAATTTTTCTAATGTTCTTCTGGTTCCTATAATTCTGTGCCCTCAAAGGCTAACAATAGTTGTTGTTTTAGAGAAGAACAGAGCTCTCTCCAATTTTCCTCTCTACACATTGGTCCACAAGGTTACAGAAGAGGACAACAAGCTAGGTGCTGGAGATTCCTTCAAAGGGCTACGAGAAAATGCCCTTCACAATGTGGATCTCTATGCTGCAGAGAAAGAACTCTATTTGGGATCAAAATGTGAAGTTAAAGAAAGTCCAAATCCATGGCAGTTCTGGATGATCATGCTTAAGAATGGGAATATGGACACTTCTGCAGCCAAGTGTCCTAAAAATGGCTTCAAAGTAGGATCTTTTGGCAATGATGGTAGTTTTCCTTGCTTTGGGATAGGGTGTATGAACCAGCCACTGATTCATCATGATTATACCACATTGGAAGGGCCTAATAAGACTAGGCTTAAGGGAAGGTTTTGTGGGTCATGGGATTTGGATGCTGATCTGAGATTAGGATTATTAGGGCCAAACAAATCTTACTTCTCTGTGACTTGGCAGAAGGAAATTGACAAGGGAAGTTGGGTTTTTCACCATGTCTTGAAGACCTCTATAAAGTATCCATGGCTGATGCTTTACTTGAGATCTGATGCCACAACTGGTTTTTCAGGTGGATACCATTACCCAACAAGGGGAATGTCTAGAATTGTGAGTCATTCTTTCTTTCTCTTTGGTCTCACTCATTCTTTGCTTTTTGAGAAATTCTTTGGTATAATGTCTCTTTGCATAATTAATAATACAAAGAGTCAATAAGAATTTATTAAAATGGGTGTACTAGTGAATTCTATTACTTGTAATACCCACTTTAATAAATTTTTATTAATTTATTATTGTACAGTTAGCTGATACATTATATATATTTAAGAATTTTTTTGACTTGTCATTCTCCTAGACTTGATATTGATAAATTAGCAGAGAGTACACGATATGAAAATTAAGCCAAAAAAGCTTCCTCCAAACATTTTACACCGAAGTTTGCACAAAATATCAGCACATTGTATAAGCCTTGTGCTGCAGCCTTCAAAAACTACTTTAGTGATTTCATGCCCTTAGGTTTTGCTTGAAAGCAAACTCATCTCTTTGCAATGTCGATACTCGAATTCGCACCGCGTTTGATATCAATGTACATGGTTCCCTCTTCATATCATATTTTATGAATATCTTACCTAAAAAATAAAAACAGTCGTGTTTATATTCATCACTTATCAGACGTACATATTAATCAAGACGAGACTCTTCAAATTATATATTAACACTTCATGTTAGAATGTCATGTATTAGACATTAATGTACATGCTTCTTACTTCATATCAAATTAATTTATTAAACACATGTATTATTGGGCAGATTCCAGAATCACCAAACTTCAAAGTGAGATTCACCCTGAACGTCCTGGAAGGAGGGGGTCATAACAGCCAGTTCTATCTAATTGACATAGGAAGCTGTTGGAAGAACAATGGGCAACCTTGTGATGGTGATGTGACTTCAGATGTCACAAGATACAGCGAGATGATCATTAATCCAAACATAACCTCATGGTGCCACAAAGACAACCTCAATGTGTGCCCACCATATCACACTTTTCCCAATGGGACACGTGTCCATCGCACAGACACTTCTCACTTCCCTTATGAAGCCTACCACTTGTACTGCTCTCCTGGGAATGGAGGGCACCTTGAGGTGCCCTACAGTTTGTGTGACCCTTACAGCAATCCTCAGCCCCAAGAGATATTGCAGATTCTGCCACACCCAGTTTGGGGTGAGTATGGGTACCCCACAAAGCAAGGACAGGGTTGGATTGGGAATCCTAAGACATGGGAACTTGATGTTGGGAGATTGTCACACTCACTTTATTTTTACCAGGTTAGATTTTTTGTTTTTTTAAGATTTCTCATTGAATAGAAAATTAAGTAGTTTTTTATAATTTGAATAGCATGTGGGCCACCATGTAGATGTACGGGAATTAAAAAAAAAGGAGGAAAAATTAAAAGATGAAAATACAATAGAAATAAAAAAAATATTGTCACATTAATGAATAGTTTAGGAATAATGAAAGAAAACTTTCTTTTCATATATATAATAGATAGCAGATAATAGATGGGGGTGGAATGAGATTTTGCTAATGCATATCAAAGTTCATTTTCTCCCTTTCACTTTTTTCTTCCCAATTCAAAATCTTTAGACAGATACTGTTTAGTGTTTCTAAAACATTTTTCTGTTCTCAAAAACAAAATGATTTAAGAATATGTTCAGGAATCAGGATATATTTTTTTTCATTAATTTTACTGCTTGCAGGAGCCAGGCAGTGCTCCAGCTAGAAGGCTATGGACTTCTGTTAATATAGGAACAGAAATTTTCAAAGACGCCCAACAAACTGCCATTTGGACTGTCAGCGACTTTGACATCCTTATACACAATCAATAAAAGCATGGCGGAGAATCATTTGCTTATTCATCTCACAACAGTGAGTTTCTTCAAAGCGATCTTCCGCTACGTCTCTTGCACTACAGGGTATGCTGTGCAAGCAAATAAAGAGTGGGAGATTTTTCTAACTTTAATATTATTTTTTTTAAAGCACTTTGGATTCCTTACACAGTACAATCACAGAAGGTTCAAAGTGAAATTTCTTTGGTCATAATACATGGCTTATTTTCTCCAAAAGCACCAGATTTATAGGACACAGCTATGTTCTTCTTTGTCCATCTTCAACAGTAGCCAAAAAAAAAATCATATAATACTATTCTGAGAAATATGAACTTATTGCTCTAAATTCTATAATCTTCAGTTCATTATTTATGTACTGAAGAATTGCTTCATGTTATCATAGTGAATTAAGCTCGCACATAAACGCAAAGAAAAAGGTGAGAGAATAGCAAAATTTGCATTAGCCCAATACAACAGTTAGAGAAAAGGTGAATATATAGAACCTTAATCTATAGATGGAATTATGCAATTGTTGTTTCAAAACTTTCAAAGTAAAAATTTCATCTTAAATCTTGAATTTGATAAGAGTTAAAGCTCTGAGAATTCAATATTAAGCATTTATGAGAAATTCAATCACCAATTCACCATAAGCTATCAAGAAACAGAATTCTAATCCACAAGAAAAAAAAAGAAGATTAACATGGTCCCCATACAGTTTGTCATAAATGTGTTACTACCTAGTTAACACGAAATTTTATTCGAAATGCTACTGCTACTTGCTAAGCTTTGGACTGTTTTTATGTATTAAAAAAAAAATTATAGATGAATATCATAATCTTAAAGGAGCTTTACTGAAGTGTTCCAATATCTCCACTTTGCATTTATTTGCATACTGCAAAATGCAACCTTCTGCACAAATTTAGGTTAGTGCCAATGGCTGAAACATTACCAAATAAACTCATCATGCTGTAAATAGCTGATCCCTTATATATATATATATATATATATATATATATGATATATCATCAACAAAGAAAAAGTATAAAATGAAACACAACTGCCCTTTTATCAACAATTTCTACTTCCTTTTTACCTGTTTGCATGTTATTAAATTTGCCAAATTTCTTATGAGTAATTTGATTAGAATATCCATGCACCATTGCAATAGAGATCGTTGGAGTTATAACAATACAATCAAAGATAAATAGATAAAACAGGATCCTCTTAGTACTAGAGAGGGTTTTGTAAGAGAGAAAAACTGGAAAGATGAAACTAGCGGAACTCATCTGTATAGGTTCTACTTCCTCTTAATCTCTCTCCTTCAAGACCCTCTCTAATATTAAAGAGGATTTAAATTTATAACTAAATATACATTATTATGTTTTATATGTCATAACAATCAAATATTCAAGTTACTTTTCTAATTTGCAGCCAGAAAATAGAAAAATAATGGGGGCCCCAGAGCAATCAACATGATCTGCTGCTTGGTCTTTAAAATTATGGAAAAATAAAAAAGGCGTATGGAGTATAATCAATAAAGCAATTGAGAACCATATAGTGTTGTTTTCAACATTAGCATCCTTCTACTCCAACTGTAGCATACCACACAAGATAAGCTCAACTACCACCAACTCTCAAAATTCAAGTTTCTCACAGAAACTCCAATTGCTTAACAAGTATGTGCCCTTTATATGCCTCCACTTTCCTTATATTTTCATCTTTTAAAAAATATCTGAGTTGGAGTTAACTCTCGTGATGAGTCCCTAATCCAAAAATAAAAAATAAGAACAAAGTAAAACAAAATAAATATATAAGTTTTATGAATTCACGAGTAGTGAGTTAAAAATTTTAAACATTGAAGTATATATTATTTAGATTTAGGAATTAAATGGTTAAGATATACTCCTTCCGGTCCGAAATATAAATCACTTACGGAGAAAAATTTTGATTTAAAATGTAAGTTACATAGCAATAATTGTTATTTTTTTTATAATACCCTTCATTTAATGGCAACAGTTGTGTTAAAATTCCTTCATTTAATGATAATAACTGCATTGGCAACAGGTTAAGGTTGGAAAGACATAGTAATATTTGAAAAATTTAAGAATATAACTAATTTTTTTAAAAAAGTATAAATCTATTAAAAGTAACTTATATTTTGGACGGGAGAGAGTATATATTTTAAAGACAAAAATTTACATTTCTGATCAAATATTTAATACATGGTTGTTGAAGGCATGCCCCATATTTCACCTCACCATTGCCAAAAATTCAAAAGCAGACAAACATGTTTGTGGTGAAATTGTTGTGAGCAACAAGACACAAGGATTTGCGTGTCATCCCCGCAAGTTCCCTTTCAAGAGAAATTAACAGAGTCCAATGACAACAACCCAATAAATTGCAGTCACGAATTTCTCTATTCACTTCCCAGAAAAAAGATAGAACTATTCATTCCTGCACTGTTTGGACCATAAGGAAGAGTATCTCCAGGATTGGAATTCTTCGATTGCTTTGAATGTCAGGGGTGAGCGGCGAATATCAGACTGAATTTACCATCACTATTTTTTGATTTTTCTCCTTGTTAAAACTTATGGGTAAATAGAGAGAATTCAAAGCTATTAGAGAAAAAATTTGGGATAAATTATAGTAAATTATCATGTAATTTGATTCACAGTTAACATATGGGTAAACAGACAGAAATCAAAGCTACTGGGGAAAAGTTTTGGATAAATTTTAGTACATATGATATGAATATACTGCACCAATTCGTTATGTATGGATGATGAGATTCCATTGATACAGAGCCAATTCCAATAGACTTATTGGAGGGTCCCATTGGCGTGCATCCAGTAGGAATTGAACCTACGAATTCGCCAATTATGAGTTGGGCGCTTTAACCATTCAGCCATGGATGCTTAGCGGGGATCCTCGTACATGGTGAATAACCAAATTCCAATTGAAATGAAATCTTTAGGATAAATCAATGCAATTTAGGAGGACTCAATGAAAGGACATCAATTCAAATCCTGGATTTTCGAATTGAGAGAGATATTGAGAGAGATCAAGAATTCTCACTATTTCTTAGATTCATGGACCCAATTCAATTCAGTGGGATCTTTCATTCACATTTTTTTCCATCAAGAGCATTTTCTAAAACTCTTGGACTCCCGAATTTGGAGTATCCTACTTTCACGCAATTCACAGGGTTCAACAAGCAATCGATATTTCATGATCAAGGGTGTAGTACTCTTTGTAGTAGCGGTCCTTATATATCGTATTAACAATCGAAAGATGGTCGAAAGAAAAAATCTCTATTTGACAGGGCTTCTTCCTATACCTATGAATTCCATTGGACCCAGAAATGATACATTGGAAGAATCTTTTGAGTCTTCCAATATCAATAGGTTGATTGTTTCGCTCCTGTATCTTCCAAAAGGAAAAAAGATCTCTGAGAGCTCTTTCCTGGATTCGAAAGAGAGTACTTGGGTTCTCCCAATAACTAAAAAGTGTATCATGCCTGAATCTAACTGGGGTTAGCGGTGGTGGAGGAACTGGATCAGAAAAAAGAGGGATTCTAGTTGTAAGATATCTAATGAAACCGTCGCTGGAATTGAGATCTCATTCAAAAAGAAAGATATCCAATATCTGGAGTTTCTTTTTGTATATTATATGGATGATCCAATCCGCAAGGACCATGATTGGGAATTGTTTGATCGTCTTTCTCCGAGGAAGAGGCGAAACATAATCAACTTGAATTCGGGACAGCTATTCGAAATCTTAGTGAAAGATTGGATTTATTATCTCATGTTTGCTTTTCGTGAAAAAATACCAATTGAAGTGGAGGGTTTCTTCAAACAATAAGGAGCTGGGTCAACTATTCAATCAAATGATATTGAGCATGTTTCCCATCTCTTCTTGAGAAACAAGCGGGCTATTTCTTTGCAAAATTGTGCTCAATTTCATATGTGGCAATTCCGCCAAGATCTCTTCGTTAGTTGGGGGAAGAATCCGCACGAATCGGATTTTTTGAGGAACATATCGAGAGAGAATTGGATTTGGTTAGACAATGTGTGGTTGGTAAACAAGGATCGGTTTTTTAGCAAGGTACGGAATGTATCGTCAAATATTCAATATGATTCCACAAGATCTAGTTTCATTCAAGTAACGGATTCTAGCCAATTGAAAGGATCTTCTGATCAATCCAGAGATCATTTCGATTCCATTAGTAATGAGGATTCGGAATATCACACATTGATCAATCAAAGAGAGATTCAACAACTAAAAGAAAGATCGATTCTTTGTTGGGATCCTTCCTTTCTTCAAACGGAACGAACAGAGATAGAATCAGAGCGATTCCCTAAATGCCTTTCTGGATATTCCTCAATGTCCCGGCTATTCACGGAACGTGAGAAGCAGATGAATAATCATCTGCTTCTGGAAGAAATCAAAGAATTTCTTGGGAATCCTACAAGATCCATTCGTTCTTTTTTCTCTGAAAGATGGTCAGAACTTCATCTAGGTTCGAATCCTATTGAGAGGTCCACTAGAGATCAGAAATTGTTGAAGAAAGAACAAAATGTTTCTTTTGTTCTTTCCAGGCGATCGGAAAATAAAGAAATATTTAATATATTCAAGATAATTATGTATTTACAAAATACCGTCTCAATTCATCCTATTTCATCAGATTCGGGATGTGATATGGTTCCGAAGGATGAACTGGACAGTTCCAATAAGATTTCATTCTTGAACAAAAATCCATTTTTTGATTTATTGTGTACATCATGTAATTTGATCCTTAGTTATATTAACTTGTCGTTTAAAGTGTGTTATTCAATCAATTCTGATTTGTTTGGTTATTACTAACCATATTGCAATATTTTCATCCAAATTTCAATTAATATCATCAAACAACGAACAGTTTTATTACTAAAAGTTTGTTTAACTTGTATTTCTGAGGACATTCTTGGAATGAAATTAATCATTTCAACTTCTCCAAGCAAAGGTCTCACAGAATTACTAAATTGTTTGGGATATGAGGGAAACATACTATCAATAATAAAACTATTCATAATTTTAACATTTACGTAATTACTATTAAAATTAAGGCTGAACATTCTATAAAATAATTAAGTGGTTCAAATTAAAGAAGAATGAACTATTAATTTTTACTGTATAATTCCATTTTCCTTTTTACTGGAAGTTCAAACATGTGTATAAGCAAAATCAGCATGCTAATAAAGCGCTGACTTGAGCCAATAACAGGACACTAACTGGAGAAAACCAGTTGGCGCCTTCTTATCAAACCTGGTATTTGGTCATTTGTGCCACTATGTGGAAGAATAAGTTAAACCATCCTCCACCACTCAAAGGGGAAAAGTACTTTAATCTCCGGAATAATGCCCTAGTTTGAAAAATCTTCCCAACTTTTGTGTTTTTTTTTTCATTTTCTTCTCAGGATCTTCATATAATATGCTGCAGAATTTTATAGCAAAAGAAATGGCCTAACCCTTTGGACGACACCCACTCATTGCCGCTCGCTTTGTCTATGCACATGTGAATCATTAACAACGCAAGGAACAAAAGTCATCGCTTCTGTGATGTACCTTCGTTCTAAGAAACTTTATGGCAGAAAAAACCAGTTGATGTCATTTTGGGAAAAAGTAATGACTCATTCATCTTTTGAGCATAGATTCTTCTTGGAAAGAATGAGTGGCTTATACTAACCCAGAGTCCTGCATGTTTCACATTTGAGGCAAACTCAGATAGGAATCTCCAGCAAGACACAGCTCAGAACGAAGACTAGCGATTTGATGACGGAAGCCAGCAGTATAAGTTGAACTTATTCTACCCAAATTTATGCTAAGATGACGTCTGAAAAATGCAGAACGTTATAGCACAAAACAGACATATCTTTCCCTTTTTTTTTTTCCCCTTAACTAGTTAGACATGCCAATGCTACTTTCAGCCACACCCACATATGTTAAATGTGCACTAGCTCCGTCAGAGTTTTACTCGAATTCTAGAAACAAGTTTTAGTAGAACTGATTAAATTCTATGAGCATGTGAAAGCGTTTGTGGGCAACTGTTACCATAAAATGGCACTTTTAAGATTTACCTGCAGTGATGGCCAGAAAAGAGAAAAGGATAAAAGGAGGCTGCAATGGTCTAATTCTTTCGTGGAACATTATCTCTTTTTGCTTCCTATAAGATTACAAATGTATCGAAGCCAACTGCTCAACTGCACTCATGTTTCTCTCAGAATACATATGATATTGCCTGTAATTTCTTATGATTATAAATTTCAATGAAAGAATCTGTAACAAGTTCCCAATAAAAATTGGAAGACGAAATAAACAGGGTTTTGACACTACACAACAGGTACAGAAATGGACATAGGTACCGAGACATCCCCAGCAAAGCTTGTATCCCTATCTGCAGCTGAATTGCTAGCAAATGCATACCCAACACCTAAGCCACCATAATGTAGGGATGCATTTTCACATCTCTGAAACACCCTAGCAAGCGAAGCTGCTTTTCTTCTTGCGCGCTTTGTCCCGGTAAAAAGCAGGGTTTGAAGTAATCCGGCCAAAGCTGGTGCCCTCACCACCCTTTCAGTTGCAGCTGCACCGCCACTCCGGCACAACTCAAGCAAGGCTGCGACTGCATTCTCTTTACCTCTCGGTGTCCCACAACGCATCATTCCAATTAATCCAGCTACAGCCGCCTCCTCCCCAACCACAGCCCTGGCCCCAATAGGCTGCCGAACAATCAGTACCAAGGAACCTGCTGCTTCCTCAGCAACTCCTTCATTTCCCAAAGCCACCACTAGAGCCATCACAGCCCCTGCTTCAATCATTCTAGCACAATTCTCAGTGTGGGTGGAAAGATTAAACAAAGCTGTTACAGCATCCTTCTTTCCTCTCGGGGTCCCCTCTTGCAACAAATCCGCCAGGGCCTCAACAGCTCCCTCCTTATCTGCAATTCTCTTCTTATAGTCATGGACAGCAGAGAGACTGAACAATGTCGCGGCAGCATTTTCCCTTGCCTCCATTGTGTGCCCAAATCTCAACACGTCAACTATTGATCCCAGACACCCTTGCTCATCCATTATCCGACTTTTGTTTTTCTCATAAATTGATAGGTTGAGCAATGCAGTCACAGAATTCTCCTGGGCAACAGCGTTAGGAGATGAAAGTAACTTCCGAAGATGAGGAATTGCCCCAGCTTCTGCAATGAAGGCGCGATTTTCTTTGCCCGTTTTTGCTAGTAATCTTATCTCCCGAGCAGCTACAGTCTTAGCAGCTTGTGACCCATCTGCGAGCTGTTGAATGAGAAGTGCTGCCGTTGCTCTGTTGGCTTCAAGGGCAGCTTTGGTAGGAGAAGCCGATGGAAAAATTTCAACTGAAGGATCCATGACCTCTGGTGGGTCATAGGGGAGTCCGTGTGCAGTGCACCATTGCATGATCAAATTCCTCAGAGATCGATTAGGAACAAGGCGTGTGCTAGCAAGCATTTGCCCGGTTTTTGGGCATGTGCAATGGCCTTCTTTTATCCACCGCGATATGGAACTTCGATCATATGTCTGTCCTGTGGAGATTATAACCGGGTCACGCATCAAATCCAACGTTATTGGGCAGCAAAAGTCCTTTGGAATATTCATAAATGTTTCAGCAATTTCTTGACTAATCAATCCCCTTTTGGGTTTTTTCTTATTTCCACTGCCAAAATCTAGCTCATCTTCCTCAAATCCGAAAAGCAAAAACCTGCAATACCGTGTCAAAGCAACAAGCCCATTAAGCACAGAAATTGTTGGCTCAACGTCTCCCTCGTGATTCACAATCTGCTCCTCCAAAGACTCAATTTCACTTCTGCAACTTCTAGCATCTAGAATCTTCAATTTCTCCACGAAGAGAAACCTTAGTTCTGATGAATCAGGAATTTTCCCATTTTCAAACTCATCAAGAAATGAAAAGAAGCGAATCCTGAGATCATCATCTTTCTTGTCTATGAACAACTTAGCCCTCCTCGACTGTTTTTTCAACAGCTCAATCTGTTCTCTGACATCCTCACTTAATTCGACATCGTTAATCGGAAATACGTCCAGAAGGGTCGATACTTCTTGGTTCAAATCATGGAAATGGCCAGAAATTGAATGGTTCTGAAGCAAAAGCCATAACTTACTCGATTGCGCGCAATAGTCGAGAAGAATCTTCGACCGGTACAGTAGCAAATAAAGCTCCTTGAAACAGAGCACCGCCGTTGGTGGAATACACGCGCTGGTATCCCTCAAATATTCCAAAAGTAACTGAAAGACCCCGACCTTTCGTATGAGCGACCGCGAATTCTTGCGATGGAAGAAGAAGGAGCGTTCGGAAAAGCACGTGACGAGCTCGCTAGCGACAGAGACGAGGGTTTGAACCAGAGCAACGTCAGACAAGTCGACTGGAGAAAGAAAGGCTTCCAACGACGGCGACCTCCTCCGCCGCAGCGACGAGAATATAGCCCCCGAAGCCATAAAAACCCGAAAAAAGAAATTCTAGGGTTTCCAAATTCACGAATCCTTGAAGGCTGACTCCAACGAGCTCAAACCTCCACTTGCACGAAATTATCCTCAAAATCCAGAAACAAGTTTCAACAATCGAGCGATTCCTGACCCAATAATCAGATCTATAAAATTTTCCGGGAAAAACTTTCTAGGTCCCCAAACGGCCAGAGGCATACCATAGAGACGAGTATTAAATAGTTGTTGTTGTTCGGTGGATGTTTGAGTCTTCAAAGGGGGTTAAGAGGAACTGGGACATCCGAAGAGAAAGATTGGATTAATTAATTCGGCCGAATCCGCGTACTAGAAAGATAGGAAAAAGGGTCTGAATTTCCAAAGATTTTGTTTTTTCTTCTAATTCAATTTTCTTTTCTTCAATGCGGCCTTCCTGAAAATGACTTTCCCAACTTTGACGAGTGATTTTGCAGATTCTCGCCCATTCATAGGAGAGAGAATCGAGAAAGCAAAACAACACAACGGAGATTACGAGAAAAGACACTGTCAAATTACCATTTTGGTGCTTATATTGGATCCATCTCGACTAAAATTATATTTTGATCCCCCACTAATAAATTATTTACCAACTTAATTTTTTATAGGATTTTTTAAAATTTAATTCTTTGTATATTAATATTTTTCGATTTGATTCTACACAAAAATATAAATGATATTTTTATGTCAATTTATTATATATCAAATACTTTTTATAAATTATTGCTTAAATATTATTATGTAATATGTAAATTAATTATTAAATATAAATAATAAATTAATAAAATGACATTATTGATAAAAGATTTATTTGTAAGAAGTTAAATGAAACAATATTATAAGTGAGGGTCTAATTAAAAAATATTTTATTTATAAAGGATTGAATTAAAAATATAATGTTATAAAGAACAAATTTAACAAATATCCTATTTTTAAGGGGTCAAAATAAAATTTTAGTCGATTAGTCTGAGGTCAGAGGTTTCCAGATAAGGCTGAAAGTGGTTATCACAATGCTGGCTTGGTGTGGTGATTGTTTTGAGTTTGACTTTCTTAGGGTGAATTTGGGTTTTGACTGTGAGATTCCATTAGTGCCCTTCTTCTTCTTCTCTTCCTTTCCCTCTTTTGCTTTCTGGTTATGACTTCTTTTAAGACTAAAAAAGCCCACAGTGGTTCCATTGATATGCGTGCTTCATGTTTTCTCTTCTCCACAAGTACGTCACAGGGATTTACTATCATTTGTTTTTTTTACTTTCGTTCGCTTTAATTCAAATGAATAATGATCAAAGGTTTTAAAAATCACACTTCAATAATTGTAATTTTTTTTAAGAATATGTTTTAGTAATTTTTCAAACCCTAAGAGGAACAAGTCTATTCCCTGCACTATAGATCATACAATTATGATAATGAAAATGTTAATAAAATAAAATAATTATATTTGATATAATATAAAAAAATGTCATTTCACTTATATATTTAATTGAATAAAAATAGTATAAAATAAAAAAATAACTAAAAATAATTATCATTTTCTTACATAAAAATAGTGTTTGAATTAAAATAATAATAATAAAGATATAATAGATTTTTTATAAATTATAAATAATAATTACTTTTGATTCATATTTTTATAGAATAGAAATAAATTTCTTCTTTAATCCTACAAATAATATTATTCAGTAAATTCTCATTCCTTTTTCTTCTATTAAACATGACATAAATACTGTAAAATAAATTCTATTTCAATAATTAAATCATGGACGTTTTGAACTTCCTGCTTTTTTATTATGGTTGGTTACATTATCACTAATTGAGATAATGATCATGGTTTGACTAATGGAAGTTTCTCCATTACTATCAATAAAACATATATGGCAATTAATTGTATAATTTGACAACATTTAGGAGGTTAATCAATCACTTTTCCTTTTTTTTTTTTTATTTTATTTTAAAGCAATTATTTATCATCTTGAACTTTTTTTTAAAAATAAAAAAGACCTAAGTATGATATATGGTCAGAACTATACATCTGATTTTTGGAAAAAAACACATTCTACTCCCAACAAAGACTTAGTTACAACATTAAGTAACATGTTAATTTCAATTTTATAAATGAAATAAAACATTCAATTGATCTCTGTAAAAGAGTAGTAAATTATACAAATTTTTTACTGAATTTTGTTGAAATTATATACACATTTTTTTTTATTTTTTAAAATATATATAGATAAAATTCCTCCGAAACAAAAAACTATCCCATATTTTAGCATACTTTTAAATCTTTTGATCAAAATATTTTCTATTTATAATTTTTTTTAGTTATAAAATATGCATTTAGATTTAATATAGTGGGTATTTTAATAAAAAAAATTAAATTAGACTAAAATATAGAATAAATTTTTATTTTAGTAAAAGTCTATATATATTTTAAAAATAAAATAAAAATTTGTGTAAATTCAACAAAACTTAATGAAAATTTATATAATTTACTCTAAAAAAATTAAAATATTAATTCTCAGTCATGTTGAATGTGTCAGAAAACTATCTAAATTCTTATTTTTATAGTTTATTGCCTGTTCTTTCAAGTTAGCTTACGAAATGAATAGTCAAATCTCAATTTTTTTTAAAGGTAAAATATTTTAGAAAAAAATCAGGAACCACCATTAAATTCAACTTAAACATTTAACATAGTCTAGAATGTGTTAGTTAACATTTAACTTGAATCACGTGATATCTTGACGGATGTTAAATAAATTGATAGTCCATTTTTTTTAATTATTTTTGAAAGACGAGGAGTGTTTGATTACATTTTAAGATTAATGTATTAAAATTGTTATTAGATTTTATTGGTAAAATATGTTTTCCCGTTCAAATTTACGCATCTCCTAATAAAAGCTCAATGCAATACTTTGACAATTTCAAATTTGCTATATTTATTTATTTAATAAATTCGAAAAAAATATAATACTGGAAAATGACAACGAATATAAGCATGTCCCTTGCATCAATTCCTTTGGACTGCTATTTTGTAGTTTGTACTTAAAAAAATTGTCCTAATTGTATCATTTAACATATCCCTCAATTGGACTTTTATTTAATTATTTAAACGAGGCTACTCTAGAATTTTAATTTTATGTTCGACATCATAAAAAAATTTACATTAAAATTTTTAAAACTTATCCAAATTCCTCAACACTATATATCATTTCATTTTGTCCAAGATCTTATTAAAATCCCCTCCACTCTTTTTATTTCACTTACACTTATGTTTCACGTTTGCTATGCAAAATAGAAAGAAATAAAATAAAATAAATAATTTTGAGAATAAAAATAATTTTTAGTTTTTACTTTAAAAAAATAAATAAAGATAAATATTGCTAAATAATAATTATAGAGATATAATAAATATTATACAAAGTTAATAAAAAATACTTTATTTACTTGTTTACCAAACAAAGCCTCGCTGTTTTATTTGGATTGTGCTGCCTTGTTTTGATGGTAAGGGTATAATTATATTTTTCAATTTATTTTCTTTACTATGAATGCTATAACGGGACTCGGAATTAAGAAAAAAATTAAAATTATAAAATAGTCATTAAGACCTCACTATGTAGAATATAAAAAGAATACAATTGCAAATCAGACAAAAAATATTTGAAAGATAAAAATGACCTTTGTAGTTTTATTTTAAAAAAATAATAAGATTTTATTGATTGAAAATTATAAAAATAGAATAAATATTGCATAAGAATTATATAAAGATAATATCTTTACATGAATTTCCAAATGGATTTTAAGAAATTACCAGTTAAGCTAATTTATTATAAACATGTGCTAAATAAGTTTTTAAAACAATAGCTAGAAAAGAATTAAAAAAAGAAGAAGTTGAGGATAGGGTTTGGTTGAAGAGTTGACTTTGATAAAAGTGATGGGCCCACGCGATTTCCAAGAGCGTGGAGATAAGAATGCTGATTTGTTCTCTTCAGACTGACGTGCGCGTTCAGACCGCAAGTTGACCAACAACAGGTATGTCGATAACATGTAACACACTTCAATTTATGTTTGTGCCCAAAAAAAAAAAATCCTCAACTTTAAATGATCAGCGTATATCCTCTATTAACTTTTAAAGAAAAATATTTTTTAAATTATCATTTTTCAAAGTTTAACTGTTTTAATTTAATAATAGTATCATTAAGTAAAATATCATTTTAAACTCTATCATTTATTAGTAAATATAGTTTTATTGGTCTATAACTGGAAGTTGATAATTAAAATATTGAAAGAATAAATGCATTTTAAACACAATATGATAATCACGGAACATAATTTAATTAATTTTTGCACTTTAATTCGCTGGAACTTCATTAAGAAATCCCTTAAATCTAGTATAAACTCAAGTGAAATTAAAGCAGAAAGAAGGTTCCAAAAGTTGGAATTAATCAAGTTGGCTTGCATTTTGGCGTTTCAGTCTATGGCATTAACAAGAAGCTAGAAAGAGACATTTAAAATTTTAAATGTGATAATTCAAGAATATTTTTCAATTTTAAATATTAAAAAAGGTGTTTGTAATAATGAATCAAAATAAAAATTTGTTTTGAGTGCAAGTTCATATTAGCTTACTTTTGTTAAGATTTTTAACATGTACCTTTATACCAAAATTTACTGAATTTGAAATGCAAGTATATTATACTGTTTTAGACTTAATTTTAATAAGGGGAATTTGAAAAAACTATTATTTAAACATTTGTTGAATACTCTAGAATGTTTTAGTTTATATTTGCCTATAAATATATCAATATTGTTTATTTTTATTTTATTTAAGTTATTTTTTACAAGATTATATGTATGATATCCACTACAAGAAAAATGCCATATACTTACAGTCAATTTCCATAGACAAAAGGTAAAAATTCGTCGGTATAACCTTACTTGACCTATACCCATAGTCTAAGCTTCAATCAAATTTGCTTTACTTTTACCCATAATTTTTTGATCATGGGTATAAGTTATACTTATGGTTTTGTAAGATTTGGGTATATTTTTAAAATTTTTACCCATTGATACTTTATTGTCACTATATCTAATCATAATATTTTTATAAAACCTTTACTCATAGACATTTTACTGTCACTAAATCTTTTACCCATAATATTATACTGTCACTAAAACTTGAAATAAAAATTTGATAAAACTTATATGCATAGATATTTTAATGTCACTAAAACCTTCACCCACAGTAATTTTGCTACTTTACCTATAGGTGTTTTATTGTTATTGAAGCTTTTAGTGACAGCAATGAGTCCATAGCTATCGGATATGATTATGTCATTTAACATTCCAAGCTTTATCTTTCAATAAATTAATGCACATTTAATTTACGCAAAAGAAAAAAAATAAATATACAAGACATAATAAGTTTTTAAGTAACTAAAAGTTCATTCCATTATATTAAACAAATTCTAATAATCATCTTCATACAAAATAAGGAGTCCATCTATCCACTCTTATATAATAGTTTTCCAAATCACAATATAAAAGAAACCAAATGTTAAGTCAATAGGTGAAAACACATACGCGTAACACTTTTGGCTTTGCGGAATAACTATATCCTAGATGCTCCTTTTGAATAAGTTTGAAACTTGGTCTCAACCTGCACATGGAAGTCAATGATATCAATGTTAAAAATGAGATTATAGTTTAGTGAAGTGAAAGATAAACAACTTATAAGATAATTAACTTTGATTCAATTAATGCATAGATATACCATTTTCATTAGGATTGCTTGAAGTTGAAGATCTTGGATGGCCAATGGGAGCACTGTTACCATCTGGCACCTATATAGAAAGCAAAAAATTAAAATTCTCTTAACAAGCCTTTTAGATATAAAATTTTATCATAGATATAATATGAAAAATTTGACAAACCTCTGGAGATGCTGCCTTGATAAGATCACTAACTTCTTCTCTAAAAAACCGTTGTTGAATTATGGTTAAAACATTGGTCAATAAAGTTTCAACTTTTTGGAGTCTTGTTTCTACTACTGTATGTAACAATGAGTTGGCATTAGTGCTCTTGGCAATTGGAATTTTTCCCATACAATGCACACATTCTCTCTTTTCAGACCCTAAGACTTTAAAATATGCATCATCCTTCCAAGATGTGCATCTTTTAGTGTTTTCAAAATTTTGTGAGCTGCCCTCTCCATCCATGACCTTTTTCAGCTCATCCTAAATTTGTAATGGATATAAAAATTATAGCATAAGTTAACCAACCAACCAACAAACAAGGAAGTGAATGGCTACATGAGGAGAGCAACAATCTTATGCTCACAACATGATCAAACTCATCCACATCTTTCACAAAAATTACATTTTATAACAACGTACAAACTAATGAAAAAAAAAGAGATTTTTAGAATTAAACACTTACAATTACTCTGGTAGCCTACTCAGTAATAACTCTTCCATCCTTGCGAGTTTGCGTATCAATATAAATTTTTGCACGACTAGATTACTTTCCTATTCCTTGTTTTGCCTAAAATTTTAAAGATAAAAATCACTTAATCTAAATAAATCGTCCTTTTGAACAAAAACCAAGAACCAACATAGAGCAAAAACAAGGAACCAAATAAACTTACAATAAGGAAGAAAAAGAAGTTATCTATAATAAAAAAAAAATATTCATTTGTGTATGGAATCTAAAACCATTAACAAGATATCTAGTATACCTCCTTGCTACTTCAGATGGATTACGTGATAACCATTTAAGTTCATCTGTAACTATTGCACTTCCTTGTTCCTCTAGGCGTGCTATCCAAAACCTTTTATTCACAAAAGGTAAAAGTTAATCTCAAATCGAAATTTGCTCATTATATATCTATTTTGTTGTGCTTACCCTCTCATAGACAAACAGTGAATGTTTGACTATGAGTTCTTTGGACTTCATATTGTGTCAATCGATGTGGTCATCTTTATCCCCTAAGAATTACACAATGTTCCTTACAATTAAGTTTAAAACAAACAAGTATTTATTAAGGGAAAAAAAAGAGGTTTTGATGATATTAAATAGAATAAAGTGAAGACATTTCTTACTCTCAAAATTGGGTAATTGCATCATTGTTAAAAATCACATATCGATGTGCTTGTAACAAGGTTTTCTTGTTAAGTTTAACTCTGCCTAATCTCTTTCGCTTCCTTAATTTGAATTTACAAGGTCTTTTCCTTCCTAATAGTCTTCCTACATCATGTTTAGAAGATGAATCTTCTATTAAAGTTGAATAACTTTCATCATCATTTCGACCAGGTCGGTTAAATCTAGTCTTGACTCTTGTTAGATATCGTGAGCACATTGTCAAACTTTCATAAGCCAAATACCCTTTTGCAATTGACCCTTCAGGTTGTGTTCTATTATATATAAAGGATTTCAAAGTACAAAGATACCTACAAGTACATCATAAAAGAAAAGAAAAGAGGTATTATCAATGCACGTGTCCTTTATTAACATAATATATTATTGTAAAAGAAGTTAGCTCATACCTCTCAATTAGATACATCCAATGGTAATGTACTGGCCCTCCAACTTGTGCTTCGTAAGCCAAGTGAACTATCAAATGTACCATAATAGTGAAAAATGAAGGAGGGAAGATTGTTTCAAGTTGATAAAGAGTTTTGGCCACCTGAGACTCCAATTACTTAATATAATCCTTGTTAAGGACCTTAGAATAGATTTCTTTGAAAAAACGACAAAGATCAATCAACACTAAAGTCACTTTATCAGGAAGAGAACCTTTTAATGCTTTGGGCATAAACTCTTACATTAAAACATGACAATCATAACTTTTAAAACCAATTAACTTTTGTTGCTTTATTTGCACACAGCGGGGGATATTTGATGATCATTCATCTAGTGCTTTTATATTTTTTAAAACTGTAAGAAAAGCTTCTTTCTCCTTCTTACTCATTTGGTAACATGCTCTAGGAAAAAATGTTGAGCCATTAGAAGGACATGTTTGAGGATGAAGCACATTTCTTATGTTCATATCTACAAGATCTGCTCTTGCCTTATAATTATCTTTAGATTTCCCTTTCTGATTCAACAATGCACTAATAATGTTATCACAAACATTTTTTTCAATGTGCATAACATCAAGATTGTGACGTAGTACATTTTGTTTCCAATATGGCAAAGTGAATAAAATACTTTTCTTTTTCCAGGGTTGTGACCTATCCGCAATTGCACCCACATTTTTAAGCTCTTCCAATTGTCTTAAGACCATATCCTTATCATATCGTATAGGACAACCCCTAAACTCTTGGGTTCCATCAAAAGACCCACGATTGTACCTCCACTTATGGTCAGGTTCCAACCATCGTCGATGACACATATAACAAAACTTTCTACTATGGTTTAACCACTGTGAAGCTGTTTCAAAACCACAGCATGGACAAGCATACTGACCTTTAGTACTCCACTCGGACAAGTTTGCATATGTCGGGTAATCATTGATAGTCCAAATTAATGCTGCATGCATTCGAAATGACTCCTTCTTATGAGTATCAAAGGTTTTAAACCCAGTTTCCCATAATTCTTTCAACTCTTCAACTAGTGGTTGGAAATATACATCTATATTATTACTAGGAACTTTAAGACTGGGAATAAGCAATGACATCATAAAAAAAGGTTGTTTCATACACATCCAAGGAGGAAAGTTATAAAGAATTACAATAACATGCCAAGTACTATGCGTAACACTCATAGTCTTAAATGGATTAAAACCATATGAAGCCAATCCAAGTCTAACATTACGAGGGTCACTCAAAAAATTGGGGTATATAGAGTTAAATTTCTTCCAAGTAAGAGAGTCTGTTGGATGCCTCAGAAGGCCATCTTTTGTGCGACCCTCTTCATGCCATCTCATGAATGAAGCAGTTTTAGAGGACATGAAAATCCTTTTCAACCTAGGTATCAAAGAAAACCATCGCAAAATCTTTGCTGGGATCTTTTTTCTCTCAGATGTGCTACCTTCATTATTCTCTGAAATAGTATGAGTTTTCCATTGTGAGACACCACATTTTGAACACACTTCATCTTTACGCATGTCCTTCCAATACAATATACAATCATTAGGACAAGCATGGATTTTTTATACCTTAAGCCTAATCTATAAATTAACTTCTTTGTGTCATAATATGACTTTGGCAAAACATTCCCTTCTAGTAATGCATCTCTTAATAACTCTAATAACATTGAAAAAGACTTATCACTCCATCCATGAAGACACTTAATATGATAGAGATGTAAAATAAATGATAGCTTGGTATATTTTTCACAATTTGGGTAGAGCTTTTGTTTAGCCTCCTTAATTAATTGATGAAATTTGTCAAAGTTATTCTCTTCTCTAGATGGTTGTTCACAATGTTCCCCCCTCACTTGTTCTAGAATTTCTTCATTGACATCATTCATGTGTTCTCCACCTACTTGTTCGGGCATTCCAAAAATATCATGAAGTAACCCATGCATATCATTTTCTAGCTCTACTATTTCTATATTTGTACTTGTAGATACTTCATATGTCTCTCCATGAAAAATCCATTTTTTGTACCCTTTAAGAAACCCTCGACATGGATTAGTTAGGTGCTCATAAATGTTTGATCTAGGGTATCAATGAAGATTGACACATACAACACAAGGACACAAGATTTTCTCATTTACTACTAACTTTTGAAATGCAAAGTCCAAAATTTCAAGTACACCTTGAATGTAAGCCTCACTTCTTTTAGAAGGATCACTAATCCACCTTCTATGATCCATTGAATAAAACTACAAACATGCAAGAATAACAAAAGATTCATAATTAAATCATGTCAATGTACCAAGATCATTATCATGTTATCAGCATATGGTTTCATGATCAATTATATTTTTATTATATATCTTTATCATCAATAATCATTTTCTACAGCAATACGTTTATCGTTTCACTAGGAAACATGTTAAAACTCACCAAAAGCAGTTGTTCATGCATAAAATCTACCAACAACTACTAATTTGACATGCAATCCCTGAAAAGAAATGAGAAAAATGCACATCATCGCTACTGATTAGGTAAGCAAATTACTTTGTAGGTTAACACTAAATTGGTATGAACAAAATTATTTGTATACATAAAAAATAAGCTCTTCTTGACCAATAAGAAACAATTGTATGAAATTCAATGTTAATATTTATAACCCTATTTGAAGGCTTACAATTTTTTATCCATATTTATGAATTAAAAAGAAGAGAACTCAAATACCGTTGCAAAGTTAAATTTCAAGTCAAAACAAATCTTTTAGCCTTAGAAGGGAAGGGGGCTCCAAATAAGAGTGAAAGAGTTGAGATGAGATTAGAGCCTTACAGATGTGAGAAGTGTGAATAAGTTTAATATAAAGGTAGAGGATGAGAGAGAGGGAAGGTGTTGGTGTTGGTTGGAGGCCACTTCCTTTTCTTCTCTTATTAACTCTTCTCACTATCACACAAATGGAAGGTGGGATTTGCAAATTAAGAAATTCTTTTAAAGGTTTTTTAATTACAAAATAATATATATTACAAATTATCATTAAATAATTAGAGTTTTAAATTTTTTTCTTAGTTTTGAAAAAAATTATACTCATGGGTGAAACTCATACACATTATGAAATTAACTATTCAAGTAAAAGTTACCGTTTAAGTAAAGACTTCATTTTTAAATGATTGAGTCATATAAAAAATTTTATTCAAATATTATGTTTTGATTAATAACATATTAAAAAAAATACTTGAATTTTAAAATTGATCCATATAATTTGATTTTTTTTAAATCAATCCATATAGTTTACCATTATGATGTGTCATAACGTCGTTAATTTTTTTGGCAGACCAGGCTAACAAAATATACTTATGTGCTGAGCAGACCATGTTGCCAAGGGTGAGGTGGAGAAAACTAGCCACATATACACCAGCTTAGCATCATGTGAGATGCACATGCAATAACAAGAAGCACCCAAATGTGTCCCAACACACACAAGTCAGCTATGGCAAAAACACGATTGCTACAGAGGAGAAAAGGCATATAGGGTTCATGGCTGCAAAGGAGAGAAGGCAGAAACGAGAAGGCACATAGGGTTCACCTTTTTGAATTTAGAAACACAAAGGCACATAGGCAGAGCTTATATTAAATTGCTAAACTATGATGTGACTTCTATAGCAGAAAATGGGACTAATATTGACACGGTTGCAGGGACTTTAATGGTAGATTTCTACTGTTCTAAATGAGTAATAACTCTTATATCTGTCTTCTTTGTGCTTAAAGCAAGCTCATTCATTTGCAAGGCATTATTGTAGATTCTAAGGTTCAAGTGTACAAAAATTATTGTCTTTACTTCAGTATTTTGTGCTCAAAATTCTATTGTATTAATTCTTATACACTTTTATTTGCATTGGGTTGTTGGTCTGTCATGGTTTCTTCTCCTTACAAGTTAGCACTCTGCAGTAGCATTAGTTGTTCCCATGGTAGCAAAATTTAATTAAAATGCATTATAAAGGTAATGTTTCCCTATAACGGAGACCAGAACTGCCTAATCATACTAAAATATTCGGGGACACATGCATGCCTTAAAGTTACTCCTTTACAGGTCGAATAATGTTAAAGTATGGACATATCTCTTGTTTTCTCTAACTTAGCAGTTCCCAAAATAGCCCCTAACTCTGAACCAAGTTCCTCTCTAAATTAACTGATCACTGAAAGCACGCTATAAATATAAATTGCACAATGCTACTTAATTAGACATTTTAAAAGATTGAACTCTTACACTATCATATTTTTTCTAGATTTATCCTTCATAGATTTCAAGATGATCTCACTACTCTATAGAACTTTATAACATCTGTAACCTACCATACCCCTAAAATCATTTAAAGTTGCTCCTAGACAAATCATGTATCTGCTTCCAAGCCTAAGTTTCAAATTCAGATTTAACTTACTATTATCCTACCAGCAAACAATATTATAAAAGATAATTAAAAAAGTGGTTAGTTCCAACTATAAGCATGACCTAATATGTGCCATTTTCAAGGAACTTTGGACCTTTGCCCTACTTATTGAAAGCTAGTAATATTCTACATAAGAAATTTTAGAATAAGTTACTAAGAAAAGAAATATCCATGTGAAAAACATTATGAGTCCCACTTAGTCCATTGTTGATGATTAGGTATAAGTCTTAAGAAATCAGAAATGCTACTGAACAAGCATATCTTGTCTCATTACATGCAAACCTAAATTCTTTGTCAAACAAATATTGAATATAAGAAAGTTGCAAAACCATCATTTTGAAATGACCTCCAAATGTGACAAGTATAAATGGTTCATATCACACTTCAAGCAAACACATCTCATTATGCACAAATATTAATAGTATTATACTGAGCTAAATAATAAAAGAAAGCTTTTAAGTTTTGTCAACCTTTATGATTAACTCCTATCATTAATCACTTAATCAATTTCTAACTTAAAATGGCATCATCAATATTTTCTCTCATTCATCAAATGTTCACAGATGGCATATCTAACATTCTATAACTTCTGATTAAAAATGAATTTGTTGTAGAAGCATTGAGAACCTTGGTAAGCAAATTTAAAGGTCTATCGATATGTGGTCTATATAGGCAAGATCGAGTCTTATGATATTGACCGATGCTATGATCATGAACAAGGAAATGTCAACATCTTTTTGTACCATAAAGAAAATAAAAAGTATTTATCAATGAATACTAAAATGTTTAATGGTCTTGAAAGTTTCAGAGCTCACATTCTAATGCTTCCCACCATCTCCAGGGTCATATTACTAACCATTTATCACTTTTAATTTTACATATCTCAAATATTTATTTAATTTCAAGTTTACTTCTTCCTATAACAACTACATGCATGGTAACAATAAGAGCATACATGGTTATTTTCTTTTTTCTCTAAATGCTTGTTAAAATTAGAATTATAACTGGAATAAACAAAAAGGATAAGACACATATCATATGCCATCACATGCTAGCACTATAAATTCATCATCGTTGTAAAGCTTAACCTATAAAATGTGAATAACAAAAATAATCTGGGAATAAAAACAAATGAATATTAAAAGAAAAATACTTCAACAAGTGGCAAACCAATCAACTAGTTGAACTAAAAAAGGAAAACTTATAGTGATTATATCTGGATTGGCAGTCACAATTTGTTTTTCAACAAGCTAAAATTTATTCTGTCAGAAGAAATTAGTTCTGAAAAGAGGGTGGAGACAACTTGTTAGAAACAAAAGGCTGAGACAAGGTGATTGGTTCCTTCTCTACATGGATAATGATGATGGTGAGTTTGTATTGAAATTTCAAAGAAGCTTTAAATCATTTGGTCATGCTATTGCAAAAGCTACAATTAGATTATAGACTTGGCTACTATGTATTATTTATGGTATGAGGACTTTGAACTTTCTTTTTAAAGTTTATATATAGTTATGTATAAGCATTGTATATTCAATCTATACAACAAGGGAGGTGAGGGTGAGGATGGGGATAGGGATGGGGTGGGGAGTCTTTCTAATTGACCACTAATATTAAGATTTTTAGCTTGATTACAGACATAAGAAAACATTAATCAAAGATATTACAAGTCATGATGATGGTTTTTGGATTGATTTGTGCTTCCATGTTGATCTTTTCTACTAGTTCAGGTCATCTCGTAAGGTTAATTAAATTTTGCAAATCCCATCAATCAAACCATAATCCCTTCAAATAAAACAAAACCTAGCCATCTAAACCCAGCTATCAAATAAATGAAACCAAAACAACCTTCATGCTTTAGTTGGATTTGATATTAGAAAAAAAAGATTATGATATTACAAATAAGCACCAGAGGGATGAGATGAAGATATGCAACTTAAGAGGACATCACTAAAAAGATCATTTCTATGAAGAAAAATGGAAGCTTGCAAATCATACTAGTGACTGGAGAAGCAAAAAGACCACCATCGACTTCCAAAATCCTCAAATGTTGAGCAGAGATCTGGGAACTTCGATGAGAAATTGCTTGGCCTTCTCCTCCTTGCGTGCTTGCCATGATGCCCCTTCTTCACCTCTTTGCACCAGCGTCAAATCAGTGGATGAAAGAAATTTTGAGATACCTGCAAATTTTCGGTGCCATCTAGAGGGAACGCAGGAGCATAGTGAAAATTTGAGTCTTTTTTTACCCACACTAACAAATTATAGGTAAAGTGAGATAATTTTTATTTGAGACTTTTACCCACACTTTTTAGCGATGGTAAAAATAATACTATGTATACTTATAACTATTTAGCTTGTTTGTAGCTATAACTTATCTTTACTTACAATTTTTTTATTTGTCACTAAAAATGACTGTGGGTATATGGTACTTTTTTTGTAATGGATGTATTGGATCGTTTGTATAATATGAAATTATAGTAGTAATCTTTTTTTTTTTGGGAAACAAAGAGGTCGAAGCCAGAAAAAGAAAACTACCTTGAAGTTACTAGTTGGGGAATAGGAATCCCCATAGCATCATAAGGCAAAAGCTTAGATATGCCATCAAGTATGGAGTACCACATCTTTAAGATATGATCCTAGCTAGCCCCCAGATGGGTCATTGCATTAGCAACCATGTTCACACTCCCGTCCACCTGCTATAGGGTGACTTGCCAGTTTCTTCTAAGCATAGTAAGAATGCTATGAAGAATTTGGTTATTCAGAGAAGTAGAGGCATAGGAGGAGAGGATCAGATCCATTACCCCTTTATTATTTGACTAAACAATGGCTTGCCTTTAACCTTCATTCTAAGATGGTAAAAGACCCTCATGAACTACCCACATCTCTGTTATGAAAATGGAGTAAGAACCCAGTTTTTGACTAAACCCACAAAGCCACTCTCCCTTCTCATTTCTTAGAATCCTACCACTGTCAGCTTTCTCACTGTTCCTCTCAACCAGCTTATCATAATTTATTTTCACCCATCCTGTTGGAGGTTTCCTCCATCTTACAGCACCAACCCTCTTCTTCAGATCGCTCCTAGGCAACCCCAGGTGACAGTTTAGAGAGTAAGTCCCTATAACCTTCAAGATAACCACAATAGGGTCACTAGGCATCTTAAAATGTAGACCAAATAGGCTTTTATTCTTCTAACTCCACTGTAGCCAAACCTTTGTCCCCCAAGGGAAAGCCCAAGGGTTTATGCCTCCAACTTGAGATCCTTGGTAAGATTTGTTAAAATAATTATTTCCTTCACTGTGAAGTAGCTTCATAATGAGGTAAGGTAGTGGATGCATTAATCGAAGCAAAATCTTATCATGTGCACACTACTGGAGGTGAGGTGGGTGGCTAGCTATAGGTATTAAGATGTAATATTATATTGGAAGCTATGTTCTTAAAGACACACCAATGGCCTATTCTCCTATAAATAGAGGTTGGGTTTTGCCTTGTAGTACATGCCTATCAATAAAATTAGAAAAGTGTAGCATCATTCACGTCTTGCATCTTTTTTTTCTCCCTTTAATAGTTTTACCATATTATCTTTCAGTTGCAAATATCAAATATCCAACTCATTTATCATTCTTTAGATATTCAAATATCATCAATGATATCAAAGCCTTAGTTTTAAAATACCTATCCATATTTAGCCACCTTAATATTATATTTTTATACCTCTCCTATTAGTTCTTATGGCCTCCATATCTACATCAAATTTAACTACCTTCAGTTATACTCAAACTTCAATCCCCATATTTGATGGTGAAGTTTTCTATTTTTGGAGTATACAAATGAAAACATTATTCATCTTACAAGATTTGTGAGAAATGGTGGTAAAAGAATTTCAAGAACCAACCCTAGAAGAACATGCATCATGGACAACTACAAAGCAAAAGGAGTACAAGCAAAATATGAAAAGAGATCAAAAGCGTTACTCCTCATTCAACAAAAGGTAAGTAATGCAATCTTTCCAAGGATCATGAATGCCAAAATTGCAAAGGAGGCATGGGAAATTCTAAAGAGTCAATACAAAGTCTCTAACAAGGTAATCACTATCAAACTTCAATCTTTATAGAGAGATTTTGATACGTTGATGATGAAGGAAGATGAATTAATACAAATTTTCTTCTATCATATCTCTAATATTATTAATCAAATTAGAAGTTATGAAGCTACGATAGAAGATAAGAAAATTATTAAAAAATTATTAAGGAGCCTTTCGGCAAAATTCGATCATTTAGTGGTTGTAATTGAAGAAGCTAAGGATTTATCAAAACTTACTTTAATGGAGCTAATGAGATCTCTCCAAGTCCATGAGGAGAGAATGTAAAGATTTGAGCCACCACTAGAGCAAGCCTTTCAATCAAAAATAAATATTTTCAAAAATGATAAAGATAAGAGGAATAACCTCGGTTAAAAACCTTATAATAGGGGATCATCTAATTATAGTGGAAAAGGGAGAAAAATTACAAAAATCAAGGGAACAAAGATAAATCAAGCTCCTATTATAGCCTATGCAAAAAAATAATCGTGATACAAAAGACTGCCGATACAAATGCAAGAGGTGCAAAAAGCACACTCATTTTGAAAAAGATTGTTGGTATGGGGAGAAAGAAGAAGCAAATTTTAAAGAAAAAGATCAATCTCTTGATCAAATATTTTATTCTACATTTTCTTCTCAAGAATCGAGGGATGTTTGGTATCTTGATAGTAGTTGTTCAAATCACATGACAAGTAATAAAAATTGTTTTGTCAAATTAGATGAAAGTAAGAAATCCCAAGTTACACTTGGTGATGGAAAAATACAAGAAGTAAAAGGTAAATGTACTATTGTTTTTAAGACAAAAAATAATTAACAAAAATTTATTCATGATGTTTATTATGTTTTGAGTCTCATACAAAATTTATTAGATGTTGGTCAATTGATTCAAAAAGGCTACAAATTGATTTTTGATGATGATAAATACATTGTATTTGATAAAAATAAGGGGTAACTTATAACTACTATCAAAATGGCCCCAAATAAAAATTTTCCTTTAATGATGCCACTTGAGCAAAAATATGCCATGAGATGTGAAAATATGGATGAATCCACATTATGGCATTTGAGATATAACTATTTGAATTTTTATTGCCTTAAATTATTAAATCAGAAAGAAATTGTGCTTGGCCTACCTCCTGTGCATTTTGAAAAGAAAGTCTGTGAATGATATATTTTTAGAAAAATGCATAGATTGCCATTCCTAAAATCTTCTTGGAAAGCAAAATGTGACGACCTAGATGAGAAGGGGCAAGACAGAGGAGGTTTTAGAGTGTCTAAAATCTTTTGGAGTGTTCTAGAGGCGACTAGATTACTCTTGAATCTTTGAGAAGCTTAGAACTAGAGAATTCTAGAATAATGTATGTAAATATCTCTTGTAAATATCTTATAGAATATTTTAGAGATTAATGTAGACCGTTGAATAGAGTTAATCTCCACCGTCCATTAAGGAAGTGGGAAAGTTCTAGAACTTAGGGGAGGCCTATAAATACCTCTACCCTCCTCATTTGTAATCATCCAAGAATTATGCAATACAATTGTTTTCCTTGAAGATCTCTCTCTAGCTTTCCTTATTGCTCATCTTGCCTACTTGAGGGTTCGGCTGACTTAGCCAAGATCAAGAGTTAATCAAGTTAAGGTCAACACGATTAAGGATTGGGAGAAAAAGTTTCAAGGCCGTGACAATGTGGTATCAGAGCTTTGGTTTGAGGGAACCTAGTTCTACCATTGGTTCGAGGGAGCCATATTTATGGGCAAAAATGTCTAGCACAACCAAGAAAGTTGCTGTCCGCATGAAAGGAAAGGGAAGGGAGTCCTAACCGCCATATGAGGAGGTAAGGAAGGGCGAGGCTCTAGTAAGGTACGTGTTGAAGACTTTGCTACCTTGTCCGTCAAAGTCTCTGCACTAGAGGATGCCATGCTAGAGATGGCTTCTAAAGTGGAGAAAGTCAAAGGTGACTTAAGTACTCTTAAGGATCATTCTCTTGGAGAATTCGAGAGCTTAAAGATAAGTGTGGAAGCCTTGCACAACTTAAAGGAGCAACGTGTTGAATCCATGCGATCATTGGAGGGAATGGTGATGGATGCCATCACTGTTATGCAAAATCAATTAGATTCCCTTAAAGCTTCATTGGAAAGCCAAGGGAGGAATCCATTGGTGGTTGGTACTAGTGGACCAAAGGAAGTAAGGTAGGGTCTCCCTAAGCCCAAGGAGTTCAAGGGCATAAGAAATGCCAAGGAAGTGGAGAATTTTCTGTGGCAGATAGAGTACTACACTGAAAGCTTGGGGTTGAACGATGACCAAGCCAAGGTATGTACTGTTTCTTTGTTCCTTACTGACAATGCCATGTTATGGTAGTGAAGAAAGCATGTCGACATAGAGAAGAGCCTTTGCACCATTAATACATGGAAATAGTTCAAAAAGGAATTAAAAAGGAAATTTTACCAGGAGAATGTGGTATATGAGGCACGTAAGAAGTTGAAGGAGCTTAAACATAAAACCACTATCTCCGAGTACGTTTGTGAGTTCACAATACTCATGTTGCAAATTCCTAACTTGAGTGGAGAAGATCTACTCTTCTACTTCATCGATGGCCTTCAAAATTGGGCTAAGTATGAGTTGCAACATCGAAGGGTGAAAGATACGGATGAGGCCATTGCCATAGCCGAGAGTCTGACAAAGTATCACAAGGATAAAGGTGACACCTCTAAGCCCAAGTCTTTCAAACCTAACTAAGGAAAAGGTGGGGTAGACAAGGGTAAGGCAGTGTACAAGAGTGGTGATGGCAAGCTGCCTCAGAAGAAGCAATTTGATAATCAGAAGAAGAACTTCAATAATGCTACTGGTTGTTTTGTGTACAAGGGACCTTACAGAATGAAGGATTGTCCTAAGTTAGGGACATTAGCAGTTATGGTTGAGGAGTGAAAAGCCTAAGAAGAAAATGAACAAACAGAAATGGGGTCACTTCGACTCCTTAATGCCCTAAAGGCCAAGCCTACTCCTAAAGTCCCTAAAGGTGAGGGGCTACTCTATGTAGAAGTTAGGTTGAATGGGAAGCTTGTCAACATCATGCTAGACACTGAAGATACCCACAACTTCATCACACCAAAAGAGGCCAAAAGGGTTGGTCTCAATGTGGTGCAAAGAGGAGGATGGTTGAAGGCTATTAACTCTTCTCTAACCTAACTTCATGGCATTGTGCATGGAGTTGAACTACACCTTGGGAGTTGGTATGGTAAGGTGGATTTCTCGATCATCCCTATGGATGACTTTAAGGTGGTACTGGGCATAGAGCTCTTAAGAAAGGTAAACATTTGCCCTTTGCCCTAATATGATTCAATCTATGTTCTGGAGAAAAAGGTGATTTGCATGGTGCCCGCTTCAAGGGGTAGTAGTGGGCCTTACTTGTCTGTAATGCAAGTAAAGAAAGTTTTCAAAAAGGGAGAAGTGACCTACTTGGCAGCTCTAAAGGAAGTAAATCCTAGGGATGAGCCAAGTGAAAATATCCCTCCAGTTATTAAGCATGTCCTGGAGGAAAATCAAAATATAATGCCACCGAAGTTGCCTAAGAAGCACCCACCTTGCCGAGAGGTGGATCATAAGATAGAGTTAGAGCTTGGGACAAGGCCACTCGCTTTGGCACCATATAGGATAGCACTGTCGGAATTAGAGGAGTTGAGAAAGCAATTGAATGAGTTGATTGATGTTGCGCACATTCGACCATCCAAGGTACCTTATAGAGCACCGGTCTTGTTTCAGAAGAAGCAAGATGGATCGTTGAGACTATGCATTGACTATCGGGCTCTTAATAAGGTAACTATCAAAAATAAATACCCTATTCCTCTAATAGCTGATTTATTTGATCAATTGGGCAAGGCAAAGTACTTCTCAAAGCTAGATTTGAGGTCTGGCTATCATCAAGTTTGGATTGCCAAAGGAGATGAGCCTAAGACTACATGTGTGACACGCTATGGGTCTTTCGAGTGGTTGGTGATGCCTTTTGGACTAATCAATGCATCGGCCACATTTTGTACTTTTATGAATGAGATCTTCTATCCATATCTCGATCGATTTGTGGTGGTGTACTTGGATGACATAGTTATTTATAGTAACTCATTAGAGGAGCATGCTGAACATCTACAAGCTGTGTTCAAGACCTTAAGAGAGAATGAGCTATATGTGAAGAAGGAGAAGTACTCTTTTGCGAGAGAAGAGGTACACTTCCTTAGGTATGTCATCGCCCAAGGGACATTTTGTATGGATGAAAGGAAGATACAAGCTATCAAGGAGTGGGAGCCGCTAACTCATGTACCTAAGTTAAAATCATTCCTTAGGTTATTGAATTATTATTGGTGATTTATCAAGGGCTACTCTGTGAAGGCAGCCCCTTTTACTGCGTTGCTGAAGAAGAATAGATCGTAGGCCTAGACAATAGAGTGTCAAAAGACTTTTGAGGATCTGAAGGTGGTACTAATGGAAGAACCGATGTTGGCTCTCCCAGATTTCTCCAAGCCATTCGAGGTACACACAGATGCCTCAGACTTTGCTATAGGAGGTGTCTTTATGCAAGAAAGGCATCCAATTACTTTTGAGAGTTGCAAGTTAAATGATACTAAGAAAAGGTACATCATACAAGAGAAGGAGATAACTATGGTGATTCATTGCTTAAGCACTTGGAGGCATTACTTACTTGGGGCCAAGTTCATGATCAAAACTGATAATGTGGCAACAAGATACTTCTAGTATCAAAAGAAGCTGACCCTTAAGCAAGCTAGATGGCAAGACTTCCTAGCTGAGTTAGATTATGCATTAGAGTACAAGCCAGGAACATCTAATGTGGTGGTTGATGCGCTCAGCAAGAAGGTCGAATTTGCTGCTCTAAGTCAAGTGGAGGGAAACCTGATGGCAAAGATTAAGGAGGGTATGACTCTAGACCCTATGGCTCAACAATTGGTAGAGCTGGCTAAGGAAGGAAAGATTAAGAGATTCTGGGTTGACGATGGTCTTCTCTATACTATGGGGCAACAGATCTTTATCCCTAAATGGGCTAACTTGAGGAGAGAGTTAATCAAGGAGTGCCATGACTCCAAATGGGCTAGTCACCTTGGGCAAAAGTGGACCTTGGCATTGCTGGAGGTAACCTATTATTGGCCACATAAGGGATGATGTGGAGCTTTATGTGAAGACTTGCCTGATATGCCAACAAAACAAAGTAGATAGCCAACTACCTGGAGGATTGCTGTAGCCCCTACCCACACCTAGCCAACCTTGGGAGAACATTTCTATGGACTTCATATCAGCTTTACTTAAGTTTGAGGGGTTTGGTTTAATCATGGTGGTGGTAAATCGATTCTCTAAGTATGCTACATTCATGCCTGCCCCAACAGATTGTATAACGGAAGAAGCAGCTCGACTATTCTCAAGAACATGGTAAAGTATTGGGGGCTTCCTAAGACCATCATAAGTGATAGAGACCTTCAGTTCACTGGGAAGCTATGAACCGAGTTGTTTAACTTATTGGGGACTGATCTACACTTTTCAACTAGCTTTCACCCACAGACAGATAGGCAGATGGAGAGGGTGAATGCTTTGTTGGAATGCTATCTGAGGCACTTTGTGAGTGCCAACCAAAAGGATTGGGTAAAGTTGCTAGATGTGGCTCAATTCTCTTATAATTTGCAGAGGAGCGAGTCTATTGAGAAAAGTCCATTTGAAGTGATGATGGGACAACAACCACTCACTCCTCATGTGCTTGCTACAACTTATAAGGGGAAAAGTCTTAGAGCCTTCCATATGGCTAAGTCTTGGTAAGAACAAGCGGATGTGATGAGGTCCTTCCTTGTCAAAGTAGCTAAAAGAATGAAGAAGTTCGTTGATAGGAAGAGGCGTGCGATGAAATTCCAAGTGGGGGATCAAGTGATAGTGAAACTTTTCCCACAACAGTTCAAAGCCTATCAGAAGGTCCACAAGAGCCTCATTCGAAGATATGAAGGTCCTTACAAGGTGATCAAGAAAGTAGGGAAGGTCTCTTATAAGGTGGACCTACCACCTAACTTGAAGATCCATCATGTCTTCCATGTGAGCATGCTCAAACCCTTTCATGAAGATAAAGATGAACCTGATCGAGGAGTGTCCACACGAGCATCACCAGTGATGAACAAGTCATATGATTGCCAAGTTGAGGACATCCTCACCGATCGAGTTATGCGCAAGAGAGGGGTACCACCAAGTACTCAATACTTGATCAAATAGAAGAGACTGTTAGAGAGTGAAGCATCATGGGAAGTACAAGAAGACCTTTGGAAGTTTGAAGATCACCTATGTCGGTATAGAGATGAATCAATGATGAGGGCATTACCAGAATAGGTAGGAAAGAGTGTGACGACCCAGATGAGAAGGGGTAAGACAAAAGAGGTTTTAGAGTATCTAGAATCTTTCAGAGTGTTCCAGAATGTTTCAGAGGAGACTAGATTACTCTTGAATCTTTGAGAAACTTAGAACTAGAGAATTCTAGAATAATGCATGTAAATATTTCTTGTAAATATCTTATAGAATATTCTAGAGATTAATGTAGACTGTCAGATAGAGTTAATCTCCACCGTCCATTAAGGAGGTGGGAAAGTTCTAGAATTTGGGAAAGGCCTATAAATACCTCCACTCTCCTCATTTGTAATCATCCAAGAATTGTGCAATACAATTGTTTTCCTTCAAGATCTCTCTCTAGCTTTTTTTATTGCTTATCTTGCCTACTTGAGGGTTCGGTTGACTTAGCCAAGATCAAGGGAGTTGATCAAGCTAAGGCTAGCATGGTTGAGGATTGGGAGAAAAAGTTCTAAGACTGTGACAAAAAGCTCCACTGGAGTTAGTGCATGCAAATATTTGCGGTCCCTCAAGAAACTCCACTCTAGGTGAAAAAAGATATTTTTTATTCTTCGTTGATGATTATAATTGCATGATGTGGGTCTATTTTATTGAGCAGAAATCAGATGCATTCTCTTATTTCACATAATTTAAAGTCTTTGCTGAAAAACAAATTGGGCATTCTCTTAAAATTTTAAGAACTGATCATGGGAGAGAATTTACTGATCAAAGATTCATCAAGTTTTGCAAAGAGCATGGCGTCAAGAAGGAGTTCATAGTTTGTCACATGCCTCAACAAAGTGGTGCTACAGAAAGAAAAAATAAAACAATTGTTGAGATGGCATGAGATATGCTTCAAGGTAAAAATATGCCAAAATATTTATGGGTTGAAACTATTAACATAGCTATCTATATTCTCAACAGATCTCCGATAAAAGCAATTCTAAATAAAATGCCATATGATGTTTAGTTCTAAAGAAAGCCAAAGGTTGGTCAGCTTAGAGTTTTTGGTAGTATTGCCTATACCCATATCTTAAGAGGAAACAAAGACAAACTAGATGAGAAAGGTAAAAAGTGTATCCTCATTGGTTACAGTGACGAATCCAAAGGCTATCGTCTCTACAATCTTGACACGAGACAATTAATTATTTCAAGGGATGTCATCTTCAATGAAGAAGCTAGCTAGAAATGGAGTAATGAAGCACCTGAAGGAACTTAACATCTTGAAGCTGAGGAGAATACCAGAGATAATCTAGACCCAAGCATAAGCCAACCACTAAGACAGTAATGCTTGTTACCAGAATCATCACCTCCAAGAAAAATGTGATCATTGCAAGATATTTATCGAACTTGTAATGTTGCATTATTTTCTTATGAACTACAAAAATATGAAGAAGTAGCTAAAGAAGAAGAATGGAGAAAAGATATGAATGAAGAAATCAAGATGATCAAGAAAAACTATGCATGGAAGCTTGTGGAGAAACCAAAAGAAAAAGTTATCAGTAGGCAAAAATAGGTTTCTAAAATCAAGTATAACAAAGATGTTCAAGACACGACTTGTTGCAAAAGGATATTCTTAATAATTAAGTATTGACTTCAATGAAACTTTCATTCCTGTGGTACGTATGGAAATAATTATAATGGTATTTGCTTTGGCTGCTTAATTGAAACTGTTAGTATATCAATTAGGTGTGAAGTTTGCATTCTTAAATAGAGAAATTGAAGAAGTGTACGTGGAGCAACCTCAAGAGTATGTGATCCGAGGCAAAGAAGATAGAGTATTTCAATTAATAAAAGCACTCTATAGATTGAAGCATGTAATACCATATCTATCTAGCATTTAATATGTACTAAACTAGTAAAAGTATCCATTTTCATGAAATTAACACTTTTAGCAGCGAAATTTGCTGTTATTAAAAGTTAAAATAATTCATCTTTGGCTAAATAGACCATATGGACTTACCAAACCTATTTTCCATTCATAATACATTTGTTCAGTTAGAAATATTACAATTTGCACCATAAATTCGAGTTTGAGGCATATATCACAAAATCACCTTTTGCTTGCAATTTTCCTTGAATTCCATATTCTTATATGAAATTTGAAAATTTATAAATAATTTTAGAAAAATATAAATCATGCAAATAATAGCTTTCTAGAAAGCTCAGGATGTCTTTTAAATACTATAAAAATTTCAAATCAAAACAACCATGTTTGACCCACAAAATTTGATGGAACAATACTTCAGGTCTGAAAGGCATTTTGCAACAAACCAAAATTTTCAAAAATTCCTATCTCTCTCTCTGTACAGATCCAAATTGAGTGCTCTTAGTGGCTATGGAAAGCTGATAATGTTAGCTATATGCCTATAAAATTTTATAAGCATTGGACTTTATTTGATCCCCTGGATGACACTGAAAACCAAATTGACTATATAAACGGTAACAGTCTTAATTTATACATAATTTGGCTAATTTTAAACATTTACAATACATTTTCTAGCATTCCAAAAATAGTAGTGTTTGTCTTTGTGAAAAGCTCTAGATAAGACCTATATGCCTGCCAAATTTCATGTAGAAACTCATCTATTTTTTTAAATTTTGGTTTAAGATAAGAATATGGCTTAAAATGGTCACATAATGGTTCCAAATGGTCCAAAATGACTTTCCTCTTGAACCATGATCCTTTGAGCATGTCCAACACTTCAATTACAACATATAAAAGCATCAAAATAGGTCCATACCATTATGGAACCCAAAATCACCCTTCCACTTATTCTTATACACATATACACTAAGGTTCAAGGATGTCAAAAACTCACATATTCATACAATAGGTTTTAAATTTGATCAATACATCATAATTACATACTTTTACACATGCTCAAGAGTTCACACCTCATAATTTACTTATATATACAAACTTTGATATCAAATTACATAAAATTCTATTTTATTGTTAAAGTCTCATTCTCCAAGCTCTTTAGCTTTCGTTTTTTACTCTATGAAACTCATCTAGACATGGTTAGACATAATGTGACAAAGAGTGAGATTCAAATAATCTCAATAACTTTTTTACCCTTTTAAGCATACATATATGGTATATTTTTATGTCAAAGAATGTAAGTATGCCATAAGAACTTCTAGTAAATATACATAAATATATTTCCATATCACATAAACTCATTCAAATCAAGTATAGGCTCTAAGGGCTTTTGGTCTACCCTTACTTATTTCTTTGGGGCTTGTGGATTTACCTCACCCACCTTTAGGGGCTTTTGATTTAGTCTTACTCATTTTAGGACTTTTGGCTTTGTCTTATCCATTCTTAGGGACTTTTGGCTTCTCCTCATCCATTCTAAGGGACTTTTGACACAACCTCACCCATTAAGAGCCATCTTGCATTCAAAGTATATTTCAAGAAGTATAATGGTACCAAAACATTCAATCAATGGTTATAGACTTATTTCATGATTCAAATATACACTCAAGCATCCAATGGCAATCAAATGTATAAAAAATACATGGAAGAAAGAATAGAAAGCTACCTTGAGTCAAGAAACATAAACTTTGTTTCTTGAACTTTACTTCCCCTTCTCGGCTTCACACACACATACCTAGAAGGAGCTTGATTTACTTGGCTTAGACACATCAAATAAAACATAAACACATTATTAGAACTAACTTCAGCCTCACATAAGCAATACACAAGCTTATTCTAGCTTATGATATGGTTATGGTTTTATACAAGGGCATTATAAAGCAACCCTTAGAATTCATGATCTTCAGTAGAGCTTGATTTGCTTAACCTAGACATATCAAAAAAGATACAAACAAATCATTAGAACTAACTCTAGCTTCACATAAGCAATACATAAGCTTATTCTAGCTTATGACATAGTTATGGTTCCATACAAGGGCATAATGAAGCAACCCCTAGAATTTATAATATTCGCTCTAATTTCTCACTTGATCTAACTTATATAACTCCATTTAACTTATTAGAGTCATCACATACTTAATTCAAGGAGCCTAAATTTTTATCTTTCAAACCGTAGTTTCTAAATTCAAACTAATGGTTTCTTTGGTGTTTATTATTCATATCTAGATTATTTTTATTTTTGAAATCAAAGAAAACTCTCCCTAGCTATCATTTCCTGTCTTTGGTCGAGATATGGACTAAGGTGAGAGCTCATGGAGTTTTGTTGAGTTTTCTAAGGGATTTGCCACTTGTGAAGCTTTTTAAATCTCTTATGAACTCATATATACTCTTATATAAACTAGATTATCATTAGAAATCTCCAAAAATTGTTAAGTATAATTAAAACTTGAGGCATTATAACTTGATTTCTAAAGCTTCTCTTTTAGTTCTAATTACATATTCTTATTCCTCATACTCTAAAACCCTTGTTCCTACCTTGCTATGACTTGAATTCATTCTCTTCTAGATGGGCCTAGGTCTGGTTAAAATCATACGTGGGAGAAGCAATCAAGGAAATGCATGAAAATCATAGTAATTTACCTTGTTTTCAAGCTTTTCCAATGAGCTTTGTAAAGCTTCCAAACTCTCCTTCAAATTCTTTCTTTATCCTACTGAACTTGCCATGAAATAGCTCTAAATAAGTCATCAAAACCATAAGAGAAGAGAGGAGAAATAGGAGAAGAAGTTTGGAGAAGGAGAAGGCATGAAAAAGTGTGGAATTCTTACACTTTCAAGGCTTTTTTCTCTTCCCTTTACTCCCTCACTTGGTGCACCACTTTGAGCTACCCTTGAATCTATTTTGGACTAGAGGAAAGTCATTTAGAAGGCTAGGTAGAAGTGGGATATGATATAAGGAGCAAAAGGCCAAGTTATAACACTTTTTTAAAATTCTAATTTAATCCCTCATCTTGGTTTTTTTCCATTTGGCCTCATTTCTACTCCTTTTTTAAAACTATCTTTTTCATCATGAAATTTAGGTTTTCTAATTCATAAAATACCTTTGATTTCACCCAAATTAGATTTAAAACCTTACTGAACAATTTAGTCAAAGTGTTGGTCAACTGATACTCTAAAATACATACTAGAGGGGTTTTAATCATTCTAGAGGTTCCTATAATTTTTAAGGTCTCTAAGAACCCTGAGAAAATCAATTTTCTCATTTAAAGACCTCTCCTTTAAATTTTATAAAAGTTATTCAAAATTACAAAATTGTCACTACTTTTTGTCTAATTTTATTTAGCTATTTTAACTCTGATTTCAGAGCATCTTTGGTTTTGTATTCTTATTTTTAGATATGTAGACTATTATTCTAATATTTTTTAGCCTATAATCATCTCATTTTGGGGTCTTTTTTTTTTATAACTCATTGGTTCTAATTCAGTTTTAGAAAGATCGGGTATTAAAAAGCAAGTATCACAAGCATGGAATAGTAAAATAAATGGATATCTTCTTAATCATGACTTTAACAAAAGCCTAAGTGAGCCATCATTGTATATGAAAAAGCAAAGAGATCATTTCCTCATCCTTTGCCTATATGTAGATGATTTAATATACACCGAAAATGATACAAAGATGAGTGAAAACTTCAAGCAGGTCAGAATGAAGGAGTACGAGATGATTGATCTTGGTCTTATGAGACACTTTCTCAGAATGCAAGCAAGACAAAGATAAGGGAATATATTCATTTCTCTAGAGAAATACACTAATGATTTGTTGAACAAATTCAAGATGCAGGACTATAAGTCAGCATCTACACTAATGGGAACTAATGAGAAGCTATCAAAAGAGGATGGAAAAGAAAAGTATTATTTCTAGATTCATGAGCGAGCCCAGCAAGTCACATTTCATAGCTGCAAAACGAATCTTGAAATATGTGAAAGGCATGAAGAGTTTTGGCATTCTATATAAAGCAAAAGATGATTGCAACTTAATTGGTTACATAGATAGTGACTAGGCAGAAAGCGTTAATGATCGAAAGAGCACAAGTGGATATATTTTTTTTTCTTGGTTCAAAAGTAATTTCATGAGCATCAAAGAAGTAGAAGATAGTCGCACTTTCATCAATTGGAGCAGAATATATGGCAGTAACAAGTAGTTTGGCTTAAGAAGATATTAGAAAATTTACATCAAAGTACCAACATGCCAACAAAAATCTATTTGTGACAATATGTCAACCATCGCCATGACAAAAAATCCTATTTTTCACAATTGCACTAAACACATTGAAATTCGACATCATTTTATTTGAGAGCTTGTGGCAAAGGAATAAATTGAGTTAAAGTTTTGTTGGACTAAAGATCAACTTGCAGATATTTTTACAAAGCTAATTATAGTTGACAAATTTATTAAGTTTAGAAAAATACTTGGAGTTTCAAATTTGTTCTAGACTAAGGAGGAGTGTTGAAATATTAATCTAGAAAAAAATTATTACCTTCACCATGAAGTAACTTCACAATGAGGTAAAGAGAGAGGTAGTGGATATATTAATCGAAGCAAAATCTTATCCTATGTAGACTACTGGAGGTGAGGTGGGTGGCTAGCTATAGGTATTAAGATGTAATATTATATTGAAAGCTATGTTCTAAAAGAAACACCACCAGCTTATTCTCCTATAAATAGAGGATAGGTTTTGCCTTGTAATACATGATTATCAATCAAATTAGAAAGGTGTAGCATCATTCACGTCTTGCATCTTTTTTTTCTCCCTCTAATAGTTTTACCATATTATCTTTCATTTGCAAATATCAAATATCCAAACCATTTACCATTCTTTAGGTATTCAAATATCATCAAGATTATCAACCACCCACTCCTTCAAGCTCTAGTAAAAAAAAGTTATCCCTCTGGGATAGCTTAACCAGATTAGACTAGACCAGAGAAGCTGAGTGTGATGACGATCACACAAGACATGAATTGCATCTTTAACCACCTCGGGACACCAAACACAACGGGGACAAGAGTGACACCATGCATGCCTACATTTGTTTGTAAGAAGATTCTTATAAAGCACTTGCCATATGGAGGTATAGATGCATTCAGGCCCCTTCCATTTCCACACCAAATTCTAAATAGAATAGTAGTGCTCAGTTTGTGTACTAGCAAGTAAGAAAGAAGCACTCTTGACCAAGAAGAAACTAGTCAGGTTCCAACTCTAAATACGACAATCTATGCTGTTGTTAAGATGGGGAAGGGCTATAGCAAGCAACTTTGGGGAAGTTGCAAGTTCAGCTTAATTCAAGAAGCCCTATAAAAGTGGACAGTGGAACCAATCCTAGCCTGCCACTTGGACCTAGCCTAAATCAAGTTGTTTTGCTTATAGATGAAATTCCAAAGAGTCGAGTCTCCTTTTTTATGCATAAGAAGGCCAGAACCTTTACTGTTGCCCAAATACTTCCATGAAGAATCTGACACCAAGGGTAAGAAAAATCATTAGATAATTTTTACAATGCTTTTGCGATGTAAGCCTTGCTCAACATACTAAATTCTGGAACCTTAAACTACCATGCCATCTTGGTTTGCTCACAATGTACCATCCTACAAGGAGCACTCTTTTATAATCACCATTATGATCCCAAATAAAGTTCCTTTGCAGGCATTGGATTTTAGCGATATGCACAGAGTAAATTGGTATAGTACTTAAAACATACTTGGCAAGAGTAATTCTACTAGCTAAAGATAGGCAATTAACCATCCATCCTCCAAGTCTCTGCTGAACTTCTTCCATAATATAATTAAAAGTTTGGGCTGAGCTGGGGTCTCTGGTTAAAGGGACACTTAGATATTTTCCTAAATCACAAGTTTTTTAAACTAGACATGGAAGTCAGTGTGGTCCTTAAAGAAGAAGGGGCATTCTAAGAGAAAAAAATGGATGATTTACTCTTGTTCACCTTCCAACCAAAAGATTACAAAGAAGGTCTAAGCATGAATTTATACAACACATTTGGTCATAAAGGCTTCTCCAAAAAGGAGGAGGTTGTCAGTGAATATAATATGAGAAACACTAGACCCCTAATGTGAAGACAAATAGGTTTCTAGTTATCACATTGAACTGTATAACTAATCAAGTGGGAAAGCTTGTTTATAGGGCGAGAAAGGGTCACTTTGTCTAATGCCTCTAGAAGGATAAAAGAATTATGCCAAGTCTTCATTCCACAAAACATTCAAAAAGGAAGAAGTGATACAATGCATGGCAAGTTGAACAAAATTATAATGAATACCAACTTCTTTAAGAATATCAGCCATAAAGCTCCATTTGAGTCTATCATAAGCCTTTTAAACATAAATTTTAATAGCAAAAGAAAAATCTTTTTTCCCCTCGCATCTTCTTCATAGAATGGATAATCTCCTGACCAATAATAGTATTATTTTGAATACCCCTATTGAATGAAACTAGCTTGAGAAGGAAAACAAATGTTATCAAGAATTGGTTTCAAATGAGTTGCCAAAACTTTTGTTAAACGTTTATAGGCCATATTATATAAGGAGATAGGGCATAAATGGGTAATAAACTCAAGATTCTCTAACTTAGGTTAAGAGCACTAAGAGTCTTGTTGATCTCAACTAGAGAGATTTTGCCACCAAATGCATTAGAGATAAAAGCAATAAGGCTAGGGTCTAAAATATCCCACAGAGACTAATGAAAAATAGGTAGAAATCGATTGACCCTTGAAACTTTAAAGACACCCATAGAAAAGAGGGCATTTTTAATTTCTTCCCCCATGATCGTAAGTGACATAGCCTCAAGAAGACTAAGATCTAGAGTAACAAAGGAAGGAGGAGTTTAGGCAAAGCGCAAGCTATTATTTTATCCATTGACAAGGTTCTTGAAATAATTAACCATATGCTAATGAAGTCATTTGCATCTTTAATCTAACTACTATCATGGTTTCTAAGAGTGAGGGTTTTCTTCCTTCTGCTCTTAGTAGTATTTTTAACATGATAATATTTAGTATTTTGGTCCCCATGCTCAATCCACTTAGAATGGAATCCTTACCCATGCTACCACTTTGTCAATTCTAACAGAATCGGGATTAAAATTAAGACTCCACCACCTAGTCATTAGATAATGGTCACAAATCATCCAAGGACTCCTAGTTAAAGCAAAGTCAAAGTTCTCATTGTGAATTTCACAAGACAAAAATTATTCCTTAGGTCAACCAAAGTGATAACACCATTCTTAGCTCAAATTTATTAGAGTCAAATTTTTAGAACCTTAAATCCAATAGGCCTACCTAATAGGTTAACAATTAAGGATTTGTTCCATAGTCAATGGATATGGCTCCTTATTCTTTGAGAGAATATAAATACCAAACACTTATAGCCACCCTCAAAAAATTCAACTATTCGATAATCTTTAGAAGATCCTTCTGGATCCTTAGCATCATCTTTTCCTTTTTTTGATCCATCATCATCCCTAATCTTTTAGAAATTGTCCAAATCTTCTTCTTGATCTTTATCAATGGGTGTTCTAGCAATTGATGAGCCAATCAACATTTGTTTGTAGCTTTTCTTCAACCCCTAATCTTCAAACAAAAGAGGATTTTCATAAAAGACAACTTTGTCATGTTTAATTCTTGCTTCTTTCAAATCAAACTGTTGATTTGAACTTTTAATCTTTTTGGAGCTTTAATCCAAAATATTATTTTCTTTTGTAGAGGTCTCTCCCACAAGTGTGTTCTCCATTACTATGGCCTAGTTATTGAAAATTAATCATGAAACTTTCTAATCCTACATAATAGTGTATAGGTTTAAAAACTTGTTGGGTTATCAAGGTGTATATATAAATATACATATCATACAAGTAATATAATGATAAATAAAGTATCATATTTGGATAGATTTGTTGCGAAGATAGTTACCAAGTACTAAAATTGTGCTTCTTAATTTAACTCAAACTAACAATTAACAAAAATCAAAATACAACTACACTTCATATAATAAACTAACAAAATAATAAGAGATGAAATTCTAAACCAATTATGTAAGCAAAAAGTTTAGGACTATGAATTCCTCTAATATTTCATAGGAACATGAAATACTCTAATTTTGACATTACACCTCATGACAAAATTTGTTAACATAGGACTCTAATTTACTTACAAGTATTTTTTAAATTACCTATAAGTAGATTCCTTAAATCAATTCATAATCCTTTATGCAACTGATTAAAAGAATTAATTAAGAATTAGTCCTAACGTGATTATGCAAGGAAGATAAGTATATTCTTATCCTAAAATCATATCAATTTACTCAACATTGCAAGTTTCATGAACTCATGCTATCTAATCTATGGCTTAGTCATAGAGTCTCTTTCTCAAATTCATTTAAATTACTCACATCATCTAATAGTTTCCACATATTTAGAAGTATTGGGAATAAGATTAAATAAAAAAATTAACATAATTAATTGCAAGTAAGTAATTGCGAGATGCTAGGACTCATCATAATCTCAAAATCAATAATCTTAGTTTAACATTACAAGATAAATCCACATATAAAACAAAAGCAACTATCCAAATGTCAATAAATAACAAAGGAAGAAGTGAGATTTAATCTATGAATTTTCTCCAAACCTAAGCTTTCTCCTTATCTTTGAAGCTCCAATACCTTATCTTTTTGTCCCCAAATTAGCCCATAAGTCTTATTCCTCGACAAACCCTCGAAAGCCCTTTTTATCATAGCAAAATCGGGTCTTAAAAATGTTGTACTTTATTAAGGCTATGAGTTGGCACCACGACATAAATTTTTTAAGACCTAAGCTTTGAGGTTTGCTATTTTTTCCCCCTTAGAAAAATGCACTTTAGGCATTATGACATAAAACTCTTATTTTGAGGTATCAATGCTTGCTGTCCTATTCCTAATTCAATATTTTTGCATGTTAGTTTTGGCTTAGATTTTTGGGACTCTACTTATTGTATTGTCAACGTTTAACCTATAAAAACACGAGAAAGTAATTTATTACTAATTAATAAAGATTAAACTAAAATTTAGCACATAAACTACTCAAGAACATAATTAAACATACTTACACAACTCTAAAACCCAAATTAATCCAAATATAACTCTTAAAAATATGTCAAAATAACTAAATTGTTGAGAGTTAACAATATAAATGTGTGTTTTATAATCCAATTTAGTTCAGTTTAAAGATTGAACTTGAGTTAAATTGCCTTTCATCAATTCTCAAATTTTAAGAACCAAATCAAACCATGATATGCTTTCATATTTGGATTGATTTCAATTCATGGTTCATTGTTTTTCTTGTTTTTTAATTTCATTTTTTTAATCGACATTAGTTAATTTTCAATATACACAAAAGACGTAACACGTTCATTATATCTTAATGGGATGGGCACTTATGGAATTTATGAGGTGTTTTGTTTGTTTTTTTTCATATATTATAATATATTTCATATTAGATTACAAGATATCGATGTATAAAATATAATTGTATTCACTACACTTATTTTTAGTATGGAATATCTTACACCCCGATGTTAAAATATGAATATTTGGTTGGACATATTAATCAATATTCTTAACTTATTGAATGTTTAAATATAACTTTTTAAATTTAAATCGATTGCATAAAACTATACTATTTTTATTATTTGTTAATGAAAATAAATAAAAGAGAATTGAAAATTTTGAAAGTTCATGTGTAATTTATTCCTCCTTTTTCATATAAAAAGAATACATGCAATGTATTTTTTTAATCATTTTTATATTATATTTTATATGTTAATAATTTTTTATAATTTAATTTTATTGTGGAGTTAATTATGAAAGATGAGGATAAAAATGACAACTATGTGATATGAGATGAGAATTTTTTTTAATTGTCATTAGAAAACACCTTTTTTACTTAGGATGTGATATCTAAGATGTTCTCTCATATGCTATTCCATTATCATATAACCCTATACTAAATATTGTTGAATTCCGGCATCAAAGATATTATAATAAGCGAGATGACAAAGTTAGAATCTTAGCATACCAAACGTCTCTTTATTTTCTTAAACGTATTAGGCTGAGGTTATCGCTATCTACTAAGGTAGGAATTATCCAAGAAACACTCCTTCTGTTAAATCAAAAGAAAAAAAACTAACAAAAGTAATACATGAATGAAGTCATCTATATTATAAATGCATTATTGTAATATAAGTCAATAAATCTCTAAAATGTATTTTAAAAAAATGAATCTCTAATATGAAAACCAAATAACTGTACAAAAGAAGATATTAATTGAACAAAAAAGAGATTAAGTTAAAGGAACTAAAATCAACTAAGTATTGTTTATGGACATCTCTAATTTTAGTTTTATGTTGATTCTTTCAAAAGAATAAAATAAATTACATTAATTTTTTTAAAAAGTTTGGTTAAATTATATTTAATATTTCTTTTATTTTACAAATTATACTTAACTTTTTCAATTTATTTTCGGTTAATTAAATTAATTTTTAACACAATATATTTTTTCAAAAAAAATTTATTTACAAGTCTTTAATGTTATAGTAAGAATAAAATCAAATAATCTCATATAACATGGAAAAATAATTTCTTTGATTTAAAAAATATAATAAAAGAAATATTTTTGTAATATACATACAATGTATTTTTTAATAATTTTGGTAGTATATTTTATATATTTATAATTTTTTATGATTAAATTCTATTATGGAGTTATAAAAATGATAACTATGTGATATGAGATGACAATTTTTTTTAATTGTAATTAGATAACACCTTTTTTACTTAGGATGTGATATCAAAGGTGCTATATCTCATATGATTCTATTATCATATAACAGTATATAAAATATTGTTGAATTCCGGCATCAAAGATATTATAATAAGTGAGATGACAAGGTTAGAACCTTAGCATACCAAACATCTCTTTATTTTCTTAAATGTATTCGGCTGAGGTTATCGCTATCTATTAAGGTCCAAGTTTTGCAAGAAACACTTTTACTGTCAAATTAAAAAAGAAAAGAACTAACAAAAGTAATATACGAATGAAGTCATCTATATTATAAATGCTTAATTGTAATATAAGTCAATAAATCTCTAAAATGTATCTTAAAAAAAAAAAGAACCTCTAATGTGAAAACGAAATAACTATGCAAAAGAAGATATTAATTGAACAAAAAAGAGATTAACATTTCATTTGGTTCTCGCAACACAAAGGTATTCTATTGACTTAATTTGTGTAACGTTTATTATATTATTATAATTATTACTTAATTTATCAAATCATTACTTTAATTATTAAATTATTTTTTAAAAAAATAAAAATAAAAAATTTATTTTTTATCTAACTTACTCTCATTTATTTATTTTTTATATTTTTTTTACTTTTATATCCTCCAACCAAACGTCTCGCAAGTTAAAAGAATTAAAATAAATTAAGTATTAATTTATGGACATTTCTAATTTTAGTTCTACGTTGATTCTTTTAAAAGAATAAAATAAATTACATTAATTTTTTCAAAAAATTAAATTATATTTAATATTTATTTTATTTTAAAAATTATACTTAACTTTTTCAATTTATTTTCTGTCAATTAAATTAATTTTTAACACAATATATTTTTTCAAAAAAATTTATTTACAAGTCTTTAATGTTATAGTGAGAATAAAATCAAATAATCTCATATAACATAGAAAAGTAATTTCTTTGATTTAAAAAATATAATAAAAGAAATATTTTTGTAATATACATTAAAATATAAGAGTAGTTAAATATAATTTTTAAAATAAGAAGATATACAAAATAATATTAGCATAATTTATTATAAAAACTTTGATCATATTAAAAAAAATTAAATTTAGATCAAATTTTCTATATCTTTATTATCATATTTTTTCATTAAAATATAATAAATATATCATTTTAAAATAATATAAAAATATATAATTAAATTAAAAAATTAAATATTTATTATATTATTATTGACAAATTATATATTTTAATCAAAACATTTAATAACAATGATATAGATAATTTTTTTAAAAGTTAAAAGCAAAAATATTGAATGGCCTGGCGTGAGGGTTGGAAAATGTAGTTTCCACTTTTACCGACACGCAGTGCGAAGTACGGCGATCCCATGACTATGACTCGTCTGAAAACGGAAAAGTCGTCGGACATTGCAGTGCTGCACCATACGTTGAACCTCTCCAAAACACAAAACGTATTAGGCTGGTCAGCTTAATTGGCTCTAAAGAAAAGTTTTTCTTTTCTTTCACTACATCTCAAATTCTCTCTAACAGTACTGTCCTAAGCGTACAGATTGGGGATTTGAAAATTATATTCATTTAATAAAAGCCTATTTTCCTTCATCTATACACTGTTACTTAATTACCACCGCAATGTACACCAACCTTGGATTTAATTATTAATTATATAAAGAATATAAGAATAGCCTCCACGACAAAAAATTATTTAAAATCATTTTATGTCATCTGTGTGAGATAATCGCTTAAAAATTAGTGTTTTCATATATACATTAAGATTGGGAAAATTTTTGTAGAGAATGATAATAAAATTGGGAATGAGAATAAATTTGGATATAATATTTTTAATTATGTTTGGTATAATATGAAAAGAAATGTAATTTTTTTTTTACTTTTACGTTTTGTTGGACGAAAATAATATATAAAAATGAAAAGAAAAGTTGAATAATATTAATTATAATACTTCTAGTGTAACAAATGTTAAAATATTCATCTTTAATTTTTTAAGGATAGATTATAATTTATTTTTTGTGATTTGACCTAAAATCTATTTGTTACTCTTTGATTTATAATGTATTATTGAACACTTCATAGTTTGTTCAAATACTATTTAATCATTTTCCAGTATTTTACACCTAAAGTTTAATTAATAAAGGAAATTATATGAATGTCAAAACAATAAATATTTTCATTATGAAATGTTTGTTTCATTTACATCTTGAGTATTTTCATAATGTTCCAAGGTTATTGTGCGCTGATATATTTAAGTAGATAGTTTCAATTTTCAAATATCAGTTTTATCTCAGTAATAGCCTTAAAATATTATAAAATTGTTCAATATATAACTACTTTTAACAATGAAATGATTCATCATTTTAACTTTTATATGATTATTTTATTTAAAATTAAGAAAAAATATTATTAAATAGTTAAGTTATAATGAATCCCCAGAAAAGAAAAAAAAAACGAAACTTAAATTAGGCACTTTAAATTATAGGGGATAAATTGACTTCGATCCAAATTATAAGAGATTAAACTATAATTTACTTATTTTTATTATCATTTTTAAATATAATTATTTACCTTATTTATTATCTATTATCGCTTTTTGAAGAACTAGGTTTAAGGTTTAGGGCTACATATTTAGAATTTAAGTTTTTGGTTTAATTAACTTCTAGAATTTTGGAATTTAGAACTTTAGGGTTGAGGTTTTTAATTTTTAGGATTTAAAAGTTGATGAATTTAAGGTTAATTTAATTTTTATACCTCTCACTGTAATTATATATAGTCTTTGTGTTAGCTTAGTTGAATGGCTAACCCACAGAGGACATGTCCTAACATGAACTAAAGAATTTTAAATGTGAAAGTTTCGAAGTTGTAACCAAGCATCAGTTGTTTTTATTTAACTCTCGTGTTTATTAAAGAGTTTAATGAATTTGAGGTTTAATTCTTTATACCTTTTACTATAATAATAATAATAATAATAATAATAATAATAATAATAATAATAATAATAATAATAATAATTATTATTATTATTATTATTATAATATAGTCTTTGTATAAGCTCAGTTGCATGGCTAACCCACGAGGACATGTCTGATTGTCCGAACATGAACTAAAGAATTTGAAAAGTGATAAATTCAAAGTTGTAACCATACATCTTTTGTTTTTATATATATATATATATATATAATTAATTGAGTTGATTGTTTATTTGGTGACAAATTCCTAGCCAGCCGACTGAGTTTATAAATTAATCACCTGCTCTACCGGCTTACTTCATTCAATCACGCCACGTGCTATTCTGTGACTTAAGCCATCTCTCTCCATTCAACGAAATTTTAAACTTGACCAAATAAAAAATTGACCCCAGATTTGTTGTTATGCATGCTGAACCCGCATCGTCCCTCGCAGTTTCTTCCTTCATAAAATGTGGATCATTTAATTTTTTTTTTAATTTTAAATATTATTTTTTAAAAAAATTTACGGTTAAAAATTATTTTTATTTTGTATTCTATTCTTTTTAAAAAAATTTTAATAAAAAATTTAAATTATCTATATTAATTTAGATAGTCTAAATTTAACATGAGAGAGAGCATTGGAGATAATAAGGGAGAGGATCCAAATTTATGCTTTGACCTTATTCGGATATCACCTGCAGTATAAAAGATTATACCTCAACCATGCATACATTGAATATTACAATTATATATACATATATATATATATATATATATAGAGAGAGAGAGAGAGAGAGAGAGAGAGAGAGAGAGAGAGAGAGAGAGAGAGAGAGAGAGAGAGAGAGAGTCTTTGAAGATAATTGTTATATAAAATGACTATAAATGTTGATGTTTGCGTTAAAATTTAGAATAAATTGTCATTATTGATTTTGTCTTTAGTTCATGCATGATGACTCATAAGATTAAAATTAACTTCTCTTATATATTCAAAATTTTAATCAGTTTCGACCATATTTAATGGCTTTAATGTTGATTACTATCAATTTATGGTAAGTGATGTAATAATTTGAAAAGTTCATGTTAAAACATGAAATTTCACTAACAAAAAAAAAATTATGCTAAAGGAAGAGACTAGAACAATTCTGAAGTCATTTGAGATGACAACTGGGTAAGGCAGGAGCGGAGGAGGCCTTCACCATCTCCTATTCCCATTTCTCATGGGTTGCCAACAACCATGTGGATCCATGTACTCATAAAATCTTATTGAAATTAAATAAAGTTGAGTAAAAATTTAAAAATTCAAAATAATATAATCTTAAAGTAACGGACATCATTAAAAAACATATATTAAAGCTTATTAATGTAAAATTACCAATATCGACATATATACTAAACCAATATCGAATAAATTAAGAGTATATACTAGTAATTTTAATATAGCAGGGTTCTTAATGCAGTGGAAGCAAGATTTTCATCTCTGTTCCAATATTTTTGACCCCCCTCCCCCCAAAAAAAAAAACCCCACCCCCATTCTTACGGTAGAGAAATACTCCCTATCTCCATTCCCATTTAGGACAATTGGCCTGAAATAATACCATCCCTGCATTGAATGTTGCTTCTCCTTCTACAAAGAGAAAAGTCATGAATTTTATTTTTAAAGATAAAAGAATTAAATATGCTTTCTTTTTCTAGTCCCGTGGCAGATAATGGAGGTAGAAAGCATCAGGCTCTGCTTAATTTGTGTGTACGTGAAGAAAATGGAGGAGGGCAACATTTGACAGGACAGGTTTTAAAAAGTGAGTTGATAGTTTATTTTATATTTAATTTTGATTTTAAGAATTAATAAATGCATAAATTAATTTTAAAAATAATAAACTGGCTGCAAATTGATTTTTTTAATATTTTTTGAGTCGCTTGACAAAGAATAAATGTGTGACGAAAATTTGTTATTTTTAAAAATTAACTCATGTATTTATTAATTATTAAGATTAAAGTTAAATGAATCTAGTAATTTAAAAATTAAATTATTAGTTTACTAAAATTAAAAAAAAAACTCTTTGTTTTTTTCGGGGGTTGTTATCTTCCTGAAGGACCAACCACGGAGATTTGAAAATTGTTAACAAAAAACACAAATGCTTACCTATTCACAAAGGAAACATAACGTCAACATTTTAATATTGCTGCAATATGAACTCCAAAGAAGTTCCAATGGACCATCCATGGCTGACAGTAGGTCCTGGAAATTGGTATACAACTCTTTGAAGTAAAGGAAGGGTTCAAAGACACATCCTTTAATATGCACCACATGAGCAAGAGTGGAGGAGAGTGGTTAACTAATGGCACAATCAATTGCATTATCTTCTTTGACTGAGAAATATGATCTTGACTTCTAACACTGTGTAATAGTCTGCAAGGTTTAATTCAAATAAAATCAATGTCATATATATATATATATATATCTTTGTTCAAAAAGTTGTGAAACGTGTTCGTGTGTTGTAATATAAATGCTGAAGTGAGATTTGCTTAATATGTCTCCTTAATTAAACTTAATCTCATAACCTAGGACCTAACAAAATACTGAAACATCCAAGAACGATTGAAAACATAATATGAGCCTAAGGCAATTCATGAACTCATAGGTTAGAACCTAAATTAAAACCCCAGATACGCGTACGCTTACCCATTCGCGAAGGAAAACTAAAGTCAACATTTTAGTGTTGCGGCAATATGAACTTCAAAATTCAAAGGGACCATGGCTGACAGTAGGTCTTGGAAATTGGTACAAACAAGGGGTTCAAAACTTCAAATTAGACACTTCTTCTAACATGCACCACAGGAACGAGTGGGGTGAGGGAGTGGTTAATTAATAGCATAAATGCATTTGTCTTTTCTTTGACTTGAAAATTATGGTTTTGACTTCTTACACTCTTTTGTGGTGTAATAGTCGACATGCTTTAATTCAAATATAATTAATTATGTACTTAGATGAACCTCCTAAATTTGCTAAAAATTTTGTGGCTTGTATTCATGTGTTGTAACAGAAAATGCTGAAGTAAGATTTGCGTTTTAGGAAGAAGATTACTTCTATTAGAAGTTTTAATAATGCAAAAAGCTGATGTAAAATTTTCTAAATGTTTTAAATTTAGTGATCAACTATGGAAGTAAGCAACTAAGTGCACCTACATGCTTTAGATGGGGCACAACAAATCTGCAAATTACCTGTAGTCTAGATATGGTTAATAGCATAAATGCATGGTATCATTTGGTTGAAAGAGATATTTAGTTAATTATTTAATTATTTATAAGTGTATAGATGTTAGAGGTGAATTTCATTAAACAACTTGCTTGATATGTTTACACATTTTCTTATAATTAATTTAATTTATTTATCTTTTGTGAATAAATTTAATTAAAGTAGCAAAAAGTTCTATTTTGGTAAATAAGTGTTTTTTATTTACTATTTTTAATTTGGCCTTTATAAAAAATTTCTTTAATTTAATTTTGTTCTTCAATAATAAAAATGTTTGCATTGTTGTCTTTTATCATATTTTCATTTAAAATTTAACATCAAACTTAACTGTATACTAACTTGGATGTTTTTGTTTGCCTTGCTTTTAATGCATCTTTTATTTGGCATTTACGTCAAGTGTGGAGTTAAATTTTAGATAAAAATAAAATAGAAAGGTAATATTTTATGTTAAGATCGAGGGATTAAGCTTTAAAAAAAAAATAGAAGAGGGCCAAATTAAAAATCTACCTATTTTTCATGAACCAAGATAGATAAGTTTTCCTTATATCTTTTTAAAAATATATAATGATTTATTTATATCAAATATGAAAATGAAATGTAAAGTATTGATGCTTTTTTATTGTTAATGATCTAAATATATTGCAAACAAATTTGTAAGCGTTGGCAAGATTTTTCATAATGTAATTAGCTGTTTAGTCGATAGGGTCTTTTCATGTTGAGTGATTTCGAAAATCAACTTTCGTCTCTTATTTTGTAAGAAGAATGAAGAGACAAGGCACAATTCTTTTAGAAAAAAAAAATCTTTCTAGGTTTTAAACGTAGTCTAAGCATAGGAAAGAAAGCTTCAAAATGCAGAATTAAAATAAACGAAGGTACTAGAATGAAGAACGCTTGCTGGGACTAGTCAATTGAATTTGTACATGTTATGAATGTAAATAAATGACAACAGGAAAGCACCAAAGAAATTGATTATAACTTTGCTGAAAGGTAATTGGAAACCAGTAAATTGCAAGAAATTAAAGCTATAAACAAAGCCGCAAATGAAAGTTATAAACAAAGTAATTAGATGGCTGAAAATGTAAAGAAGCTGTAATGCATGTTTCTAGTGAGTATTTTGTGTATCTTCTTGTGAGCTCTCTATTACCATATTTATATGCCTTTTCCAACAGTCAGCATGTCTTCACATTTGGCCATGATTTCATTTTCGCCCATTTGCATGTCCTGTGGCTTTGTTGTGTTGATTGTGTCTTCTTTCTTCCGTCGAAGTGCCCATATGTCGAGAATCCACACTCCTAATTTTTGTATTTTCTGTTACATTTAGTCGTGAGTCATTGGCTAATGTGCTTATTTGTTACTGTTTGGACTAGTTTCTCTTGACTAACTTCTTAGCTAGCCTATTCAACTGCATTAGCTATTTATTTTTAACACTAATAGTATAAAATTAAAATATTTACATACTACATAATACTTAAAAAAAATATTAAAATAATTTGGAAACTAAAGCCAAAACGAAAACATGAAATTAGCCAAAAAAAAAAAAAAAGAGATGTAAAGAGCCCTCTACTATCAGCAGACACATACTCAACTCAAGCTATAGAACGTCGAAAACGTTTGGTTATTTATGTATGTGGTTATTTCCATGCTTGGATTGAGTAGGGATTTCATTAAGAGATTCAATTTTTCACAATACCCGAAAAAAAAAAAGAAATTGGATTAAGAATTACTATCTTGATATAAGAGTGATGGGCCGCAAGCCCAGAAAATCTTTTTCTCTGCTCTGTGTGTGTGTGTGTGTGTGTGAGTGAGAGGGTGTTGCTGATCATAATGCACTTCTTTTGGCCAGTTTTGCACATCTTTAATCATGAGTGCCTGAGTGTTTGTAAGTCTTAGAATACAATCACATCTGAAACTCGACTGGTTTGGAAAATTGTTTTCGTGTTATATATATTCCAAACCATCCTGTTAGTTTGTTCTAGTTTTGCAATCACATGCATAGCTTGGGTGATCGCTGCAAAACCAAAACCAATTCGTTTGTTTTGGTTTTGCAAAATCGTGTCTCCCAAATGAAAACATTTTTATTTTGTCTCGATTGATTAAGACATAGCTCCTTATTAAGTGGTTACCAGAAATTGAAAATTTTTTCACAACTTATGAAAATAAATAATAAAAGATTAGGGCTGAAAAAATGAGTTGGAATCCATGGGCTGGTTGTTTTACCCTCTGTTGGATAGTATGGTCTACAAATTTTTGACCCATTTAAATGTATGACTACATAGATCGGCCCATCAAACTATAAGAAAATATACAAAAATAAGTTAAGCAAGCCGGTTTATTTAACTCAAAATTTAATATATTTAGGTTTTATTATAGTATAATTAATATTTTTTTGGTAATAGATGTGGAGATGGAGATAAAAGAAGAGATGTTCTTTCTATGTAATTAATTATTTTTATATAAATATTTAGGTGAATGGATTGAATTATAACCTTGGATTTACTACCAGAATTGGATTTAAATCATTATTTCAAATGCTCTAAATTATGTTCTAATATTTTGTTTGTATAAATATAATTTGCGATAATCTAAAAAAATCTTGTTTAATAATCAAAATTACGAAACAATGATTTTATTATTTGATAACAATAAATAACAAAAATAAGTTGTTACAACTCATCAAAACGAGAGGGAAAAATAAAAGAAATGCACCACAAAATTAACCAAAGAGCAAAACAAAATTATTGAACTTTTATCTTCTTACCTTTCACTTAGAAACACCACTCCATGTACAAGAGGCACCTGCAATGTCAGTTGTACGTTGAAACTCACAGAATCTGCAGAAGCTTCCACAGTATCGGCATTATCAGCCTTATCATTATCATCATCACTCTCATTTGCAGACGACGACTTTACTTTACATGATTTAGGTGAATCTGCTTTCGCTGCCACTGCCACTGCCACTGCTGGCGAAGGTGATGGATCCTTAGGAAGCACGATGTCCAGGGGAAGATGTGAGAATAAATCTATGAAAATTATATAAAATTTAAATATCAAATTAACTTACCTATAGAAGATATGGTGATAGATTTAAAAGTACTTCATTGATTCTAAATTCTTGAAAGTTTGAAGAAATTAAAACTTCTTTTATTATTCACATTTCCCATCACAACTTATAATAAGGTAAGTTGTGGGGTTAGAATTTGACATAAAATAAAGGAAACCCAGTCAAGTTTAAATAAATTCTAGTACTAACTTATTATGGACCTATAAGTTATGGGCTCGCACTATTATGCACGCTAATTAATTATAGATATTTATCCCAAAATAATAGAATCACCAATTTAGTAGGTAGATCCAAACACATTCCAATGAAATATAAATTAGTATGTTTTTATTTAAAATAAAATTAACAAATGATTATAATTCACAATAATTCTAACATTCTCTCAATTGAGCAAAATCAATTCTCCATTTTAAAAACTTTTATTTTAAAAATGACTCTCGAGCTAATGACTAATTTTATAATGTAGTCATATTTTAAAAACATATGATCCAAGATACAATATTTAAATATGACTCAATTTAACTAATGCTAAGTAATGTTGAATCATTGCAGTTATCATATCTCTTATTGATATTAAATCTTTCATAGTTACAAATGTCATTAACTTCGTCGATTAGTCATTAGTGTAAGTGCAGTAAAAAAATAGTATGCCAATATAATCCAATTGTCAAACTACTATTTTTTTTTGTTAGTTCTCGTAATTTTTCTCAAATGCCTTAAAGCCCTTGTATGGTTTGTCAAAAAATCATCATACCTCAACTCTAATATGGCATCGACCAAGGGTATAATGGTTCTAATGACATCGAGTTCAAAATTTTGCAATCTATGCAAATGTACAAAGATATATAATAACAAAAATTCAATGCATTATCAATTAGCCAGAATACAAATTATGTAAATATCAAAAGTATCTAAAGAAAATGTTCAATATAACAAAAAATAATATAAGTTTCAAACTTTCACTAACCAAACATATAAAAAGAACTTACTCTACTAGGATATTGCACCACCAGCTAACATGAAAATGTAACTAGAAGTCGACTTTCTATCATCAGGGCATCCAGCAAGATTTGAATCAGTATATCCTATTACTTTTAAATTGTCAACCCTTCTATAAACAAGTATAAACTCTTTAGTTTTATGTAAATATTTCATTACTTTTTTTGCGACTATCCAATGGGCATTTCAAGGATTAGACTGATATTTGCCCAAAATACTAATTATGAATGATTTCTAAAACACTTAAACTTCTAGTCATATCTTTCTTTGTACTCTTAGTGAACTTTTTTCTAATACAGTCTACACAAATCCTTAAATCATCAAACTCTAAAGAAAGTAAAATATCACTTTTAATTAATCTTTTTACTCTTTCTATAGAGATATGACCTAAGCACTTGTGCCATAATAAAAAAATATTTTTCTTTAATTTTAAATCTTTTGATAACAACATTTTCTATATTTAAAGATAAAGAAATATTGTCAGAAACCAAAAATAATTTATATAAACTATCCACTCAGTATTCATAACCAATAATTTGAGATTTTATTACATTTATTTTTTTCATTATCGAAAGTAAAATAAATACCAAACTTATCTAAATAAGAAATAAAAGTCAAATTCCTCCTTAAAGAAGGTACATAAATTTTTTTTTTAAAAAAATAAGTTCATATCCGGTTGTCAAAACTAAATTGATATCTCCTACTAACTTCATTACTACTTCAAGATCATTTCCTACCTTCAGCTTACTTTCTCTCAAATTTGGTCTTCTCAGGTTTTTGAATTCCTCCAGATTTTGGCATATTCTCCAGTCAAGCCTTGAATTTCATACAATCATTTTTCTTATGTCCTTTTCTCTTATACCAGAAATACCATATATATTTTTTAATGGAAGTTGGTTTAGGACCCCTTACATTATGGGGCTGATCACTACTTGGTTTTCTTAAACTTTGATTCTTATGAGGAATATTAAATTAATTTTCCTTATATTTCCAATTACCCTTGTCAGAATGGGGTTCACCATGGGAAGTAAGAAGGGTTAGATCACAGGATAGGTCACTTTTTTCTTTCTTTAATTTTTTTTTTCAGCCATACATTTGGTAATAAGGTCATTAATGGTCTACTTCTCACCAAAAGTATTGTAGATAGTTTTGATTTGTGTGAACTCAGCAGGCAAACAATTTAAGGCATATGAAATAACAAAGTTTTCATTTAGGTTAATACTATGGACTTTTAGTTTAGATTGGATGTGACTCATCTTTAGATTGAATTCCCTTACTCCCTCATTATTATCATATTTCATGTCAGTCAACTGTTTTGTTAGATATCTAGACTTAGCATTATTAGATACTTAGTACCTTTCTCCCAAAATTGTAAGAAACTCTCTAGCACTTGCGATTTCAGGTAAACCACTAAGTAGATGCTTAGAGATAGTCTTTTTAATAGTAAGCAAACTAAGTCTATTGGATCTCTTCCATTTGGCTAATAGTTCTTTCTTTTCTGCTATACTCTTTTCATTCACTTCAGACTTACTTTTACGTAGTGTTAGATCAATATCAGCAATTTGTAAGGAGAATTCTAAGTCTTGCGTTCATTTATTATAATTTGATTCAGTCAAAATTTTAATTGAACCATAATAGTTATTCATGGAAAAGGCAACTGCAAAATAAGAATGCATTAAAATAAACAATAAGGGCAATTTATACATAACTTTAATTAAAATAAACTATCACAATGAGACTTACATAATAGCATATTTCCCTTTAGGTAGAACGTACAAATCAAGGTTACAATCAAAATCAAAACCTCAAATGAGTTAATTAATAAAAATACATTAGGTTCAAATACTTATCTTTTTGGGCAGATGAATATCTTACACTAATATATTTTCTAATAACTTCATCCCAAATTAACTTTCAATTATAACATACAATAACCTCTTTTGGGTAGGTTATAATATAAGGTAATCAGAAGCCTTTATCAAATTATAAAGAAAATTTCATGAATCAATATGAGTAATTCTACTTTGGTAGCAATTATCCATAATAATTCATAAAATTCTTTGCATAGGAATTAATTTTATTTTGCCCAAGATCATGATGCATTCCTTAAGGAGATGTAATCAAATATAATACCTCTACTAATTATGAACAAATTTCATAGCATTCCCAAAGAGGCTTTACGCACATGCAATTAGAATAATATCATATTTTCCCGAAAATAAACATATTAAGACATATACTTTAGGTTGAGAGTATATAAATGTACATTATCACATAGGGAGAGTGAACATTATCACAGAGTCCAAAATATAGTAAATTAATTTTTTAATATATTATCTTTCATAATATCATCCAAATAAATATTAAAATATATTAATATTTGTATGAAAAATATTTATAGTGGTCAAAAAATTATAAAACATATTAAAAAAATCATATTTAAAATATAGATCACCATCGATATGAATTACAATACACTATCATCTTAATATTCTAAATAAATTAATTTACACAATAGAGGTTACTTTGGTAACATACTATTTTAATTAACTTATTATAGAATATCAAACATCTAAAGAAAATAATACTATTATTTGAATTTATATTATCAATATATATAAATTAAAAATAATAAATATAATTTTTTAAATATATATATATATATATATGTATAAACTTAATATTAAATTATTAGATATATATATATATATTTATGTGCAGCCTCACAAAAAATTTAACAAATCCAATCACGTTTAATATGCCATAAATCAATTAACATATATATACTTTCTTCGTATGCAGGCCCCACGTGTAAGTAATGTGTGCATTTTATATATGTATATATATGTGGGCCTCACAAGTATATTTTGTTCATAAGGCACCTGTATTAGATTCCACACATATGATGTACTTCAAAGGCAACAATAAGCATGAATAATAATTTATATAATATATATATATATATATTGTCAAAAACTAAAAAATCTGTAGGTGCGTCTCTTTAACTGATTCCTTTTTTTTTTCAATCAATCTATGGAATCCTTATTTAGGTTTAAGTTTATTATGAATTCAATATAAAATTTTAATTAAACTTAGAGTTTCGTATCTAAATTTGAATTTGTCTTTAATTTAATTTATTATTCAACAATAGAATCCTAAAATTTTAGATATGAATATACTTAAATCAAATATAAATAAAAGACAATTGAAAAAAAGGCCAAGTTTCTCAATGATTCAAAATTTCAATATCTATAAAGCTCTAAGGTCTTGGGTTCCAATTTTTTAAATATCATCCAATTTAATTTTAAAAAATTTATATGGATAAAAAGAACAAAAGGTTAAAATTTTTATGCATATGATCATATCTTTAAATCAATTATTGGATTCTAAATCATATAATTATAGCTTTGATATCAAATGTAACAATAAATCTATAACAATTATATAAAATTAGAACACCAAATTAACTTACCTTTAGAAGACATGGCGACAGATTTAAGAATATCTTATTGATTCTGAATCCTTAAAGGCTTAAAGAGATTAGGACTTTCTCTATGATTAACACTTCTTATCACAACTTAGAATGGGATAAGTTGTGAAATTAGAATTTGACATGAATATAGAGAGAACCTGACCAAGTTTAAATAAACCCTAATACCTACCCATTATAAACTTATGAGTTATGGGGCCGCACTATTATTTATACTAAGTAATCATAAATATTGATCCCAAAATAATAGGATCACCAATTTAGTAGATGGGTCCAAGAACACCCAAATGAAACATAAATTAACCCATTTTTATTTAAAATAAAATTAATAATTAATTGTAATCCCCGATAATTCTAACCGAAGAGGCACCTTGTCCACCTGATATATAGCGAGCTTGTTCTCCGTGTACATGGTACCCGTCGTGGTGCCGTTAATGGCACCGGTAGTCAAGCTCACTCGGCTGCCGCTATGAGTGGTGACATTGAGTTGAAGCCTTCTCAGGTCATCACCGGCTTGGGTCTAAACGGGGTTGCTGAGGGTATCAAAGTTGGAGATGGATATGAAGGAAGAGATGATGTAGAACTGTAGAAGCTCCACCTTTTGCCCATCATTGAGGGAGTTCAAGAACCCTGATTTGAGTTTGGAGAAGGCACTGTCCTGCGGGCAAAAATGGTCAATCCACCGGGGCTTGAGGTCATGAGCTGTGAGTTGAGTTGGTTGATTAGTTGGGTTGTTTTCAGCAAACGTATAAGAATAGAGAATCTCTCGACCTTCCTGTGAATTTGCACCATGTCAATGTTGGGTGCTTTGGGGATGGTGGGTGTCGAGCCCCATAGGGCGAAACTGGTGCCAAAGGAAACTGTTATGCATGAAGAAGCTGATGTGGATTGTGTGCCTGGGACCAGTGCCACGATAGCATATGATAAAGGAGGCACGAGTTCAGCATGTGAAACAGATGGATTGAGAAGGAGTAACAGGCGAAGAAAGACCACGTGGAAGATAAGAGATAATATATAACTGAATGGTGGCAGGATAGGGGAGGAAGGAGTGAAGAATCTTTTCCCTCTGAATTCTCTCTGTTTTCTGTTACGTCTTTTCTGTACCGTTGTAGCTTTGCTGAGATTTCTGGAAATATTTGCTGAATTATATACTACGAACTTATTCCAGAATTAATAATATAGATTTGAGGTTTTATCTTCATTAGATCATAACAGAAACCATATTTATTCCAGGCGCTGCCACAGAGGGTGGAGTCGCAGATGGAGCTATAGGGGTTGGTAGTGGTAATATCGGAGCTGGAGGCGATGCTGTCGCGGCCTTAAGGGGTGACACTGGGTTGAAGTGGTGGTGGAATAGAAGAAGGTGAGTAGTAGTAGAATAGAGGTGAAGATGAGGGATTCTTGCATTGTGATTTTTTGGTTTTGTTGGGGAAGGAAGTATTGAGATGTTTTCGGAAGTTGATGAAGAAGTGTAAGTGATAATCTGGGTGTTAATTTTGTTGTGAGAAGAAAGAAGAAAGTTTGGCTTTTTATAGTTGATGGAGGGAGGGAATGGTGGGATGGTACAAGGTTTAGTCTGAAAAAAAAAAAGCTTAATTAAATAGTTCCAACTTTCTTTGAACAAATCTTCTTACCTATCATGGAAAGGTATATGGTGCATTATTGATGATTAATTAGTTGATATATATGTGGGAATGAAAGAAGAGTGAGAGAACCGAAGGTATACATCATAGAACCACTTGGCTTTCACATCTTAGTTGGGATGCATATAATATGAAATGGAATCTCATCAGGGATGGCTATTTTGGATGCGTATAGGTTGAATATTTCCATCAATCAGCTGGAGGAAATGAAACTAAATTGTTAATTTCTTAAGTGGCAAGTTGGGGTAACTAGGATCGAGGAACAAAGCCTTCGACCTACCATACTCTCATAGTACCAACATTTAATTTCTTCATTTAATTATATCCTAGAAGCTTAATTAAAAGATTTTTTCTGTACTATATTTTGTGTGGGCAGATTCATTTTTTTTATTTAGTCAAAAACAAATAATTCAGGCTTACAATATATATATATATATATACTTTCATCTCAATTAAAAATTGAATAATTAAGATCCAATTTTATAAGATATGGATATAGCTATAGATGTACAGATAAATCCAGCAACACTGTTCAAAAGCCTGAGAAAGTTTAATAGTGTGATATTGCCGCTAATGTACACAATAATAGTCACTAAAAGTATGTTTTGTTCTAGTGGATAATAACAAAATAAAAGCTTAAGAAATTGATTAATTACTCTATTGTGCTATCTAGAGTTATACTATTGAATGAAACACATTGTTCGTGCGTAGACTATATGTGTGTGTGTGTGTGTGTATGAAGCTGGCTTTTAAAAAAAATGATCGATGAAACAACTTTCATCTCTACAAATGAATTTTGCGCATTAACTATATATTATTATAGATTAGTTTAATTTACTCTAGAAAAAAATTGTATTTATTCATTCTAATTTGTAATTTATTTACCTCATCATCCATGTCTCCTGCCATCTAAATTGGACTTAAACAATTTACCCTCCCAAATCTTTGATCCGTATTGGATTTTCTTTTTTCATTTGCAAAAAAAGAAAATTACATTTTTTCTTAATCAATTGGATGCAATAAGATAAATAAACTAGTTAATACAAAATTAACTAATTAAAGGAGAAATTGTAATTGAAAGAAAATTATCGTAAATAAGTATAATTTTCTCTTCGTACGTAATGTTAAATTAGTTAGAGATAACGTCTACTTATTGTGTGTGTGTGTGTATATATATATATATATAGTGTCATAACGATCTTAAAGTTACGTATACGTATGTTTATAGACACTTGGAGTTGTTTTAGAGGAAGCTGTAGATGAATTAAGATGGGGAGATGACGAGGAAGGCCTATAAACCCCGACTGATGCACATCTGCCTTTATTTTGTTTTATTTTTTTTATTAAGCATTAAAAATGAAACTTATTGTAAAATGTTTTGGTTAATCAATGTGAACAAAATCTTTCTCGGCTCATTCCAATGTCAAGTTTCTTTGTCATATCTTGAATTTCGTAACTATGATTTCAATTTGTTTGTGTTACGAGTGTTTAATTTACAGAATTAATATTCTTGCCAAGTCTAAAACGGTACAACTTATATGTTTCATCTTATATTCTTAAGGCTTTTATTATTAGAGCAACCAAATTCTAAGCAGGTTGACAACAATTGACATGGATTTCTAGGTATAAAAGAAAAATGAGCTTAATTTAGCCACACATTCTTCATCTTTTTTAAAATATTTATTATTATATATTGACAGTTACAAAAAAAATTTTTCCTTAATTCATAAAGGAAAAAATTTGTACCCCAATATTTTAAGTAATATATCATCTTCTTACAAGATTAAGATGCTTTTTTCTTATTTTGCCGTCTCGTCAACACCACTATTTGGGGTGCCAAGTAGGGGGCCCAAGACTCAAACCCATTGGTGATTTGAGGTTCATAGGCTTAAATGAGAAAAAAAAAAAAAATTGCTTCAGTAACTAAAACAACCACAGGAATGCTTGAGATTTCTTTAGAGATTCAATTTTTAACGATATAAAAAAGACAAAGACTAAGAGTTGTTATCTTGATCTAAGAGTATTGGACCACAAGCCCAGAATATCTCTTTCTCTTTTTTTTTTTTTGTATTATAATCGTAAAGTGGTTGTGAGTCCAAGAATGCAATCACGTCTGAAACTTGGATGGTTTGGAAAATTGTTTTCGAGTTCATGTATATTCCAAACCATCCAATTAGTTTGTTTTAGTCTTACAATCACATGTTTAGCTTTTTTTAGGCCAAGCAATCAAGTGTTAGTTTCGAAGAATTCAACAAGGGAGTTAAATTGAGTCTTTAAAAATAAAATTATAATTCTCAAAGTTTCTTTTTCACAAATCAGGAGCTTCAAGTTTCTAATAATTCAGAAATAAAATTTTCAAAAGAGGGAATCTAAGTTCCTGAAAATAACTTTTCAACGTGAGTAACAAAAGCTTTAGTTGTTAAAAAATAAGTTTTTTTTTTTAGATTCCTACTTTTTTTTTGGAAAAAGTTTTGCAAAAGACAATAAGAGAGTAGAAAAGAGAGAAATTAAAACCATGATTTATAAAGGTTTAAACTAATGTAGTCCTGCTTCGTTTCTCTAAACACATAGTTAAAAAACTTTATTATCAAGAAAAACCACCAACATATTGCAAGGCGACTTTAAACAAGACTTAACATTTTAACTTTTACAACAGCTTACTCACAGGGCCACTTAAAGGACTCAATTCAATAGCTTTTAGAGCCTAATACTAATAAAGCAACCTTAAATCCTAGGAATCAGCACACATGCTTTTAAAATCTCTCAATCTCTAGTGGATTTTTCTATAAGCACCCTAGAAGCTTAGCAATATGAAAGTAGGACTTTGCTTAAGTAGGAATTAGGCTCGCTAAGAACTCCTTAAATATTTGCTAATATATATCTCTCACTAAAAGAAATAAAGACTAATTATGCACAACAAACTCAGAATATGACAGCTCTCAAGATATGCGTTCAGAACTTCAGTCTTTATTTTCAAAGGTCTTCTTTAAATAGTCATGT